>CM056382.1:44687568-45249202 GCA_029718625.1 Synaphobranchus kaupii | reverse complement strand
ACTTTTCAAATGAAACCTACTTTTGGATTTTCAAAATGTGTATTTAAATGTCTCATCATCATTGTCATCGGTAATCACAAAATTAGCCACGGTAAAGCATAAATATATTGTATATTTATATAATATATTATATATTTTGTGTATTTGTATAACTCTACAACCTTTCTATTGCACATTCATGGATTTAGTCAAACAATATCAGCAGTTAATGTACCTGACAGCAAGTGATTTTTGTTCTTTTTTCTATCTGAATCATTCTGTTCTGAATCAGTCTTGATGATTCATCCTCAAGTGTTTAAACATGCCCACTTCTGCCATTTTCACAAGTAGCTTAACATTCCATTCAAAGCTTAGTATGGGTAAGAGGGGGAATGTCTTGAACAGCATGAATATCTTTCAATTCAGACGTTTTTGCTGTCCTTAGACATAATTTCAAAACATAATCAAGCATTTACCTTCAGTAAATGCTAAAGAACAGGGTATTCTTCAATGTGTCAGACAGTCAGAGACAGCAGTCTTACAGTGCATTCTGACGCTAATGTCGTGTCATGGTAGGACATGCATAAAGCTGGATCCTAGGAATGGATAAATTATGGACAACCATGAACCATTCTTTGTCAAACAGCTTTTTCCATTACCAGCTTCTTTTTCAGTACAAGACACACATTACAGAACAGTGGATGGTGTGCTTTATTAAAACCTTTATTAAATGAAGCCATTAGCCTCCAGCCCAAGGACTGTTTCTATGCTATTTTGTCCGTAGCCTTGGAGTATGTTAGCCGAGTTCTCCCAATGTTGCTATGCAACCAAGTCCAGGGACCAAAGACAGGATATTGATCCAGTCATTAAATAAGGGCACATCCAGTATCCTCAATGTCATAACAAAACCATGCATCTCAAAAAGTGTAACTTTTCAGGCCCAACAAAAACATTATTCAGGCCAAGGGGATGATGTAATGCGCAATGTAATGCCATCTAAGAGGTTTGAGCCAGTTATGTTTGCCAGAGGCCTATTTGAAATGAATTATTGTAGATGAGAGATTAAATATTTATACACAAACTATGCACACTCCAAACTATTTTTTTAGTTTTTTGCCTTGATATATTTGAGCTTGTGGTCGAGCACAATTAAGGAATCAATATTTGTGTGCAGACAAATGGCATGGCTTTGGCTGAAATGGGATGAGCTGCATATTCACAAATAAACGGCCTGTGCAGTAATCTTCTCGACTTTGAAGGAGTCAAACATGTCACCTACAATAACCATGCTGTGTGTTTTCTGCCGCAAGCCATGCAGCAATGCATAATAGCAAAAATAACTGTAATAGCAAGAAATCATAGACATGAAACCTAATACAAGGCTTTGAATACTTTGGAGTATTTGTTTGTTTTCAGAATCTTTCTCTGACAAATTATTTGATTTGATTGCCATCCCCACGTAAGGCCAGCTGTGGGCCTACAGTCACCCTTTGAACAAGAGAGTTGTGGTGAGTGATGCGAGAGTGCGGCGGTCCCTCGAGCATTCAGACCCACGGAACGCTGTAAATCCCCGGGGGCATCGTGCCGGACTGCTTTTAGCGCCTAGTCCCTCGGGGTCCGCTGCCATGCCCCTGCCTGTGACCCTGCGTGACCTCGGCATCGATTTCCGTTTCCTCCCACCAAGCTCCTGTGACTAATGTCCCTCACTTCAGATGGAGGAGACCGGGGGGGAGCGGTGGGATGTGGGGAGCCACTGCACTGGAGCTTGTCAGGTGACCAAATCCATCGCATCAACTCCCCTATGTGTGCCAAATTAAGACTTTCTGCGATGAAAGGACGTTCGAGAATTTACTGAGATGAAAGCACTACCTCAGTTTTTGTCTGATGAGGGAGGAGACTACAAATAAACCTCCTCACCCCTGCGGATTCAGCAGCAGAGCGCGTCCGCGGTGCTGGCGTGGCGTAATTGCAGCCCTCTGTGCAGACGGATAATCTAATCTAGCAGCCGGTGAGCACTTTGATCGCCAGCGCTGCACTGCGCTCCCAGAGTTCACTCCACGGAGGAGGGACTATTGTTAGTGCAGAGCAACTGATGTGTCAGCTACTGCCGTGTGTCCCTCCGTAAAAAACTCCCCCACTTGCACAAAGACGTGGTCACAGAGACCGGGCGAAATGAAGAAGGGGATGTGACTTTCATCCACCGTATCACATTACATTTTTTACAGTCATCGCCACTCCATCCGGTATACCCTTGATATTAGCCTTGAGAATAGCAGGCATGCTGCCAGCTTTTTATTTATTTATTCATTTTAGAGGCAGTCCAAAGCCTAGCTTGCAAAGAGGAAATAAGCACTGGCAATTCAACAAAAAATGTGCACTTTTCTCACGGGGATGATTGCGGAACAGCCGCTGTGCCTGCTCCTGGAACTTTGGAGATGCACGGAGCGGCCACAGATCCCTGATTACAGGCCGCCAAAATGTGAGCGAGCCCTGGGTATTGCATATCTTGTACCATGAAGACACTCCTGGACTTCCTTAACTTCCTGTTCTGCCCTCACCAGAGATGATGCTCTCACTGGAACACCTTCCATTCGCTTGCAGTGTGTTCCTTCAAATAGCACTGCCACAACTGACCACTAATGTTACTAGGCCCAATCCCCCTGCGGAAATGGCATTTAAAAATGAAAGACAGTCCTTTATGGTTATTAATTATCTGTTATGTTAACAGTCAGTTTGGAATTAGACACTGCCCTCACATAAATCAAAATCTTAGAACTATTTGTCACCTTTAAAAAATAATGACAGAGGTAGTGTGCCCTGATATTCAAATATTGAATGGCACCTGTCTTCTGTCTCATTGTGTCTGTGAGTATGTGTGTATGTAAGTATTTGTGTGTATGTGTGTAAGGAGGGGTAATGACTGGGCTGACCTATTTTCAGGAGAGGGCTGAATGTGCAATATGATGCCTATTATGTTTTCACATTAAAAACAAATACTTTTTAATAATGAATTACACTCTCCAGTGATGAGATCTTCAGTAAAAAAAAAAACACAAGCTGCCTCAATAAGCAATCTAATTTATAAAGAAAATATTTAGTGCCTCAAATGCAACTTGTACAGAATTTCACATAGTTTGTCATCATGCACAAAAGAAAGCAACAGTGAAAATAGTTTTAACATAGTTTCAGTGTCATATATCTCACTGACCTGCAATTAATAAGGAAGCTTTTATGAAAGCTCCATTGAATATCACAACCAATTCGTTGAAGGCCATGGCATTCATACATATAAAGAAGCTTCTTCAAATGTTTTACACACCATATTTCTACGTAAGTTTTCACAGAAAGTAATCAAGCCTGCACTTTTTATCGTTGGGGTCTGTTATTTACATGGAGGGGAGTAATCTACTAGCTGGATAAGACGTTTAATTTAGTGTGTCCACGTCCTCATCAATTGACACGTGTGAAGGAGCACGAGATGGGCTTGATCTCATTCTCAAATTGGTAGAGCCATACAGTTTGGCAGACTGCTTAGAATATGCGAAAGCCTTTCTCCTGTACATCTCGCCCTTCCACATAGATACCATCAGCAGTGTGGAGAGCACCACCCCTCCCAAAGTAAGGAGGCACAGCCCTGCTATCACACACCTGTCCAAGTGCGCCCCAATTCTGGCGCTCTCGTTCTCCAGCCGCTCCATTTCCCTCGCGGACACACTTTCCGGGTTCACTTTTACGTCGCGAGGGACTGCATAGGAGACGGCCACGAGCGAGATTCCGGTTACCAGGAACGTGACCGCGCTGATGAACCCGTAGTCCACTGATTTACCCGAAGCGTCCGAGGCGAGCTCGTCGTCGGACATCATTGAGAGTTCCTGGAAACCTTCCGGACGAATCTCGCTGGAGGAGCTGTGGCACGAGATTCCCTGGGGAGTCTTCCCGGACAGCTGCGGACTGGCCCTCTGCAGGTTGACATTTTCGTCTACGTACGTGAAAGATGTCTCCAATTCTTCGTCGCAGCACACTTTGACCTCTTTCTCCGGGGCCGGGTGGTTGTGCGTGCTGTACAACCCCCCTTTCGCAGGAGCCGTCCTTGGTGCTGAATTACATTGTCCTTCGCAAGCAGATGCCCTCTGAGCCGAATTGCACTGGTGCTCTCTGGAAATGGTCTTTCCGACTGAAGTACTTGACTTATGAATATGCAGCGGATTTACATCGCTGCTCTCTGGATCGGATTGTCTCCCTTCTTTATCTATGTAAAGGAGCTCCAGAGAAGCCATTAGATTATTTCCGTTCTTTCCTTTTGCAATTTCCCCGTTGCGTCTCACGACATTTCGAGAATGCCTATAAACACATCAAACACATATCAGCTGTCATACATTTTCAAATACAGATGAACATGATACACGCGAGGCGGATATCGTCTTTTTTAGTTTGATTTTAGCATATTCAAGTCAGACTCACGCATTGCAGATCACATTCAATAACGTAGGCTATTATAAATACAATGAATTAAGTTAATTATTCTGTTTGGGGTAAATCCCCTTTCCCCCTCCATGAAATGCGATTAAAGTGACTGATTATCCTGCTGCATATCAAATTCTAAAAGCAATCCGCATAAACCAAAGGGTTATTTCTAAATCTGTTTTAAAACGTATAAGGTCTCAATCGGAGTCAGACAAAGTCTATTCCGACAAGAGTGTGCCAAAAAACAGTTTTACCACGTTGCATATAGCTACAGTGGATAGGAGGACTTAGTTATGTTTGATACAATGTGTCTCTAATTGTAGCACGATAGCCAAAGGGATGAAAATTCCTAATAAAGAAAAAAGTATCACTCCTCCGCCACTTCAAACGAACTGCTTCCAAAGAACGCTTTTTCAACACTCAATTTCAGAGGACAGAGGACACATAATAATCCGACCATTCGTTAGCATAGTTTGTATAAGCATCCAACTGATTACAATGTTTCATAGTTATCTTACCGTGTTCTTAGATTCACATTGACACAAATAAGATCACATTAATTAAATGACGTCTCATACCCGTAAACCCACAAACTATTCGCTTCGTAGACTTTGACATACGGACTCGTTTCAATACCTTTTCTCTATCTCCACGCGTTAGCATTCCCGGCTGCTGTTCCTTGGGTAATTGAAAGGAGAGGTTTTGCAAGTCCCTCCACGCCAGGCTTTAGCTGCCTCGCTATGGTGCTGAAATGAGTTCCCGGTACCCTTGAGCCGCTTCAGACCGCTCTGGCGATGTCTCGAATAAACAAAAACGAAAGGGGAAGAAAATGGTCCACAGGATTATGGGAATCGTAGTCGATTATATTGCAACTGCTACTACTTTTAAAAATAATAATATTTAAAAAAATGACAAGATGAATGCGTGATATGTGATGTTTAGATTAATGTAGATGCCTATATACTGTCGGCTATATATATATATCAGCCATTGTGCGTATCAAATCCGGATTTATATTATGCTGTTCAACGTAGCTTTGATGTAATGCTGATTATATTTTCCAGAACAGGTCGAAACAGTTTTTGACCAAAATTTTGAATGAATCATGAGCTAACATAGCATCACAGACAACATGCAGGTCGCATATCCCAAAACACCAGTTACATATAGTAAACCTCTTTTCCTTTTATAATGAACAGGTCATCACACTATATGTTATATCGAAAACATTTGTGATTCTCCTCGACTAGTAAAACCTACGATGAAAATGTACTCTAGATGTAGCTAATCTGGTCTCTGGAGGTTTGCTCAATGCAATAAACATTAGAAGACAATTAAACAGAACAGTCATATACAAAAACAACTCAGTGGGAGATGGTTTCCCATTTAGTGAAGTCATTTTTCATTAACAGTATAAATATTCCACATGCAAATGCATTCATGTTGCTTTTCTAAACACCGGGCAGTATGTATCCGTTGTACAATTAAATGTATTTGCCATTTAACTTGAAATAAACCTTTTGTTGTGTTCTGCATGTGTGCATGTCTGTGTGTAAATGTCTGTAAACCTCTTTGATCGGTGATGCCAAGCGTAAGTTGACAAAACACCCAACCTAACCACCATGGACTTGCCAGAGTGACTAAGAGGAAAGTAAAAAAATATGATTTAGCCAATCCAAGTGCAATACCCAAGTTTCATTTTTACAATTTCCCAAAGAACAGATACGCCACTGTGAATTTATGAAAAATATGGGAGGAAAAAGAATAAAAACAAATCAGAGACATATCAACCATCTCCTGCTGCAGTTGACCACTTGCAAAAGAAACTCGGCAAGCAAGTCGGTGTGTTTTAAACGGTAGCACTAATTTTGAATGTCAAATTATACTCCAACGCATCGGCATAACATTATTGTGACAGTACCATATTGTTTCTTTGACCCGTGTGTCTTGCATGAATGTGTCAGTTTGCAACCCTTAGAAACCTAAAGAAAAGCCCATCTCATGTGATTTTACACAACCACGAGAATCCCTCCTCCTCTGTCCCTCCGCCCTCCCCACCGGTCTGAATCTGCACCCCGCATGCATACAGACAATAAAGCATTCGTACAGGTAGCCACAGGTCATCATTACAGCACGCCTCAACGGTTCCTGGTCTACTGGTGTACGGCTTTGTTGTTTGCTAATGCCTTCGCACCGAGCAGCCACAAGGAGCTGTTTGCTCGCGTCACATTCACTGATCGTGGCCGTCAGATCTTTTCTCCAGGAAAAAATCTAATAAGTAAGGAAGAAAATGAGAAACATGTTTTCTTTTCTTTTTTTAAATACAGAGGCCATGTTGTGCTGATGGCTGTTTTCAGCATTCCTGCTGAGGGAGAGTAAATTAATAAATATATAGAGGGAACAGGGGGGAAAGCAAAGAGTGATATATTAGAGATATTTATTTAAAGCAGCAGAAGACATGGAAGTCAGCTCTACTGCGAGTGCAGGCCCCTCGGTGGTTAGCTGGTCTTGAAAGTGCAGGCTGTGAGGAAGGGAACAAATTGCTTGTGAATGCGACCACAGCATTTCCATTTCCCACACTGCATTCACATTGATTCAGCAGTCAATATTTTATTGTTCCCTTTAAGTCCCGCACCAATTATCTTCCACAGCTCATTCCTCGCTATGACATACCCCACTGACTTCAGACTACAGAATGGGCTTTAATGTGTCTCTCGATATGGAATCTATGCCTCCATATCCCTAACGAGTTCTGCTGTGTTTTTTTTTTGCTTTTGGAAATGCATTGACATAGCGCAGAGAGCAGTCTGACTTCAAAGCAGTCCTCTCGAATTGGCAGCAGGTAGAGTCAGACATTGCACGGCATAGAATTCCATTTAATCCTGTTCTAACTTTTAAAACAGCATTGAAACAGAAAGATTAGACTCACAGCCTTTTGTACAATATCAAGTTACTGTATGTGCACTGTTTTTCAAACATAGTGTCCAGTGTTTGATCAGAGGCATATGGCTATGAAAGTTTTGGGCACGTACACAGATAGGGGAAATGGGGGGGGGGTGGGGGGGGGGGGGGGGGTGGGGGGGGGGGGGGGTTGTCCAAAGGATGGGCAGTGGCAGGGCACCACAGGGCACAATATGTCCCCATCTTCCAAATAGACTGGTGCTGAATACAGAGAGCACAAGCAGGGATTAATCTGCTGGACAGATTCATACAATTTCAAATAACCTGAACAAGGGATACCTTCAGACTGATACAACAATGCATTACAATTATCAATGCATCACCTACTTAGATCATGGACCTGATTTTTTCAAACTGACTTTTCTTGTCACGGCATGGCCAACCATCCGGTAGCCATCCACAAATGTCAAAGTGCAATCCAGTTATAGACACGCATCTGCAAATGGCCAGATTTCCATATTTGTCTTCTATAGTGAGGACCTAGCTCATAGCTAAACGGACCATAAACATGGATGAACTTTCGGAAGTTCACAGGAGGAAGTGCTAACTGGGTACTCTTACTAGCAGTTGATAAAAGTACTACAGAAATCCAAACACAGCTGTACATTATTTAAAGGAATTTGATCAATTGGTAAGCTTTCTGATACTAAGACTGTGTAACATGGTTAAGGACTATTTGACAAGTCCACAGTATAAATAATCACAACCTTGTTCACTTAACTACTTGTGTTCAGTTGCATACAGACCTTTCCAAATAATAATAATAAACATGATGTATACATTAGCCATGGACTTATATGAAACAAACACATTTTGATACAGCAGCTAGCTACGTATATTTGAAAATAAGTATCATAAGGAAGTAGACATTTGTGTTTGAAACAGAAGGGTGTTATCAAACCCATAAACCTGTTCTCCTGTGTTGATTTTGCATACACAGTACCAACATGAATATATGAAGTCATGCTCTTGACTGTGGAGCAAATTTGTTGCTGAACTAAAAAGTCATTTGATCAAGCACCTCTGAGACACTTCAATAGATTTGAGAGCAGTGACATTTCCAGCTCTTTGGGGTATTAATAAGAGGATGCATGAGAAAATATGCCAAAACCAAGAACCATTTTTAATAGTGTGCACACACCCTGCAGTCTTGCCTTTGAAATGCCTCTGTAAATCTCTCTCAAAGAGAGAGAGGTGAATGTTGCATTAAATATCAGTACCCAAGCCCTGAGGGTTTATTGAAACTTGGTCTCTAATTGTGCTATTCTCTCACCCTGGCACTGTAATACACCAAAAAGGTGTATGTGGAGCTGCATGGATCAGGCTCTTAACTTGCTTCTGAATACGAATCAGGGATTTATCCCTTTCAAGAGGAAAATAACCTCAAGGACGCGGTCAGAAGCATCAGGAAGAAGAATTGTGTTTATTTCTTTTTTATATATCATATTTATTCTTATGTATATAAAAAATATGGACATATTTTGATTATGGTTTTGTATGGTTGATTTAAAAAATAATACTGTATTTCACTGTATTGCATTTGGTTTTTCCAGTATGTAAGTTTGTCCAAAAAAACCCCAAAAACAAACCCCCTCAGACTGTTCCTACGGAGCCCCTAAGATGACATGGGGAGAATTTTCTTTCGGATTGTTTTGCATTCCCTCGCAAAAAGATTGCGTTCCCTCACAAAATCTTAGCCATTTCTCCGTTCAGAGAAATAAAAAAATAAAAAGCTGTTGGTTGCTTAAACATTTAACTCTGACTAGCAAGGCCTCCTGGAACACTGACAGAAGCTAGGAAGCTAGTTTTATCTAGTGACTAGCAAATTAATGCATTGTTATTTTGATACAGCACAGCACTCAAACGTTTGCTTAACTGTTTATTCATTAGTGTATTCAGCTGCCAATTCTGACATTAGCCACTTAGCACGCTAACTACATAAATTTTGTTAGTTTAAAACACCTCTGATTAAAAACATATTGCTTGCTAGCTAGCTAGCTAGCTAGCTAGCGGGGATAATGCAGCTAGACATTCCACCTGCGGTTACGATTAGCAGGGTTGAGGAACTGTCTGATGGCTGTCTCCCGGACCATTGACAGGAGCTAAGAAGCTAGTTTTAACTAGCGGCTAGAAAATGAAAGTGTCATTATTGTTAAGGTTCCGGATTGGGACTGGACTCAAATGCACGACTCAGAAACAGAAATACAATAAGCTCACTTGGAGCGTTTATTACTTCGCCAAAAACTCTGGAAGTATAGAGAGAGAGGGGAGGGGGCTGAATCCTGGGTTGGGCGAGAACGGAGGGCAGAGCGGGGAGCAGGCAAGGGGCTGGACAGTTGCTGAATCCTGGGTTAGCATAGCAGAGGGAGAACGGGATGCGGGAGACAGGGAGGTGTAGCGTGAAGCAGGCAGCAAGCTGCAGGCTGGCAGGTATAAGCAGAATATCAGACAAGCGTTAATTTCAGCAAGACAAAACGAGACTGAGAAACGTTAGTTCAGCAAGACAAAACAAGTCTGTGACTTAGTTCAAAACTAGACGAGACCAGAGTAACAACGAACAACTTAACGAACTGGCACCAGACAAAGAACAACGGGAGAATATATAGTGAAGTCAATGAGCTAATGAGTGATTGCAGCATGAGAATGTACGCGAGAGTGATTGAGCGGAGACAAAGGCATGAGGAATGCAAAAGGGGAAAGGAATGTGATAGGCAGAGCAATAGCGAGGGTGAAATGGGCGAAACAAGGAGGGAAACCACGCCTAGCCTGCACGACACGGAAGACAGACAGGGAAACATAAAAACAAGACAAGAGACATGAGGAAAAGGGGAAAACACGGAGCACAAACAGGGATGGGGACTGAGGGAACGGAGAGTGTAACAGTACCGCCCCCCCCCCCCCTCAAGGCACGCCTCCGGGCATACCACCAGGCCTGATTTTTTGGGGGTGATCCCGGTGGAACTCCTGGGTGAGAGAGGGGTCCAGGATCAACTGGCGGGATATCCAGGACCGTTCTTCCGGGCCGTAGCCCTCCCAGTCCACAAGGTATTGGAAGCCGCGACCCTTACGGTGGACGTCAATAATGCGGCGGACCATGTATGCCGGGGCGTCGTCAATGATCCGGGGAGGAGGGGGGGCTTCAACGGGGGCACTGAGGGGACTGGAGGAGACGGGCTTGACCTGACTGACGTGGAATACCGGGTGAATCTTGAGTGAAGAGGGGAGCTTGAGTTTAAGGGTAACAGGGTTGAGGACAGTGAGGATGGGGTAAGGGCCAATGAACTGGGGCTGGAGCTTACGAGAGGTGGCTTAGAGGGGAATGGAGGACGTAGACAGCCAGACCTATTGACCTGTAACATAACGTGGGGCTGCGGTCCTGTGAAAGTCGGCCAGGCGTTGGGTGCGGGAGGTGGTGCGGAGGAGTGTGGCGCGCGTCGTCTTCCAAATCCTCCAACTGCGGAGGAGATGGGCTCGGACAGATGGCACGGCAACCTCCGCTTCCTGGACCGGGAACAGGCAGGGTTGGTACTCCAAGGAGCACTCAAAGGGCGGTGCTCCTTAGGGAATTGTTGGCGTACTCAACCCACGGGAGGAACTTGCTCCAGGAGGAGGGGTTACGGGCGGACACGCACCGCAGGGCAGCTCCCAGGTCCTGGTTGGCACGTTTCATCAACAAATTAATTCAGTCATGCTTCTTTCAGCTCAGAAATATAGCCAAAGTTAAACCAGCACTCCCAAGGAAAATTATAGAACAACTTGTCCATGCTTTTATTTCTTCTCGCCTTGACTATGGAAACTCTGTTTTCTCCTGCTCAAATGAGTCTTCAATAGCCCGTCTTCAGTTAGTGCAAAATGCGGCAGCTAGGCTCTTAACAAACACCAGAAGAAGGGAGCATATTACCCCCATCCTGGCCCACTTACACTGGCTCCCCATACGCTTTAGAATTCAATATAAAATCCTTCTGATCACATTTAAAGCCCTCCATGGAATGGCTCCTGACTATATTTCACAACTCATAACTCCATATACTGCTCCGAGATTACTTAGGTCAGCCAACAAATTATTACTCAACATTCCCCGATCCAGGCTCAAAACAAGGGGGGGCCGTGCTTTTACTGTTTTAGCTCCAACATTATGGAACCATCTCCCCCTCACTGTTAGGTCAGCTGACTCGGTAGCTTCTTTTAAAAAATGTCTGAAGACATTGTTGTTTTAACTTTTTTTTGAAAAATTGTTGTTTTAACTTTTATTCTCTTGTAATCTTTTTACAAGGTTTCTTTGCTTGTAATTTTATCGTTTTGCTTGTAATTTTATCTGTTGTTGCTTATGCTCTATTTGTATTGTAAAGCGTTTTGTGCATTCTTGCTGTGAAAGACGCTATATAAATAAACTTTACTTACTTACTTACTTACGTTCGGTCTTACCATTCGTCTGGGGATGGTATCCTGAGGACAGCCTGGCGGAGGCCCCCAGGGCCGTGCAGAATGCCCTCCGTACCTGGGAGGAGAACTGGGGCCCACGGTCTGACACGATGTCCACGGGGATCCCGTGCAGCCTCACCATGTGTTGCACCAGGAGTTCCACTGTCTCCAGGGCAGAGGGAAGCTTGGGCAGGGGAATGAAGTGGGCCACCTTGGAGAACCGGTCAACAGTGGTCAGGATGGCATTCACAAAATCCACCCCCACATGGCTCCAAGGACGGCCCGGGACAGGGAGGGGACGGAGGAGGCCAGCGGGGGGACGGTGGGAGGCCTTACTCCTGGCGCACACGGGACAGGCTAGGATGTATGCACGGGTATCCCCCTCCAGCGTGGGCCACCAGTAGCTCCTCCTGACCAGGGCAGTGGTCCTCAGGATCCCAGGATGAATGTACTCCAGATTACGGTGGTCAGTCAGGACAATAAATGGTTCCTCTGCCCCCTCCAGCCAGTGCCGCCACTCTTCCAAAGCGAGCTTGATCGCTAGTAACTCACGGTCTCCGATGTCGTAGTTACGTTGGGGGGGGGGTGAGTCGGCGGGAGAAGAAGGCACATGGGTGGGTCTTTTGGTCCAGGGCGGAGCGTTGGGAGAGTACGGCCCCAACTCCAGTGTCGGAGGCATCCACCTCGACGACAAACTGGTGGTTGGGGTCCGGGTGACAGAGGATGGGGGCCATGGAGAAACTGGTTTTGAGGGTGGAGAAAGCATGGTTAGCTTCAGGAGACCAGGTGAAGGGAACGGAGGTGGAAGTGAGGTTGGTGAGAGGGGCCGCGATCTGACTATACCCGCGGATAAACCGCCTAGAAAAATTGGCAAAGCCCAGAAATTGTAACAAGTGCTTGCGAAAGGCAGGACGGGGCCACTCAGTGACAGCTTGGATCTTGGCGGGGCTCTTGGCCGGATCTTCCCCTCCTCAATAATAAACCCCAGGAACTGAACCGAGGACACATGGAAGCTGCACTTCTCCACCTTCACGAACAGCTTGTTCTCTCGCAGTCTTTGAAGGACCTGTCGGACATGCTTGACATGATTTTGGGGGGTTTTAGAGAAAATTAATATGTCGTCAATATACACAAATACAGACCGGCCGAGGAGGTCACGTAGAACGTCGTTCACATGGGACTGAAAGACCGCTGGGGCGTTAATAAAGCCGAAAGGGACCACCAGGTACATCACAAGTGTCCGAGGGGGGTGTTGAACGCCGTCTTTCATTCATCTCCCTCCCGGATATGAACGAGGTGATAGGCGTTGCGGAGGTCCAGTTTTGAGAAGATGGTTGCACCATGCAGGGGCTCAAAAGCAGAATTGATTAACGGCAAAGGATACTTATTGCAAACAGTAATGGCATTGAGACCACGGTAATCAATACAAGGGCGGAGCGAGCCGTCCTTCTTTGCCACGAAGAAAAGCCCCGCTCCAACTGGTGACGAAGAGGGTCGAATAATACCTGATGCCAGGGAATCATGAATATACGCTTCCATGGAAGCCTTCTCGGGAACGGACAGGTGGTAGAGGCGGCTTGACGGGAGTGGAGCACCAGAAAGCAGGTCAATACAGCAATCATAGCAAGAGATTTACAGAACACTTGGGACAGGTCAGGTGGCGCTGCCTAACTGCATGGGTTCCTCCTCTGGTGGGTCCAGCACCGAAGGAGCGAAGTAGCTTGGAGGTGATGAGACTTGTGAACGTGGTAGGTAAAGAGATTAACCCTGTCGACCCCTCTTCTCCCGGGCTCGGGCCCGAAGCCGGTTGTCAAGGGAGGTGGCGCATGAGATTAGGCTGTTCAGAGAGCTGGACTCATCACGGGTCGCCAGCTCATCTTTCAGGTCCTCGCTGAGGGCCTTGAGGAAAACCCCTTGGAGGGCGGCATTGTTCCACCCCGATTCAGCCGCCAGAGTGCGGAATTGTACTGCCATCTCAGCCACACTGCGGTTGCCTTGGTGGAGCTGGAGTAGGCGTTGGGTAGCATCACACCCACGGAATGGGTGGTTGAAGACCCGACCCATCTCTGCAGTGAAGGAGGCGAAGTGGAAACAGGCGGGTAACTGGCTGTCCCATACAGCAGTCGCCCACTCATGTGTGCTTCCCCCCAGGCAGGCCATCACAAAGGCGACCTTGCTGAAATCCGAGGAGTAGGATGAAGGTTGCAGACGGAACACAATGTCGCATTGGAGAAGGAAGCCTCGGCACTTTCCCAAGTCTCCCCAATAGCGTTCAGGATGTGGCACACATGGTTCTCTGCCAGGAAGGAGCAGCGGAGCTGCGGGCTGGGGCTCAGGTGGAGGTGGTGGTTGACTGGCGTGGGGCCTCGGGAGGGGCAAATGAACCGCCATCTGGCCAATCATGGTGCCCATCTGACTCACTTTGCCCGAGATGCTCTTCAGAGTCTCCTGGACATCTTCCATGTGGAGGCTGTGTTGATAGATTAGCGCGCCCTGACAGGCAAGGGTGTGGTGTAACTGCTCTGAGTTGGCTGAGTCCATAATTTGGCCAGTTCGTTCTGTTAACGTTCCGGATTGGGACTGGACTCAAATGCACGACTCAGAGACAGAAATACAATAAGCTCACGTTTGTTACTTCGCCAAAAACTCCAGAAGTATAGAGAGAGAGGGGAGGGGGCTGAATCCTGGGTTGGGCAAGAGGGAACAGAGAGTGTAACAATTATTTTGATTTAGCACTCAAATGTTTGCTTAACATTTTATTAATTATTCAGCTGACGATTGGGACATTAGCCACTTAGCACCCTAACTAGAGAATGCTAGCTACTTAAGAATACCTCTGAGTAAAAAACCTAGCTTGTGTGTTAAATACAATATCGATAAATAACATGTAATTTTGTTTTGTAGTAGCTAGCAAATACAGAATTGATTTCTAGCCTTTCAACAGGGATACAATGTTATGCAAAATAATAATAATGAAAAAATTATTTATTTTGAAGGCTTTTATACTGTATACTACAAGAAAAAGTTAATAAATATATTACTAAATGTTAATTAAGTATGACTCGTTTAATTTTTAAACAGTCAATGAACAGATAAGTAAATGAATATTAAGATCTACTTTAGTTGTTTGAATACTACCTTATGCTTAGAGGATGACTGTATTGAACTGAAAGCTTCAGAATATGAAGTTGATTTCAACAGTGATTCCTTTAAAAAACTGTTTTCGTCCATTTATAACCTGCTTACTTCACAGCCATAGGGTTTGAATTTGGTCTCATCTGGCCAGGGATAGGATGAGTTTGAGTTGTCAGTCTTTCCTGGGTTACTGCTGCATTAGCTCCTGCCAACAGTCATCAGCTAGAGATGAGCCTCTCCTAATTGTGCTATAGTACTTTGTGGCCTGTAGAATGGAAAATACTCACTGGTTTGTAAGGAAGTGTATCAGTGGAGCAACATACACTTCAGCTGCTGTATCCCTTGAGCATGGGTGGGTGGCACAGATGCAATTTGAATGGCACCATTTATGGTTCTAAATTGGCGAGAATAAATGGGAATGCATTTTTGAGGCATATGCTCAGTCTTAATGCAGTTATGCACCACACGTTCCAGATCACTCAAATGTTTTCTGGGAGTCTGGTGATGCATAATTCGCCATAGCATTACTAAGGAAGACAGCGACTTTAGTCTGAACGGTATCACCCGGGCTCTTCTCTAAATAGTGTGTCCTCGTATCGATCGGGCATCTGTGATCTGCCTGTGCCAGTTGCATCAGAAGCGCAATCAGTCCTCCAATGCATCAACTGCAGCGGCTCAGGAGAAGATCCAGCAGCCGACTGTGCACTTTTTGGAGGAACCCTGTGTCTACAGAATCCTCCTGTATTCACTGAGCATATTTTTAGAATAGGGTGCACCTGTACCTTTGCAATAGGGCATTCCAAATTAGGGAAAACTGGGGAGTGGGGGGTAGTGGGGTGAACAAAATGAACATTATACGTAACTGTATTATAATACTAAAATGTCTATAGTTAAAGAAACACTACTATTCCTTCACTGTGCATTTTTTAAACCAAAATAAGTTGAGCTCTGTAAGCAGAACTGAGACCAATGAGTCCAATTTTTAATTATGTTTGCAATGTGGATGCCAAACTTTAATTTACTGTGGTATTGTTATCACTCCTGGTAGTCATTGTTTAAACAGTGCCTCGCATGCAAATAGCAACATCTGGACAAGATGCATACCAGAGTTTACTGTACCGCTTAATGGTGTGGGGGAGGGATGTAGGGGGTCAGCGTGCAGTGTCAGGCATTGGTGTGTGTGTGTGGGTGGGTGTATTGGGGGGGGGGGGGTGTCATTGTGCAACCACTGCATTTCCATTTCCAGGTTCCATTCTGCTCCCATAACTGCACCCCGAGTGCTATGACTACAGCTGAACCCCAGTTCCTCTCTCTTAGAGAAGTACACTTACTTTAGTACTCACTTTAGAGGGTGATGCTCAGGAACCACCCTTATGGAAATGTAATATACTGCAGTATATTTTAAATATATTTTGACAATAATTTTGATATATTTATAATATACTGCAGTATGTTCTTTTTCCAGAAGGGAAAGCTCAGCCACAGCAGTATCTTCCAAGTGAAATTGACTTAATTGTTGTTTCCGGATACTGCATTAGAACTTGTTAGAATGAAGCACAATGTTGTAGATGCACCAGGCTGCTTGTTTGGTGAATTACCCCCAGTTGCTAAAATGCTTTCTGTTTCAGATAATAGTTCTTTCTGATCCATATTCCCAGCACAGTAAAGACTTTTGTTTATGGGGGGCAAGAGAGATAAATCTTCCTCAAGACCAACTGAAATGCATTTGGGTACAACACTTTTAAATGTCAAAAATCTCTCACCGTCAAATGACATGCCTATAGCTGAGAACATCCAACCTACAACAGGTTGTCAGTGACTAATCACATTAGTACATCAAGACATGTCTAAAACGGGATGTCGTTATATCTTTAGGACTAAAGATGTAGCTATTTAGTACACTTTAAATATTAAACAACATTGATCATCATATTGTTAAGAATGTGTAAACTAGACAAGGTTTATTTTATCTGAAGGTCTGAAATACATAATTTTTTGATGTAAAAATATAGGCCTTTGCACAATATTGTTAAAGGGAAACTTTTCTCTGTTTTTCTGAGGACCCCCTCCCTGTACTCTAGTTCGGCTCCCTGTCATGATTATAATGTGTTTACCTCCATCAAGGGAGACAAACAGATGGAATTTCATCCAATGCACACAGATGGCTCTGAGAGCAGATCCCATTCAGAAACATTTATTTCTATAGGCTATAATGGAGAAACTATAAACTTTTATGAGCATGGTTTAATAGTTATCTTATAGGGACTATTGGGACTGTTGTATCCTGCAACAGAGGAAATTTATGGTAAAAGTGTTTATGGTAAGTTATAATTTGCTTTGCTTGTTCGACACTCTGGCCTAATTGGGGAAGTCCATGAGGGATCAGTCAATTGAATCTTATAGAGCACAGGCCATGCTAATTTCACTTACAGTAATGAATGTTAACGGGCATGCCAGTTAGTCTGTAACATTATAGACATACTTTCTATGCTACCCGCACAAGGTCAGAAAAACATTTTAAGAGAAAAATGCAACAAGATACAGTTAGAGAATCCATATTGTCTTTTTTGTAATTTACAGTATTTGATGCTCACTATGATTTAGTTTACACTGATACATACAAGAATATGTTTTGCATGTACCATTTGCTGAAAAAAAAGCAAGGGTCTATAGCTGCTAAATATGTAAAGTAATATAATATGAATGTTATGTCACATATAGAGTTTCCCAATGGCACTCTTATATACAGTACATGATAAAGGTCATAAATAATTATCCAGCTAAAACAGTAATGAATTCTCTTTGAATGCACAGGTGAAAAAAAATTTTTTTTTTATCTGGTAATAATATTTAATATGCTTTACATTGTGATCATCTGAAAGTAGCTATGAATGCATATTTCACAGAATATTGAGTCAGGTACCTATTTTTGATTAATGACACACTTTTAATCAACTATACAAGACTAATTTATTAAATTCACTTATTTCGGCCAATCCTTGCTCATCTAATCATAACTAATCTAATTGTTCCAGCACTCTATGTAAACTGCTGACTTTCTTTGAATATCAATGCAACAACTTGCCCAAATTGTTGAACTTGAATAATTGCAGGGCACTTAGCATCATGTTAAGACACTAAATTGGCTAGAACTGGAGCATAACATGGGACACATTTCTATTATTGTAAAAACTGAGTGAATATGGGTAGCCTCCAGGTCAGACAATGTTTGGGGAAAACATAGTTCCAATATCTGCTCTAGCCATCATTTTTAAGGGTTTGATATATGTCAGTCACATTTGACATGTAAAAATACCCTCGGTTCACCACTAAATGGATATAGCAAACCAGGACACAAACCTGGATATAGCAAACCTTCAGATCTGGTACATTAACATCTCTCCACCACGTGACGCAGAACGCAGGAAGGTGCTTCATCTCACTTACGATCTTCAGGTTCCTTCAGATCCACCACTGGCAGTTTGACATTTACGTCAGTAAGTTCGTAAAAAGGCAGACCGGGCCAATGGGGCGAAATCCCTCCTTACAACTCCCCACCACTGGTGCAGTGGCAATGCTGTGTTAATATCCCTATAACTAAGGTGACGAAGCAAAAAAAGTAGTCCTACGTTTTAGGTTTTTGTTCATTAGAGGGCATGGTTTGAGCCGACTTAAGATTTACAAAAGGCCTATTTCTGGAAAATGATTTAAGAGTTCTTATTACATAAAAAAAATCAATAGATTTCTGCTTTACGATTTGTTAGTTCACATACATAACCTGCCCCTTCCATGCATTTAAATGATTTGCATGTATTCAAATGTCCTCATCAAGCATATTTGTAGAGTATTCTGGGTGCAATTGTAACAGGGGGCAATTGCAACACCATAAAATTGTACCAATCTGAAACAAGCTAGAGCTGAGATTCTATCCAGCAAGCTAGCTATTTTCATGTGTTCAGGGTTGGGGGAAATTGTAACAAAAAATTGTGTTACAATTGACCACGGTTACAATTGCCCCCCGAATACTCTACTGTTTATGTACTAGAGTCCAGTAGAACACATATCAAGAGGGGAAAATTAAAGATAATTTCACCAAATGTTAATGGAGGGAAATATTGTACATTACAGCATTAGAACTGATAAAAGAAAGATATGTAATAGAACACTCAGTCAATGTTCAATGTCACATATTCATTTTGAGTTGGTATGCTCTGACATATCAACACATTCTGTTTTCTTGTCTGAGAGGTGTATGTACTGTAAGGAATAAACCAGGACAAGCCATGCATTTTCATGAGGTATCTACATGCCTGCGGTGATAATGCAGCACAGGCTTTAAATATTATCAGAACCACATGGCTTGGAATGGTCTCTTCTGCTCACAGCCATGGCACTTACCGCACGTAAAAATGACAATAAAAATTCACAAATATTGTGTGAAAACGTCATATTCGTCATATTGACAGAATGTGTACATCCGCTGATAACTCATCATATTTTCAGAATGTGTACATCCGCCTATAGATATAATTCCTTATTATCCAAGACGCAGAAGAGGCAGCAAAAGACCAGCAGCCTATGGTGTTGTTGCAGCAATCAAAATAATCCAGAAACTCCAAATAATCCAATAAAAAGATGTGTGAAAACTGATAACTTTTCACAAAAACTGTGTGAAAACTGATAACTTTTCACAAAAACTGTGTGAAAACTGATAACTTTTATACAGGTAGAATGATAGGAACAATATACAGTTGAAGTCGAAAGTTTACATACACCTTAGCCAAATACATTTAAACTCAGTTTTTCCACAATTCCGGACATTTAATCCTAGTAAACATTCCCTGTCTCAGGTCAGTTAGGATCAGAACTTTATTTTAAGAATGTGAAATAATAGTATAGAGAATGATTTATTTCAGCTTTTATTTCTTTCATCACATTCCCAGTGGGTCAGAAGTTCACATACACTCTGTTAGTATTTGGTAGCGTTGCCTTTAAATTGTTTAACTTGGGTCAAACGACAAAAGAACCTCACGTTCTCACACAAGAAGCGTATAACTGAGAAAAACAAAAGAAAGCCCATGTAAAAAGGGCGAAAGAAACTAAATAGAAATAGAACCTGTTACCTACAGCTCTAGGTGTGAAAGAGCTGAACAAAAGGTAACAGGTAGAGGAGTATAAAGGAATAACGAGAGAAAAGGAAACAAAAAGACTAAATAAATCTTTACCCTAACTCTACCTCTAACTCTACTTTACCCAAACAGTTACATTTTTGTTTCATCAGACCAGAGGACATTTCTCCAAAAAGTAAGATCTTTGTCCCCATGTGCAGTTGCAAACTGTAGTCTGGCTTTTTTATGGTGGGTTTAGGAGTAGTGGCTTCTTCCTTGCTGAGTAGCCTTTCAGGATATGTCGATATAGGACTAGGTTTTACTGTGGATATGGATACTTTTGTACCTGTTCCTTCCAGCAACTTCACATGGTCCTTTGCTGTTGTTCTGGGATTGATTTGCACTTTTCACACCAAAGCACATTCATCTCTAGGAGACAGAATGCATCTCCTTCCTGAGCGGTATGATAGCTACGTGGTCCCATGGTGTTTATACTTGCATACTATTATTTGTATAGACGAATGTGGTACCTTCAGGCGTTTGGAAATTGCTCCCAAGGATGAACCAGGCTGATTTATTTAGATTTTCCCATGATGTCAAGCAAAGAGGCACTGAGTTTGAAGGTAGGCCTTAAAATACATCCACAGGTACACCACCAATTGACTCAAATAATGTCAATTAGCCTATTCATTTTCTGGAATTTTCCAAGCTGTTTAAAGGCACAGTCAACTTAGTGTATGTAAACAATTGTTGGAAATATTACTTGTGTCATGCACAAATAGATGTCCTAACTGACTTGCCAACACTATAGTTTGCTAACATAAAATATGTTTTAATGACTTCAACCTAAGTGTACGTAAACTTCAGACTTCAACTGTATCAGCTTAGATTTCAAGTAAACATAGAAATATAATGCTACGATTAGCATTAATATGATAGTTCACTTTATGGGGTTCTTTAAAATTAATTTCTGATTAAATGTATGTTTTAGATCAGGGATGGGCAACTTCAGTGACCACTGGGGCCATAAAATTTATCAAGGTACTTTGTAGGGGCCGAAAGTCAGCACAAGCTTGCAGCATTAACTGTGTGGGTAGCGCTGACATACATTGTCCTAATTTAATTAATTAATTAATTTATTTTTAATTTGGATGGGGCAGCACGGGCCGGATAAACCATCCGGTCAGGCCGTATGCGGCCTGCAGGCCTTCAGTTGTCCATCCCTGTATTAGATTGACCAGACAGTTTTTATGTGCAATAAAGGATATGTTATAGGCTATTACAGGAACTTCTGATGACGTGTCACCTTTACAATGGCTGTACGGGCTTTTGGGGGTTCATTGTTTAAACCAATAAAATACACAACATCACTGTTGCTTTGGAGTTACTTGAAGTGTTTGTTATTGCTTTAGACCACAATCCTCTAAATGCCCCTATACCAGCCACTATAAAGCTGCTATAAAGACACTATCTAAAATAGTCTTCATTACGCATAAAGACTATCTGGAACAATTGAAAGCGTACAATAAAACAAAAGTAAAATAAATATAAGAACTCCAGGAAGTGTATTATCCCTTTAATCAATTAGCAAAGTAAATAAGTTAGCAAACTAGCTAAAGTGAAGTACCACATTGTAGTGAGCTAGTATTACTTTGCTACCTAGATTAATTATTTAACATTAGCTATTGCTAGCTACTTAACATAATGCAAGTTTGTAGAACCTTTTTGTATACAGATACTTGCACAATTTTCAAACTTTGTTGCCTTCAAGCTTTCATTCATGACACTTGCATTATACATACAACCCACCTCATACATTAGCAAACAAAAACAAAGATATTATATATGCTTAAGTGTATAGATACAATTCAGGACAAAGTCAATAAACCTAAGGACAGAGTCAATAAACTGAAAATTGCTTACAATTGCTTCTAAAGAGTTACAGAGTTAAATGGCTGAGAATGGATAAAATGTGCAAGAGTCAAAAATATCAAGAGCACTTCAGAATCCTGGCCTGTATGACTGGGTGGCATGAAAGATGCGATTACTGAAAGAAATCCATTTCAAACCCAATCTAGAATTGGGAGGAAAGCACAACAGTGATCCAGATAATCGGTGGGAAAAGGACTTATGGCCAGATGAGACTGTGAGCTCTATCTTACACTCTGCGCTAAGCGGCAGTAACCCAAACGGAAGTGTCTGACCGACGCAGACCGAATAGCGTCAGACCGACGCAGTTGTCATTTTCCCCACATTGTTTAAATAGCAAATTAACGGGTGCCCATCTGTGCAGGTTGATATTAAGATGCCGTGTGGTCTGGCACATTGTTGGCGTATTGCTATTTTGATTCTGAAAAGCGTGGCCGATAAGACCAATAAAAACGTGGTCTTCACATCGCAGTTGATCTCACTGTTATTTTAAATGTGCAATATTAAGATAGAAATGTGTCTCTGCATAGGCGGGTGTGCAAAGCGTGTACGCCCTCCTGTCTGTTGCGCACACAGGGGCGCCCACAAACATGCATAAAAATACCAACATTATAATGTGAAAGATTATTATTGTGTATATTAAAAAAGTGCACAATAAAAATACGACATGTCATGCCTGCAGTCTTCCAGGGGGTTCCCCCCTGGAGAGGTGGCTGTTAGGGGACTATGGCTATCCATTAAAAAAACATGGCTGATGACACCGTATATCATGCCTACAACTGTGTGTGAATTGTCATTCAATCGACTCACTCACAAAACACACACTGTAATAGAAAGGACGTTTGGAGTGCTGAAAATGTGCTTCAGATATTCGGGTAAGTCAGGTGGAACATTACAATACAGCACTCAGAAGGTAAGAGCATTCCTTATGGCATTTTGTGTGGCATTGCCAAAAGTCATGGACGGCTCATTGACCTTAATGATGACACGTTGATTTTAGAAGGCGTGGTGCGGAACTGCATGTGCCGAAGCCAATGAACCCAGACACACCAGCAGCACGGGTGAGGAGGGATCTGGTAGAAGAGTTACATCATCTATAGCCTGGTGAGCAAATTTAATGGTTTGTTTTAAAATTATGTTTGAAAATCAAGAGCACTGTAGTATACACAAGGGCAGTGTAGTATAATGGTTAAGGAACTGGCCTTGTAACCGAAAGGTTGCAGGTTCGATTCCCAGGTAGGACACTGCCGTTGTACCCTTGAGCAAGGTACTTAACCTGAATTGCTTCAGTATATATCCAGCTGTATAAATGGATAATATGTAAAAAAATGCTAAAAAGTTGTGTAAGTCGCTCTGGATAAGAGCATCTGCTAAATGCCTGTAATGGAACATGGCTGCCCATTCACTTTATTTATTATATAATAATGGAAAAGAAGTCCAAAACTGTCCAGCGAATATGGCATTTATTTGGAAATTTGAAATCACATTAATGCATTTTTACAAATCCACCATTATATTAGCAATCTGGCAAGGCGCAAACACAGGTGGCTTTTAAAGGGAACGGGAGATTATTGGGTAACTGATTGGGTAATTGCATGTTATACCCAAGACACACCTATTATTAATTAAGAGACTAAGTTCAGCCCATTTGAGCCTTGTGCCTTACTGCGCGCTCAAATTATCCGCTGTTTAGCTAGCAAAAGTGGATTTTGACATGCCCTAAATGCAATTGCGCCATGCATTTTAGACCATGCAATATGGCAATATGCTATTATATTTTGTTCATACGAATTTCTAGGGGTACCAATAATTGTTACAAGTATGATTTAGAGAAATGATTTATTTCTTGATGAAGAATGTCTTTCCTTGAACAATTTTACCTCAATTGAAGGTTAGATTTCTCTCATATATTCAGTGTAAGATTAAGCTCATAAACAGCAATGACATTTTTTCATAGCCTTTTTTGCTAGTCTTCACCAAGGGTGCCAACAATTCCGGACAGCACTGTGTGTGTTTGTGTGTATGTGTGTGTGTTTGTGTGTGGGCAATCCACCCACGTGCTCTCTCGATAAAAGTCTACATGTATGCCTGGGGGTGGGAATACATTATGTGATATATATGCACCAGGCAGTACTGTACATACAAGATAGCATGGTTTATATATACAGTATATATATCTTACCACCCAAACATATATCCCCCATACATCCATCTACACATACATACATACACATACATGAAGAACACTGGTACAATATACGATATTTTAACGTGGCAGTTAGAAGATTAAATGTGTTTGGGTATGTGTGTGTGTGTGTGTGTGTGTGTGTGTGTGTGTGTGGGATGGTCAGTGCACATGTTGTGATGAATAGCCGTTGGTCATTAGGAAAATTAAAGAATTTTTGAATTTAAGCCAATTCCTCTGCTTTCCTGAGATGGAACCTATCAAGCTATTTGTAGTCTGCTGACACTGCTACCAGCAGCAAACTGAAAACCATAATGTGTCTTGAGATGTGAGGCAAGCAGAAATGTATTTCAGAAAGCAAACACTTTTACTGGAGTGTAACAAGAGGTGCGTGGTGGGTAATGTACAGCACTAATGCGTAGTGCATATTTACAGCATGGTAGGCTACTTGAAAGCAATTTATTGATGTATGATTACTGTCTGAGTATTTGGCTATTTGAGTATTCATATATGCATAGCAACTTGAACAATCTGTTTCTTACTGTAACCAGGTTCGTTATTGTTTGGAGTGCACAAGATGGACGACTGCAGGCAGAACAGATAAGGTCAGACATGATTATCGAGTTACCTTCAGAAAATGTTTGCATTTGTAATTGGTAAGCGTGGATGAGGGGTGTGGTTACAGCGCCACAGGCCGACTTAACCACTCCCCCCCCCCCCCCCCCCCCGGCTCTCTGCCTGCATCCGGCATTGAAAGCATGCCTCTACTCCACGCTTAACCTGCAGACATTTTTTTAATTTGAAGCTCAGGTTAATTTCTGAATGAAGACCTCTAGCAACTCAATCGTGACTCTCTAGAATACAAGAATCGGACAACTAGTTTTGCATAAGCAATGTATTGGGAGGATTTTATTTTGAAATACGATTGATGGTACTGCAAATCTGTGGCGCGTTTCACAAAACATGCCTCTGGAGTCACCACTGTATCTCCCATATCCACACGAAGGGAGCTGCAATTGAAGATTGTGCATTCGTTTGACACCTCAGACCGCATAATGCAATAGGACTGATAACACTGACAGAAGGAGAGGTGTACCGCTTGCACTGACAACAACTGATAGCTTCTGGTTCCCTGACACATTGTGGGGAAATGTAGTGGAAATGTAAGGGATCCTGGCTGATTTACACCCACCCAACCCCTGGTGAGAAAGCCCATTTTATCCCATCACTGTGGATCAAAATCACTGTCTGCCAATGGCAGATTCAATGCTTGAATCTGCAGCTATAGGGTCCAGCCTGCACTCACGGCAAAGATTTTTGTGTGAATGACCCTCCACTAAGATTCAGGCATCTCCAAGGATATCACCTACTTGTCTCTGTGTTTGATCTTACTGCAGATCACATACGTATCTCACATATCTAAATATAATTAAAATGTATGCCATCACAAGCTGGATTTGATACTGTTATATGTGTTATTAATAGAAGAACTATACAATGATATTTTAGTTTCTTCATTTTGTGCGCTATATTCCTTTGTGATTATGGTGATCCCTTTGCTGCCATTTTCGTAAGGGGCCCAATCTGAAGAGCTCCTGGACTAGCTACGCTTTACTGTGGCGTTCCAATAAGCTAATTCAATAATGAGATACGATAAGGATAAAGTTGGATTATTATGTACATTTCTATCCAAATAAGGTCAAGCGTAATTAACTATGCCACAGAATTTGAGAGAAACTTTTTCTTTACCATAATAGAGGCCAGTTCTGCAGGAACTATTCAATAGCCATCCACAAGGTGGGAGTAAAATTCCATATCTGAAGACGAGAATGTTTGAGAATGGTTAGGCCATATTGGGTAGCTTTTTTATTACTAATATTGTAGAATAATATGAAGCAAAAATTTGCATCAATTAATTATGAACATCATCGCATGCTGTGGGCAAATGCAAATGAGACTTTAAAATCTGGATAATATTTTTGCCTTTATTCTCTTAAAAATGTAACATTATTTATATGTCTATATCACTTAATTTTACTAGATTGATCTGTAACATCAATCATTAGGACATCTCTTTTTTGTTTGATGTTGCTTACATAAAATAGAAGCATGCTGTGACAATAACTTTGTTGAGTGAAATATCAAATAAAATTAGACTGCTTATATTTATTAACTAATTGATTATTCAGTGTGTTTTAAAATCTGATGTTGCCTTATTGTGGTGATTTTTATGAGCTTTATGAATACTCCACAAATGACACATGCACTGCTAAAATTAAGTACCAGTTGTCTGCTTTTTGGAGAGGTTTACTTGAACTTCCCAATTTCTTTTTCATTTACAAATGTTTTAACAATGATCTATAATCAAATAATTATCATTGATGGATCGTCATATGTATCAACATATATGATGTAAACATGGAGGCATGAACATTTAACATAGCTTTTGCTATCAGTATTACAAACCCTGACCTGTTTCATGGATATACTGCATATCAACACCAACGACACCAACGCGCCAAAATCAGACTATTGACGAACATACATATTAGAGCATAAATTCTATCAAGCATAATGTCTCTCATTGAGGCTGTCTTCTCAGGCGTGGGCAGCAGGTGGCACTGTAGCACCAGAGGAAACTTGCGAGAGAACTGGTGAGGCTGCGACAGTAATGAGAACTGCTCACTTGATGACAGCGTTGTCTGGTGAGGATCAGACATACGGGCTCTCCATTGAACTGGTTAATCAACGGTCAATGAGGGGCGATGGTGAATATCCTGGAGCTCTGGCTGACGTCGACACAGCTCACAATCTGTGATCATCGGCCCCTACGGATATGCCCTATAACCGCAACAACTAATCCTTTAGTGGCAAAGTGGCCAGCCATTCTATAAGCTGAGTTGAGGAGAGACCTTTTACAGAGCATAATCCAATTATATAAACAAAGGAAAACAGGGGAAAGGAGATCTTTGTCAATTTAATTCAGGTAAACAGCGCTTACAATGGTGTTATATTACATTAAACTCTTTCTTCTTTCAAACAACCCCGGGGGGCTGAAGATTTCAAAGCTAACAAACTCCAGATTCATCAAAACCAAAGCTTTACTATGTGTTTCCAGTGAATATGTATCAGAAGGCATTTGATTAAGAGAGGTAAAATTATATTTAGAGGTGTTTTTTGAACTTCCCAGTCTTATTTTTTGTCCCAACTTTTTTGGAACGCGTTGTAAGCATCAAATTCGGAATTATTTACAAACATCAATAAAGTTAAGGTAATGAGGTAATAAATAAGGTAAAACATTAAATATCTTTTCTTTGTACTGTTTTCAATTAAATATATGCACAAGAGAACTTTCACTGCTTTCTGCTTTTATGTGCATTTTACATACTGTCCCAACTTTTTTGGAATTGGGGTTTGTAAAATGAACCCGCAAATCACAGTTCAAACTTTCATTCCTCTCATGGCGCAAGTTTGTTTTTTATTAATTTTTTTTGGAGCTGTGATGTGCTGATTGCTCACCAAAAAAAAAGGATCAACAGAAGGAGGACTGTGAGATAACTCCCAGGCACCCATTGTACACCTCCTGTCCCATTTGAGTCATTTGGTGCTCCCCCCTCTAATGTGAAGGAAAAATCAGCAATGAAGTCAAAAGGCATTTGGCATGGCGATCATTAACATCACTGTTTGCGTGCTCATGCCATCTTCACAGTTGCTGAGGGGGAGAAATGTTTCACACCTCTCTTCAACAAGGCGACGGAACGATCCAGAATGAATGTTTTGAGCACGCGAAGAAATCACGCTCCTCGACCGTTCAATAGACCAGAGTAATAATAGTGCACCAACATGAAGGCAGTGTTCTAAAGAATGCCTTATTGATCCTACGGGTTTCTTTGACGCTTGCCGTGTATACTGCAGAGCGTACCGATCATTGCTGAGCATTCAGTATGTGTCCAGTGCTCACAGTGAGGTCTGCGCTGTGGCTTGTATGCAACCATTGATGAGCTCTGTGGCAACCAGTCACATAAAGGGCCTGACCAATGCGTGACATCCACACATCAAAAAGGCTTTCACTTTATAATCTAAGGGTTCCCAAAGTGTGTTCTGAGGGACCCCTGAGGGCCTTGATAATATACTGTTTTTATTTTCATATTTCAAACTATACTTCTAGACTATCTCCTAGACTTGCAGATAAAATAAAACGTGTCTGGTTTAAACGTCCTTGTAAATATGGGAATCATTGTATTTATTAAATATTTATATTGCGATGAATAGCTGTGTCTTTAATGGCATATATTGTTCATCATGATTTGTTTCCCAGTAGCAGTGTGTTAAAAAGTCACCCTACAGTATTCTACTGGATAAAGTTGTCAAACATCAACTGCTTGGGGGCTGCTTGGTAGCTCATTCTGTTCTAAGTAATGGGCCCCACAGTCTAGTAATGAACCTGGGCCGTGCCAGTGCCAGATGTTTGTTCCCCAGAGATGGGAGGGTTTCATTTGAGTGGGATTACAGTGCCTGCTTGTGCACCAGCGAGCCCAACTGTTTGAGTAGGTGCCTGTTAAGCTGCGCAGGAAGTGTCTTCCTCTGACTCATGTCTCAGGCTGGTTCATTCATTATTTATTTTCAACAACCATGATGAGAATCTGTAGTACCACAGTTACCGCGTGGTGCATAGGGTGGCTCAGAAAATTGAAAACGGAAATAAAAAAATTCCACATTTACCTGTTACCTAACTTTTCATTATTGTTCCCTTCCTTTCATATCAGATGCATTCCTTTAACCCAGTATACACAGTAGGGATTTTTTTGTTACCCAAGCAATTGGGGGAAGAGAACCTTACTAAGAGTCATCACAGCAGAGGCCCGACCCTATGACCCTCACGTTCCGAGCGTGTTTCTTTATTTTCTTTTTCTTTCTGTGCCTCTTAACTGTCACGCCGCGCGGCTGCTCTGAGCTTCTCAGAATTCATTCAAAGCCTCGAGCTAATACACCTGCCTGCTTCCTGTTGTGGTGCCTGGTACCTTATTTCCTCTTTCCTAACACATCCGATGGTCTTTGTGAGCAAGCCAAGACCCTCAGGCAATTCCGTAACGTGCCCGACGCTCCCTGCGATCAGAGGGCTAGGGCGGTGAAGAGCAATCGAATTTGACAGCGGGCGGGCGCTTCCCTCCTGTGCATTTCAACATTTAATTTCACGTAGTGTAAATACTTGCACGTTAAAATATATTTGCACAGATTCCTAATAGTTTATATGTTTATGGATTTTGCTCATGTGCGGGTTTTAGCTAAATTTTGTGACCCATGCGTGATTTTATTTGAGGGATAATTGTTGCCTCCGGCCCAAATCACTAGTACCAAGAACACTACGAACTTCTTACCATTGTAACACGGAATACCTTTTTAGATACTTTCAGTATTTACTCAGTTTTGGATTATTTCCAGTATAAAATATTTCAGGGAAACTATTGAAGTGGTTTTTAAATAACTCCACAGTTCAGATGCGGTACCCAATTCATGAATGTATTATGTGTTATTGTACAGAACGCATTTTTAGATGGCCACCCAAGAGACACCAAAGTCAGTAGATATAACGACAATTCAGTTTTTGTTATCTTTACCAAAACAGTGGAATGTGAAATATGATATTCATATCTGGAAGTACCATTTACATGTTCTGTCACTTCCGTCACAAAAATGGGAAACTGCATTATGTGAATTATAGTCCTGAAAGACATCACTGATAGGTGTATAAGAGTATTTGGGCTCTATTTTAATAAACCAAACGCAATGGTGAACGCAAGAGTAATCGCTTGGCGGTATCGCTCTGAGGGCGTGTCGGCGAGAAATTTGGTAATTTCATGACGGCAATCTTGGCGCATCTGATGGCGGTATTGCTAAAAGGCTGGGTTTAAATGTCCAAGGTGTGTCTCTATGGTAGCCAATCAAATAGTTGTTCTCATGCTTAAAAAAAAAAGCCAGTTGGAACGTAATCGCTCCATGCAATTTCATAATGAGCAACCCAAACGCACTGGACCGTCAACTTGGATGTGTGTATGATTCTACGTGGGAACATGCATTGAAATGTTCATTTTAAAAGCTGATCCGATACTTACCATTTATCTAGCCATATTAAACCGCTCAGGCAGTTGATTTCTCTTTGCTCTGGCTGTGATGGGGACCGCGACCACTGGTGCAGTTGGGGGCAAGCTAATTTTGTCGCATGTCACCTGGACATTGATGTGTTCCTTTGCGATTTACGAAAACTATTGCATGCTCGGGTGGTGCGCGGATTTGTATGTGCGTGCAGTCGATAGCACCAAGCACCCCGGGGAACCCACACTTGAGAAAAAATGCGAGTTTTGACTTTTTACTGCATTCATTGTCCGTATAGTTGAGGAAGGACACCCGCTGAAAGTATATCCTTTCTGTGTATTGTGTAATGGTAGGCTTATGATTCAACTGTGCCAATGTGTAATTTATATATTATAGGCTATTGGCCTACATGATCGCAAGTTTCTTGTAAGCTGTCCTGTTTTATTCTAGTAGTTTAAATTAAAATTAATTAATTAATAATAATTATAGGCTATTTGTTCATTAAATGGAAGTGTAATGTTGGCATCACCTATAGACACTACATAGAACTACATGACTAATAAGTTACCAAATTGCCAGAGTCTATTGCGTTTCCGCTAAGAGGTGGTTCCAGCTGATCATAACGCAATGGGTTTTCGTTGGTTCAAATTGTCACTGAGCCGAAAGTATTTTAGAACACGCCCCAGACAGCGCCACCGATCCCACTGCAGCGCAACCGAAAGGATGTTATGTTGAGAATTTGTTGATCCTAGCGGTATTGCTGAGAAACGCCATAGCGCCAGTTTTAAGACGTTGATGCTGTCAACAAGCTTGCGTTTGACTATACCGTCCCCTTGCGCTGGTTTGAAAATAGAGCCCTTTAAGTTATTTTGAAGATCTATTCTGGTCTTATCAGTCAGCCAGAACGTAAATATTGTTTTTTTAATATTTAACATTCAATATCCGAGTATGTTAATTATTATTTCTCATGTTTAGACTGGGACTAAACTGGGTAGGTGACCTCCTCAAACATTCTTACCATTAGTACATTATTATAACTCACATTTCAAGCTTATTAATTGTTGTTTATCGCTAGTGCACAAGAACATACCTTCATGCACCGGTTTCACTGTGTATCACTGTATTGGATGAAGTGTGTTAATATATTCATGTTCAACTCCACAATCATAACAGAACTGTTCAAAGATGCAGTTCACTTTTACACAGCTTATAGGTTGCTATCCACCATTGTTCATTTCATTTCTTTCATGTAGCTGCTCTCCTAACCCTGTTGAAGGCACTTGGGCACTTTGTATAGTAAGTCCCTCTGAATAAGCACATCTACTGAAAGCTTATTTCCTGTTTCTTACTAAAACTACCTGCATTTGCAGACAGAAAAAAAGCTATCTGTTCCTCACCCTGTTCCTCATAGAAGAGTGAAGGGCAAGTTTAATTTAACCAATTGGGAACTGTAGCTCCTGGAGTCCATGGGACCTTTTCAGACCTTGCAAATTCCTCTGGAACCAGGAAAACCTAGCTCACAAAAGATGAGAATTTCAAGAACAGTTTACACAACATGTCCCCATAGGTAAATTTTGTCATAATATTAGTCAAATATTTTGTAATTAAATTTATATGTAATTCACGTAGTTATGATTATGTTTGTATTCTGGAATGGTTCATTCATGTTGTTTAGCATGTGAACGCACGTTCTCAAAATAAAAAGGTGCAGCTCTCTGGCAAAGATAGAAAAAAGAAAGACCACACATCTAAAGCAGGCAGATGTGTCTAAATTCAGCTAATGAGCACATCAGATTTTACCTTAAAAGGGTTCATCGGAAATTTTAAATGAAAATTTGCTCAGCTAACTGTGTTGCTAAAGCACATTTGTCCAGCTACAGTCAGTCATGTCAAGGACGTAGTGAAAGTAGGCCCGGTAGCCAATCACAGTTTTCTAAATAACACAGAATGTGAAAACATAGCAACGCAGCCTTACTCTTGTGGATCGCTGTACTTTTGGCTGTGACTGGAGGAAAGAAGCCAAGAATAGAGCAAGTCATATCCCTTACTCATTCTGCGTCTCAACCCGCCCACTCCTTCCTCTTTTCTTCACGCTCAAACCTCATTTATTTCCCCATACCTGGTTTTCTATATCTATCATTCCCTACCTGACCCACTTTGATTATCCAAGTCACAACTGAAAATGAGAATTGAGATTACGTAAAGGTTTTATAACAGGAGGCCACCTCAATGTATCGTTTTCCTCACATCACTGAGTGGGGCATTTAAAAGGTGAATAGAGAGGCGGGGGGGCTGTGGCAGCTGGTGAGCTGAAAATAAATGGTGCGGAAAACTGCCCTTTAAACTGGTCATTTGGTCTCAACCCGTTTCCATTCATTTTCCTTGATTAACAAGTGTGCCAACAATCTGTATAATCCATTGGCAGGTAAACACACAGCTTCTTTCTTCAGATCAAAAATGAGTTTTAATCACCAAGTAGGCTACACTTAAAGAAAAAAGATGCACCACTCTTGTTAACTACCATGTTAACTTTCGGTACAACCTGCAATAAAGGCTATAAACAAAATCTGCACTTCAAGATTGGTTAAATTGCAGATATTGTTCATGAATATTCTCAGAGTGTGAGAGCGGAGAGCAAAGAGTACATGGATCCACAATTTTAAATAATGTCTATTAAATGTGCACAATTTTACATTACAAGTAAAAATACTTTTATTACTTGCCTAATAGACTAAAGGAGGAGAAATGTCTATATCTGATGGTATTGTGTATTTTGTGAATTAGACGCTGTATTGCTAATCAAGGAAAACGATTGAAAATAGGTCGAGAACAATAATCAGTTTTCTGCCCCATCAATTTTCAACTTAGCAACCACCACTGGTGGGGGGAGGACTAAAATGTTGACTCTGGGAAGCCCCAGTGTGACCATGTTGTATCGCCAGACTTCCTGCCTTAGCTCATGTCACTAATTTGTGTGAATGGGCATACAGTATATCCCTTAAATAGTGTTAAATTAAAAAGCATTAAATTATCAAACAGCCAGGTATCTTTCATTGTCCCCAGAGCTGTAATTCTGTTAACAATGCAAGTTAAATAAACTCTCAAGTTTGTTAGCTTACTATCTTAAAACAAACAAAATGAAAAGTCAAGATTGCCAGCAAATGGTCTACATTGTTACCATGGTCAATCCATTTTCAGCCTTATGAGCTAGTTAAAATAATAATAATAACAATAATAATAATAAACTTTATTTATATAGCACAAGTCATACATCAGATGCAACTCCAAGTGCTGAACATAAAAAGTGGAAACAGGAAAAGCTAAAAAGAGCATGATATAATATAATAAAACTAATAATAAAATAAGAAATAACAATAAAGTGAAAGTCGAAGTGAACACACACTAGATAAAAGCCAGGCTAAAAAAGTGTGTTTTAAGTTTTCTTTGAAAGATATCCACACTCTCTGCCACCCTCAGGTCCTCTGGCAAGCCGTTCCATAAGCTGGGGCCATAGTGGCTAAAAGCGGCCTCGCTGTCGGTCTTAGACCAGACCCTTGGAACAACCAAGCGACAACTACCAGAGGACCTGAGGGATCTAGTGGGTGCATATCTTAAAACCAATTCAAAAAACAGGTAGCCAGTGCAGCGATTTTAAAACAGGTGTAATGTGTGCTCTCCTTCTGGTCCTGGTCAACACACGAGCAGCTGAATTTTGTATAAGTTGGAGTTGATCTGTGACTTTTTTTGGTAGACCAGAAAGGAGAGCATTACAATAGTCCAGCCTACTAGTGATAAAAGCGTGCACTAGTCTGTCAGTATTGGCCTGGGAGAGAAACGGACGCACTCTGGCAATATTTTTTAAGTGACAAAAGGCAGTTTTGGTCACAATCCTGATGTGGGCATCAAACATTTAATTAGAATCTATAATGACACTATAATGAAAATGTTTTTGGTGCCTGGGACTGAGTGCCAGTGACTTAAATTTAGAGGTCAGTTTCTCTCTCTGTGCCTCTGCTCCAATGAGGAGCACCTCTGTTTTCTCCTGGTTGAGCTGAAGGAAGTTCTGAGCCATCCAAGCATTAATGTCTAAAATACACTTATGGAGGGCATCTATAGGGCTTGTGTCATCAGGAGACACAGCAATATAGAGCTAAGTGTCATCAGCGTAACTGTGAAAATTCATGCCATGTCTCCTGATGCCACTGCCAAGGGGCAGTATATACAGACTGAAAAGGACTGGACCTAGGATCGAGCCTTGTGGTATGCCACAGTTGATGTCATAGTTCCTAGAGGAGTGTTCGTCGAGGGCAACAAAAAATTCTCTACCTGTGAGGTATCGCGAAAAACAAGTTAAGAACAGTGCCAGAGAGGCCAACACATGTATGTAGTCTGTCTATGAGAATATTGTGGTTGACTGTGTCAAAAGCTGCACTCAAGTCAAGGAGAGTTTTTTGGTGTCCAAGTTTATTCTAAGGTCGTTCACAACCTTCAAGGCCGTTTCTGTGCTGTGATGGGCTCGAAAACCTGACTGAATTTTTTCTAAAATGCAGGTAAGAAAATCATGTAACTGCTTAAAAAAAAATTCTATAAAATTTTACTTTGTTTTTTTTCAGGAGGGGTTTCACCATAGCAGTCCTAAGAGTGGTTGGAAAAACACCTGTCTGTAAAGAATAGTTAATGATAGCTTGAATCTCATCTGATAAACTCTTAAAAATTGTTTTAAAAAAGGTGGTGGGGATAGGATCAAGAGGGCAAGTGGAGGGCTTAAGCTGTGATACTACCTTCATAAGTATTTCAGCATCAACCAGGGCAAAAGACTCTAGGGTTACCTCACATAGTGAGGTAGGGGATTCTAAGGTATCACTCCTTGGCTGAGCAATACCAGACCTGATGGTGGTTATCTTATCCCTGAGGTATGCTGCAAACTCTTCACATCTGGATGTGGAAAAAAAATCACGAGGTCCAAGGGGACAGGGTTAATCAGACGGTCAATTGTTGAGAAGAGGATTTTTGAATTGTTCTGATTATCACTGGACCTGAACCCGACCCCCCGCTACTGACTGGACACTCCTTCTCCTCATTTATCAACATCACCCCTATCCTCTGTGGTTGCAGGCATGAAGTCCTCAACCTGCCCCCTGGACCCGCTCCCAACCACCCTCCTCAAGGCTTGCCTCCCCATTCTCTGCCCACTCATCACCAAGATTGTAAACTCCTCCCTCTCCTCTGGTCTTGTCCCCTCTACCCTAAAGCTTGCCGCAGTCACCCCCATACTCAAAAAACCTGGTCTTGACCCTGTCTCCCCTAACAACTACCGGCCCATCTCCAACCTGCCTTTCCTGTCTAAAGTTCTGGAACGAGTCGTCGCCAAGCAACTCACTTCCTATCTGGACTCAAATGACCTCTATGAACATTTCCAATCTGGTTTCCGCTCCAAACACAGCACAGAGACTGCCCTCATCAAAGTGACTAATGACCTTCTGCTATCCTCTGACACCGGCTCCCTCAACATCCTCATCCTCCTTGACCTCAGTGCTGCTTTTGACACCATCAACCATTCCACACTCATCACACGTCTCAAATCCACCCTTGGCATCACTGGCACTGCCCTCTCCTGGTTCAGATCCTACCTCTCTGACAGACATCAATTCATTTCTATAAATAACTGTCAATCAACCTCAGCTCCTGTTACCCATGGTGTCCCCCAGGGCTCGGTGCTTGGTCCCCTCCTCTTCATCCTCTACATGCTCCCACTTGGACAGATCCTTTCGCCGCCATGGCCTTCAGTTCCACTGCTATGCTGATGACACGCAGCTCTATCTCCCCTCCAAAACCATCACGGCTACCACCCACTCCACCCTCACTACCTGCCTGACTGATATTAATAAATGGATGCAAACAAACTTTCTTAAACTAAACTGCAATAAGTCTGAAGTCCTAATCATAGGTCCAGACTCCCTTATCCACTCCGCACAAAACTTTTCACTCAGTATTGACGGCTTCATTGTCACCCCCTCCACCCAAGTCCGTAACCTCGGAGTCATCCTTGACCCCACCCTCTCCTTTCTGCCCCATGTCAATCAGATCACAAAAACTGCCTTCTTTCACCTCCGTAACATTGCCCGTCTTCGACCCAAACTGTCACTCACTGCTGCAGAAACACTCATTCATGCTTTCATCACATCCAGGCTTGACTACTGCAACAGTCTTCTTTACGGCGCCACTACCAAAGTCCTCAACAAACTACAATATGTACAAAACTCCGCCGCCCGCCTGCTCACCAGTACCCGCTCCAGAGACCACATCACACCAGTCCTCCAGGACCTTCATTGGCTCCCCGTCAGACACAGAGTCAACTTCAAAATACTTCTCACCACCTATAAAGCCCTTAAAAATCTAGCTCCCCCCTACCTCTATGACCTCCTTCACCACCATGCTCCCTCCCGTTCACTCAGGTCCGGTGACGCTAACCTCCTTCAAATCCCCAGGACCAAGCGCCGAACCTGGGGTGACAGGGCTTTCTCAGTTTCCGCCCCCTCTCTGTGGAACTCACTCCCAACCCACATCAAAGCTGCCCCTACCCTCTCTTCCTTTAAAACCGCCCTTAAAACCCACCTCTTCAGACTTGCTTTCCCCAGCTAATCCCCCCTCCCCCCTTTCTTTTTGTTGTTTTTACCCCACACTATCCTAATCTTTTTATTAATTTTTTGGATTTTAATTATCTTATTTATCTTATTTATTTTACTTATTTATCTATTTACTTATTTTTTAATGTAAAGTGTCTTTGAGTACCTAGAAAAGCGCTATATAAGTTTAATGTATTATTATTATTATTATTATTATCACTGATCAGCTTGGAGAAATGAGCTTGTCTAGCATTCCTGATTGCCTTATTGTACACACCAAGATACTCACAGAAAATGCCATGGTGGACATGTAATTTAGACTTTCTCCATTTTCGTTGGATCCATTTCAATCTGGGTTCAGAACCCTCCATAGCACTGAAACAGCTCTGTTAAAGGTGACTAAAGGTTACTCTCTGTTGACTCTGGGGAAAATGCCCTCCTGGTTTTACTCGATCTTAGTGCTGCCTTCGATACCGCAGATCATGACATCCTTTTGTCACGTCTCGAACAGTGGGTCGGCATCAAGGGTACAGCTCTAAACTGGTTTAAATCCTATCTTAAACATAGGACATTCTCAGTGGCTTTAGGTCAGTTTTCCTCTTCCTCTGCCCCTGTCACCTATGGGGTCCCTCAGGGATCCATCCTGGGGCCAGCTCTATTTTGTGTGTACATGCTCCCTCTTGGTAACATTATTAGGAAGTATAACATCTCTTGTCACTTCTATGCTGATGATACACAGCTGTACCTCCCTCTAAAATCTAGGGATTCCCTACAGCCTCTCCTGGACTTTCGAGGACATTAAAGGATGGATGGCAAATAATTTCCTTCAGCTAAACAGTAATAAAACTGAAGTAATTATCTTTGGTCCCTCTCAGTCCAGAAGCCATCTCGCCAGTAGGCTAGGCCACCTCACCCCATATGTGAAGCCACATGCAAAAAACCTGGGTGTTATTTTTGATTCTCGAGAAACAAATCAGTTCCGTTGTAAAAAATAGTTACTATCAGCTAAGAACCATTTCCAAACTCAAGCAAATTCTGTCTTTCCATGATATGGAAAAAGTAATTCACACCTTCATTACATCACGACTGGACTACTGCAATTCCCTTTATTTAGGCCTCCCCCAGTCTTCATTAACTCGCCTGCAGATGGTCCAAAATGCAGCTGCAAGGATGTTGACTGGTACTAAAAAGTGCGAGCACATTACCCCAGTCTTAGCCTCTCTTCATTGGCTCCCTGTTCACCTTAGAATTCAATTCAAGACCTTGCTGATTGCTTTCAAAGCTCTTAATGGTCAGGCCCCAACCTATATCACAGACCGTATTCACTGGCACTCAGCTCCTAGGTCTCTTAGATCCAATTATAAATTTATCTTGCATGTCCCACAGTCACGGCTAAAATTTAAAGGTGACAGAGCCTTTGCAGCTGCTGCTCTACGATTGTGGAACCAGCTGCCGTTAGACATTAGATGTGCTCCCTCCATCTCTGTTTTTAAATCTAGGCTAAAAACACATTTTTATTCTCTGGCCTTTTTAGCCCATGTCTATAACTCTGTACTCTGTCCCTTGTTGTTGCTATTGCTGTCATTGGTATGTTTCTCCTTGTGTTTTACTTTTACTTTGTATTTTAATGTTCTTTTGTACAGCACTGTGGTCAGCTCAAGCTGTGTTTAAATGTGCTTCATAAATAAACTTTACTTACTCTTTAATTTAGTAATTTCGTAATTTTTCCAGGCGGCTCTCTGTTTGGGGTTAGCCTTTTTTTGTTTGACAGGGGCAACAGTGTCAATAGTTGTGCTTAGTTTGGTAATTAGGTGATTTACCAGATTGTCACATGAGGAGGGTAAAATAACTGCTGGTATACTTTCTAAACAGGGCATGAAATTTGCAGCAACCTCAGGGGTAAGACATCGGTTTTTAACAAGGCATTCTGTGTTTTTCTGTACTGTGCAGGTTATAACCGAATAGAATACACAATAATGGTCAGACATAGCTACATGAACAATGGAGGATACCTCAACAGTAAGTCCATGTGTTATCACCAGATAGCATCTAAGGTGTGGCCGTGGCCGTGGTCCAGTGACAATGCTGAGTGAAATCCATATAATTCAGAATATTTATAAATTCCATGGCTTTGGAACCTGACTTATTGTCCACACGTAGGTTAAGATCACCTATGATAATGCTTTTATCGTGATTACTATGGATAATAGATAAGAATTCATCAAATTTGGCTAGGAAGAGGGGGCATTGCTTGGGAGGCCTGTATAAAATTACTGCCAGCACAGGAGGCTGACACCTCAGTATAATGGCATGATGCTCAAATTAACAAAAATCTCCCAAGGAAATGTCCCTGCCGGCAAGAGCAGCTGAGAGTATAGTTGCGGTCCCACCGCCCTTTTTCCCTTGCCTACAGGAGTAGGAGGAACTATAGTTTGGGGGAGAGGCCTCAATAAGAGCGGCTGGTCCGTCGGTGCTGAGCCAGGTTTCGCTCCGTAATAATGTAATTAATAAGAAATATCTTATTAGAAAGTGAACGTACATTAAAAAGTGCCATACTCAATTTCTCTGGGCTGTTACTTTGAAGTAGTTTACTTTTCAAAGAGACTGATATTGTTATTCCTATGAAAATATCTGGTGAATCTTTGCAGCTCGCTGGATTTTGAGTCAGGGAACATTCACTTAAGCCAGACAAGAGGCTGACTCACTCAAAGTGGACAGTTACGGGTTCAAAAAGCCCTCTGTACTTATTCAGATTCTCCTCCAATATGATACTGGAACATGACTCAAAACGGGAAGAGGGGCAGTCTTTGGCTAGGTGCAAACCAATGGAGTGTGTAAGGGTAGATGTGAACTCACTCACTAACGCAACTCACTCAGGTACTCCGTTAGAGTTGATTTAACACTGAATATTTTACTGTGCAATTACCATCAACGGTAAACGGTACAAACAAGGTTTTACCACTAGCAGGTAAAATCTCCAGGAGCATCAAATATGATGTTTAGTTCTACTGTAGTTCTGCCATTGTATCATCAGTCATCGACAAATGGAAAATCAGTCATATTCTCTTTCATCTTCAAAACAATAGATACAACTACTAACTTCGCATAGATAGGCCATGTCCATAACTTGAAGTTCAGCTGTACATCAGACAGTTAACATTTGGTTCTATGACCTTTCAATAGTAGCATGTTAAGTGGAGTTAGGGGAGGGTTAGCCATTCAGCTCCACACTTACCATAGATATTAACCTACACCTGGAATAAAGTATATACTGAACCTCATATAACGCAAAGCCAAAGGGATGAATCAGTGTGGTTGTCGTGGTGCTTTGATTAAAACTTTCAATGACACCTTTGAGCAATTTGTTTAACAGTTTGATTACTTATACACTATAGGTTTTGTTGATTTAACACTTGAATAGATGATGGCCATGGGAGCCTGCTGTTTTGCTGGTTTTCAGTTGGCCCAGGCTTTTAATTGTTCTCACCACAGTCTTCTATGTTGTGTTCATATACTCACATCACACACATTATTAGATATGCAATAAATGCAGTAAGTGGATTCATTATATGTATGTAATAAGTGGATTCAAAAACTGAATCTGACACACACGCACGCACACACACACAATATCTCCACCCTTTGGTTGATTATCTACAGTAACAGCTTCATTGGAACCTATTTGAGCCATGAGCTATTCTTTATAATACTTTACGATGTATATAAATATGATGCAATATTAGGTTGTACATAATAATGTATAGTAATCTGTATGATACATGTGTCTACCACTGTCATCTTATTTTTATTTTCAGGTAAGAGGAGAATAAGTCACAAATGTCATCATCAAACAAACTTTAACATGTATGGCACATATCCACATAATGGCAAACAAAAGAAAGAATACACCTACAGTTTTTTTATAACCATGAAAGGCAAGATCTGTATTTAAAAACAAAATGTCAGAAATACAGCGACATTCTGCAATGAAAAAAATGAGGTCATAATTATTTAATTGCCAAGATGGTCCATTATAAACCCTGTTTCTGAAATGTCCATTTGCGCCATTTTTTTTTTAACCAAAGTACATCTTAACATTTCGTAATTACAAATTTGCAAAGGAGGAATGACTCACTGCCATTACAGCTCTTACCTCATTACCATAATAACAAATATGAAAATGAGCATGCATATTTAGCCTACATCACTCTACTGAATGTAGCATATCCTAATACAAACTATTTGCAGATGTGTTGTTGAGTATAAGTTAAACCTTGAAAAAAGTCAATTGGGAAAAACTAAAACCGTCGTAAATATGTTAAATCTAAACAGAGATAATTTAACAGCAGCTTCCCTTAAATACATCAGTAACGTGCAGCAGTCCATTATTGCAACTAGCCTATACACTGTTCATCTGTACAGTAAAGATAGTCCTCGGTTTAAAATAATTTCTCACAGCACTGATAATTAAATTTCCTGTAGAAAAAAAAGGATGAAAGAGCGAACGAAGGGACGAAATAACGAATGAATGAAGTACGTATGTTTCTGTGCATTGTGTTTATTTTCCGTTTCAATGAAGAGAGAAAATGAATTCTGAAAAATTGTATTAGTATATAATGTTACCAGTGCTGACCCTAATCCCAGGAATAATCCCCATGTGAGAGGAGCATTAAAATTAATTAGACAGTAATATTTCACGTTAATATTTGTAATTAGTAGTAGCCATTTATTAGTAACGGTAGCAGTAGAAGTAGTCAAGTAGCCTATACAAGATAATTATTGAAAATGCGCTCGTGCTGTGTAATTGTGGTGATCATACATGGATTACAGCTCGCCAGACAGCCTATACTATTGCTCTGGTAAAGCTGTACCACAGCCCTGATGACGGATGGCTTGTTCCATCATCTAATTTCAGAACGCATCTGAGTGGTGCACTGTGCACATTGGGCACTGAGCGGCTTTACCTTCCAGAGCAGATCCATCGCTCTCTCTCCGGCTCTCTTAGTCCACCCTGACTATACTCTGCGATTTACAAAGACTTCAGATCTCACCTTCACGGCATTTTCTCCGGCTGTCAAAACTTGAGCAACCTTTTGGGAAATGAAACACAAACAGATCATACTGATTCACCTTGTTTGTCCGCGTGTCAGTTTTCAAATTAGATGCGCTTTTGGGTTTTTGAGTTACGACGCAGGGAAATGAATACAATATTTTAACAAGTAATCGCTGCATTACAAGCACATGCAGTAAGTACAGCTATCACGGTTTTCCCAAACACAGATTTTGTGTTGTTTCAAAGCATTTTATTTACGATTTGTCCTTATAAATAACTTTGTTACATTTTCGCAATACCAGGTGAATTATGTGACCAGATGATCTAATGTGTGCTCCTTTGTTTTCATCAACTTTTCGGTCCCAACATTGAATGTTTGAAATTATTCGCTCGTAGAGTCAGAGAAAAATCGAAGAAATGGAGAATTCTACTTTCAATCAAGTGAACCAGACTTTTGGCAACTGGACTGAACACAGTATCGAATACAAAGTGGTGAGCATATTGTTAGTTACCCTCATCTGTGGGGTTGGGATTGTGGGCAACGTTATGGTCATTTTAGTGGTCCTCACGACCAAGCACATGCGGACACCCACAAACTGCTATCTCGTGAGCCTAGCAGTTGCTGACCTTATGGTGCTGACCGCAGCGGGTTTACCGAACATCACCGACAGCCTGTACGGATATTGGGTGTATGGATACGCCGGATGCCTCGGCATCACTTATTTCCAGTATTTGGGCATAAATGCGTCCTCGTGCTCAATCACCGCCTTCACTATAGAGAGGTATATCGCTATTTGTCACCCGATAAAAGCCCAATTTCTATGCACACTTTCCAGGGCGAAGAAGATCATCGTGCTTGTGTGGACTTTCACATCTTTCTATTGTGTCATGTGGTTCTACCTGTCGGACATTGAACATAAGTTTTACGCGGGTAACTTTACAACTGTCAGTTGCGCTTACAAAGTGTCCAGAAACTTGTACTTGCCAATATACTTCACGGATTTTGCGGTATTTTATGTACTGCCATTGATGCTAGCGACTATACTGTATGGTCTGATTGCAAGAATTCTTTTTCTAAACCCACTACCTTCGGATCACAAAGAAAACAAAAAAAAGCTGAAAAAGGATTCCAGTCAGGGAAATATGGTGATTAGTTCTAAAAACTCCAATTGCACCAGCAGCACGACAGCTGCCTCGCGGAGACAGGTACGTTACTGACAGGTGTTTTACAAATAAATAAATTGTTGTGTTTTGTTGTTGTTCGAAAACAGCCTACCCTATATGTGGAAATCTGTAGCATATGTAGGTGACCAGAAATCGCGGCAGGATTGCAAGTAAAAATATTTAAAAAAATAAATTAAAAAAATAAATATATATATATATATATATATGTTATAAAAAGTTATAATTTTTCTTAATTTTGATTCGAACCATGCAAGCCCCATCATCTGATATAGGCTACCCTTATTAACCCCAAGGCATGACCCCATCCCGGCATTAAAATTCGCATTGGTTATTAATATAGCAAATCTAATTTATGTGATGAAGGTTGTACCATTGCTATAGGGGATTTTTGGTTGTGGCACATGGAAGATGCATAGGTAACTCAGACAATGCTATGGGAAATGTAGGACTAAATGGTTTTTAGTTTAAATGTTTCCATCATACACGACAGAAACTCGACCTCTTTCTCTTGGCTGTTACCTCTGTCGGATTTTGACGTCTGTGCGATAACATATGGCTTTAGATGGCAACTGGGAATCTCGTTGCTTAGCACTTACCTATTGAAGATAAGCATTATGTTGTGAAAAGTTCCACGTATTTGCCAATTATAGACCTCATATTACTAGCACTGAAGTGTCAGTGAGTGACATGGTCTGGTAACATTTTCCATACTAAATGATGTGATAATTTAGTTATAGGTCTATCTTGTTTATTTCTTTTAGATTCACAATATGATTACAATTTCAATATCCATGGAAGGGATAAAATACTATTCCATAATGAATAGAAATAATGGTTCTTGTTGCAGCAAACCATAAAATCATATTTCATAAATGTACATTTTCCTGATGAAAAAGCAATGTAAAAAAAGTCAACTTAATTAATTTGAATTATTTGGGCAGAGAGAAGAGAAGATATTCGGCAGCTATTGAATTTAAATGGGAGGATTTAGTTCTGGACAGAAAACCAATTTCCTGCATTTGCCAGAATGTAAAAAGCTGGAGGAGGTTTCCAGAGAAGCCTTATATTAGGACGTGCCAGATTTGCCTTTATCAGATAGAGTGTAAGGCCCACATGAGCACAGCAGCTGTCTGATTCTCCTGGGTTCTAAGTCTGAGAAGGTCATCTGTCCACAGGTTGTCCAGACAGCAAACTGTTCCTATGGCCTTATTCCACCCCTTGATTCAGTTGATAAGATAAATGAGGTTGAGACACAACCCCTAGTCCTGTGGCGGTGGGGTTGGGGGGTCTGCAGTCTAACGATCTGCATTTGGAATGACATTAGGCAATTTGGACTGGTCTAAGACATATGAACATGACAGTAATCTATACCACTTATGCTGGGAACTTATCAAATTACCAAAGGTCATCATGATGACCCATTCGAGGAAGCCCCTCACCAGTCAAACCTTGTCCTAAGCAATTTTCATCATTGCATCAGCTCAAAACATAAATATTCTTCAGGTCTGATTAGGTTTTGGAATGCATACAATCAACATTCAACATTCACCCAGAGCTTCAGTCCTTTGATGGCTAGCCTAATATTTTCTTGGTTGTAGTTTCTGCAAATGTACATCATTTAAAAAAATTGTGTAGATTTAAGCCTGAAAAATTATCTTTTTAAATGAAATTACAGTCAAGATTCTGAGTGAACGATCTTAGAGCTATACAGAACTATAGAGTTCTGTCTGCAGATAGTACGTAGGTTTAAGGAATCAAGCTTTCAAATTTTAAAGTTTTACCATTGATCAGAATTTCTTCCAGTTTTCCCATTTCAACATGTATTACACGGTTTTTTAAAAACATTTTTTTAAGATGTATATAAACTGCTGTACAGAATACTGGCAAGACAAAGGGAATCCATGTATTGATAACTTATTTTTAACCAAAATTCAGGTATAATATTTTGAATGTAACCTTTCAAAACTGGACAGGTGGTTATCTTCCATTGGGCTGCATAGTTTTGCTTTGGATGGTTATATTGTCTTACATTTTTATTTCACAGTTTTAGTATAGCTCTTTTGTCTATTTGCTTTTAATCTTTAGACTTAAATGAGAGTGTAGTCAGCTTTTTCAGAGAAAAGGCATTACAAATTGAACCATTGCTATAATTAACTTGGCCATGGTCCATTCCACACATAAAGGAAATTGCCGTGGAGGTTCCTTGGATTGGCAGTCCAAAATATCAGTCATTTGGAAGAATACCTATTATTACTGTTGTGGTTGTTGTTAATAATAATAATAATAATACAACCCAGTATCATGCCCAAGAGTGACATAGACCTGTTTGGGCCAATAATAAAAGTGTGTGATTTCACAATATGCTTGTTTTGTTTTTTTGTTAAACGTATACACTTTCTTATACGCATTACATTTTAGCTGGTAATGTCCACATCTCCGAGTTTTAAATCATTGACCAGTGTTTATGTCACTTTATGCAGCAACTTAACACAAAAAGTATCACTAGGGAGGGAAACGTGATACTAGTTTTAGGAAAAGGCTGGCTGGCAGTCCTGCAGGGCAATGCAGAACTCTAGTGTTGCTCAGGGATGGGAAGGCCCATGGGAAGTGTCTCTTCACCCACCACTGAAACTTGTGTGTTGGTCAGGTGCCCGCAAGTCTGTTGAGCTGCACATGAAGTGTCTTCCACTAATTCATGTCTATGCGAGCTTGACTTGCGAGAAGAAGTGTCGGATGACATCACATGCGTCAGAGAAGATCACATGCTCGTCTGTGCTCTCCCACATCGATAGCGAGCGGAGGCTGCATCAATGAGTGCTGATAAAAATAAGATTTGGAATTATGAATTGGGGCGAAAAGGGGGGATCAAAGCATAAAAAATTATAGTAACTTCAGTAACGTCTTGAAAGGTGTTCCATAGGATTCCATTTCAGGATTGTGTATATAAAATTAGGCTTTTCCCAGTAAAACATGTCATTAATGCCATTAAAAAAGGCAAATTACAAACGTGGAAATGTAGCAAAAAAAATGTCCTCATATGGAAAAAGAATATCCCATATTTGTGGAATATTCACAATGTATTATTTCACAACCAAATGGGAATCTTTCCAGAATAATGTTTTTTTGAGCTAGGCTTATTGCTTATTGCTACTGAAACTTGCAGCTATTGAGTCATTTTTGCCCCCATGTCTAGGTTACAAAGATGCTGGCTGTAGTGGTAATCCTCTTTGCCCTACTCTGGATGCCTTACCGGACGCTAGTGGTAGTGAACTCCTTCCTGGATCCGGCCTACCTGGACCTGTGGTTCTTACTGTTCTGCCGCCTCTGCGTCTACCTGAACAGCGCCATCAACCCCGTCATCTACAACGCCATGTCGCAGAAGTTCCGCGCCGCCTTCAAGAAGCTGTGCAACTGCGGGCCCCAGCGCTCGGAGAAGCCTGCCGCCTACAGCATGGCCCTCACGTACAGCGTCATCAAGGAGACCTCCAATGGGGAGAGCCCTGACCACTACACCACTGAGCTCGATGACCTCACAGCCACCGACGAGTTTCTGCCCTGCAAAAGACTGTCGTTTGATGACAGCCACCTGTCAAGCAAGGTCACTTTCAGCAAAGCCTGATTTGGCGACGCCCTTCTAACCTGCCCCCATCCCCCCAAGGAATTGTCATGTGAAAATGTATCCTGACCAAGTGTCACTCTCTGTTGTGATCAGTATTGCCGACCTTAGCTCTCTTTATGAGCTTTCTTCTGTAATTTTTAGAAAGGCCAGCTGGTGGTAGTTTAGGAGTGTGTGAGAATCGTTGGCATTGTTTTTTGCTTCTGATGTTTGGCTGAGTACATAAAAAAGGTACAATTTTTATTGTATCTCTGTGTGCATTCGTATGATTCATAAAATGAGTGATCTGCTGATTCTGTAAATATCCACGGGGCTAAAGCCAGGTGGCAAAGTTCCAATTTGAAAAGCAAGCTAGACTGATAAATTATGGTGAGGGTTTGCTGTTCAATCACAAAGACACAGTGTTCTCATTTCTCATGGTGAATTGCTTCACTATCCAGTAATTATAGAAATTTCAACCCAATGTTCCCGTTCTATTTTAAGTCAAAATACAAACAATTGGATGGTTTGGCATTACTGGAATTCAGTCAATTGTCATTGTGCCATATTTATCTAATTGCATGCAAGACTGTATAATTTACATATTCTGAAAACCGGTATGCATGTGTTGCTCTGTACCAAACAACGCCCTGCAAATGGGAATGCTGTCTTGTATTCTGCTTTAATAATAAGATGATTCAGTCAGCTACACATTTAAGGTAAATATTAAATTTTTGGTCATGTTTCAATTACATTAAATTTAATTACAGTTTTGTTAAAAAAAAATGTATAAGTTGAATTGAATGTTTAAATATATATTTTCTGTGTATGTTTCAAAAAGCAAATGTTGATATGAAGTATATGAGTTCTGGGTCACCGAAGAGAATGATTCCATGTCCGATGTATAACCAATGCGTATATAATGCGGGTAATACGGCCTGCAAGGTGAACAGTGTTTACTAGAGATACAGCACATGGGACCAGAAAAAGTAGCCTGGCTTTGACTTACCAATGGGTCTTGGGTGAAAAAAATAGCAATCAAAAAAACAATTATTTCTTTATGTACATACTGATATCTTTTTTGCTCATGGTCACTAGTTACCTCTCTAGTTACATTAAATTACTTGGTATTCAGTTACTTATTAAAGGTGGAAGTTTGATTAATACTGAATAATACACATTTAAAAAAGAGGGAAATCATCACTTCTAATTTTACATGTGAAAACTAAACTCAATTTTTCTGAGTAAAAGGGTGCCCATTTTGTGGTTGATGATTACTAGTTAGAAATTAAACGAAAAGGAGTGCGAGCAGTTTGAGGATGTTTCTGCCACTTACAATGAAAGAATACCAATACTGCATCTCTACTAGCCAACGCAGGTATCTGAGTGTTGAGTTTATACACCTGGTCAGCTCCACCCTCTGTTTTGGCCATTTACTGTATATCATACTACATTTCCTGTTGAGATTTATCTCACTGTTAGTGTTACAGTAGAGGGTGGTCTTACCTGTACTGGAAGGGAACCTACACAGGGTAGATAGTATGTAGAGAAAACAAGGAGGAAAAAATTACCTCAGAGCTATAGTGCAATTTTTATTTTATTTTTTTTGTCTAAAGGAGTCGATAGTTTCTTTTTATACTTGAACTTATTTACATTCTTCAGTCTTTGGGTGTGTTGCAGTTATTACAAAGCCTTTCTTTTGATAAAGTAGACTATTACTGTAATCACAAAAGACAAGATGAATTATGTTTTTTAGTCGTGTCTGAAGTTGCATCTTGAACCTTTGTTTATAAACAAGCTTACCCATATATTAGATTTGAAATTGGCTTCCCAACATTTGTTATTTAGGTCCTTAGCTGTGCCCATTGAGGTTTGTAAGTTCACTGTCTACCTGTCCTGGAAATGAGCGCGCTAAATGACACATTTCACATTCGTAACAGCACTAAGCAATGTATGTAATATTCTATAGCTTTTGTGTGGGATTAGAAAATACTCAGGAAACAATTAGCAGGTTTGTGGACCATGAATACCATATTTTTTAGGGACAGACCGTATATTTAGACGGTTGGCAACACCAGGCTTGACTCGTGCGGAACACTGCACTCTCTAACCTCATACAATTTAAAGACAGAGAAAGAGCCTACTACAGCCGCAAAGGCACTCAAGCCAGGAGATGAGGCAATGCTCCCATGCCCTATGTGGGCGTTAGGCCTGCACGCAGGGCTGAAGGAGTAATCGCATGCGCTCATTTTCAAACAGAAAACTTCAAAGCTAATTGAGGAAAAAAGTGAGGGAAAAGCTCAGATACCTGTTAAAGCACTCTTGACCGACGAGCCTGAAACTTGACGCACGGTCTCATGGCAGCTTGCTGCCGCGCGTTTCATTTTAGATGTCGGTTGACCGAAACCCGATTGAACCAATGCACTCTTATCCAGGGGACAATGTTGGATCGCTCGTTTCCTTCGGCTGCAGCAGATTCCGGGGACTGGGAAATGGAATGAGCTTCGCGGTCGTCACCGTGATGAATAAGAGTGCTGCTTTCACGTTGTGCGCCGTGCAGTCCGGCAGCTTTGTTTGTTTCGCCGCTTCCAAGGCTACGCCTTTGGCAGCCGAAATCCTTGCAGACACGTCTGCGCAAGGCTGGCGAAAGTCAGAGAGCTCAAACCTCCCAATAGCTGGGCCTAGATGACCTGGGGCTAGTGGGCTGCAGACGAACAGCTTTGAGGAGGGGATTCTGAACAGCGGGGTTGACGCTATAACGAAGCCAAACCGCCAGTAACATCAATATGGAAAAGAATACTGAGACAGAGGTTAGGACTGATCCGAACCTAGCAGTCAGAAAACTGCCCCGCAACCACGTTTCAAAATGTGAGTGTCCTGTGTAAATGGGGCTGTCATATAAGGTTTGGATGTTTCAGCAGCAAAACTGCGTGGAAAGAACATAGCGATTCAGAGATTGTTATAATCTTCTTACTTTTGTTTTAGCTTTTCCTCCAAATTTGTTAATACATAGACACGGTCAGAGGTCCCTTACAGTGGGAGATCAGTTAGTTAATACATACAGGTCAAATAAATGGTGGAGCAGAACATAGGCTTCTGACACCGTAAGACAGGTTTCCCTAAACTGGTGGCCGGGGACATTAGTAAAGTGGAAAAAAATAATTCCCATTGGAATAATACTCAGTTTTATAGAGTAAATATATTAGAGTTTCAGATAAAACTAAGAATATCTAGTTTACATGTAATTTATAACATTATTATCATTGTAAGTACTTAAACATTTTTGCATTGTGTCATATTGTACTCAACACATATTTCATCAATAGATCAATAGTATATCATTTCATATTTCAGACTACATGCATTGATGTTACATTGCCACTGCATGGTAGCCCATGGTGGACCTTCATTTAGAGGACGGTTATCTCTATTAAGATTCCTATAGAGATTAAAAGGTTCAGGAACCCCTGCCATAACACAGTTAAAAGCCTCAATAGTGCATTTTTATCTCTTTCGTTTTTAAATATCAGTGGGCCATGAACAGATCAACAATTTGTACAACACTTGTACATAGTATTACATGCAGTTTTTAAATGCTTTTGCAGGTGGGAGCAGACTAACATGGATCACTTTGACATATGGATACTTCTCTGCTGCGGGCTGGCCAAGCAGATATGCTTTACGGTATTTTAGATGAGCTGACACTGTCAAAGTGATTGATCTCTCTGCTGACACATATACTCTAAACACACCTCGCTAAACACTAGTGTCGGCACAAATGATGCATCAATGCCAAGATATAGTATCCGAAAGACAAACGGGCATGAGATGAGTTATAGCATTGCATTCGCACAAACAGGGACATGGCCAAAAATGCATCATTTACACAAATAATATGTTGCGGGCTGTGGAAGCATTATCAGTCATTAATTTTATGAGGAGATTAATAACAATTGGAATTCTGCCACAGAGTATTGATTTAGCTGTTTTAAAAAAAAATGAAGTAAAATGTGTTTACTGCTCTCTCCAATTTTTATTGTTGATTGTGCTGTGCAATGTAGAACTGATGTAAAGATTTATCAAATCCAGTAGAATTCCCCAACTGTTTGTTTCTGTAGTGTTATAATTGATCATTGATCTTTAATTGTGGTGTTTAAATTGCAGTCTGTGTTTTTCTAAACTAAGAGTGATGTTAGCTAGATGTGTATTTGTGTCGGTCATATTTTTATGAGGGAAAAAAAAATTTTTGATGCATTTCTCTGCTGTGATGAGAAGAACTGCATTCTCCAGCCCAGAATCATCCTGTTCCTATTTGTCCACTCTTTTGTCTCTTTGGGAGAAAATAAATAACCCTGGTAACAGGGTCAGCAAATTGTGAGTTTTAATGTTATAGTTCAAGGATGGACTGCCACATTAGAAAACATTATTATAAATGTCTTTGTGAAACAAATCATTTGTATAACCAATAAAAATGAATGCCTGTCAAGTACTCAAACATTTTGTGCATCATAGGGGCATCTTTACTGCTTTGTTGGTTGATGTTTTATATTTTGTAAGCCAGCTTTAATAAATAGTTTCTTAATGTTTTGGAGTTCCATGTCATTTTATTACATAATGTACATAGGAGATGCTAATGGAGAATGTGGTTGGCATCCCTTCATTAACATAGTGATAATTTGATCAGAGAGGATAATACGATGAAAGCCATTCCAGTTACTGAGTAATTGGTTACATACTTCAATTTTATAAGTAACAGCTTTCATTGCAACATTGTATATAATTTGAATTCCCTCATGGATTCATGAGACAGCATAGATATATTTAGCTTATTTAACTTATTCTGCATAATTGGTCTTTAAATGACTGTTCTTACAAAGGATGGCTAGGATATAACTTTCTTCTTGCCTAAGATGGTGAACAACAGATTCTCCCTAGTTTAAACATTTCCTTCGATACTGAGTTTGATTGTTAATAATTCATTACCTTATACATTTGCACTTGGGATGTGTGCTGTAGAACAAAATGTTTTCCCTTTCCTTATCTGACCTCATTTATATCAGTGGACCATTATATTAGTGGATATAGTGGATCACTGAGGCATAAGCTATGAACTTTGATAACATATGTCTGCTGTGGAATACAGCCATAAATCAAAACATTGCTCGGGCAGAACAGACAACAAAGATGTTTCTGTCCATCAAAGCATGACTGAATCAGCGTTTTTACAAGAGCAATGGTGATTTGACTTTTACAAATCCCTTTTGCATGTTTAAACATAGGTCCCAGGAGTCTACTGGAACTCTCTGTGTAATTGGGAGTACATTAAGCAGACAGCCTCAGAATGCTACCTGTCGCCACCCCACCCCCCAAGATCACTTCATCTGTACATTTACATGTACAGCACAGTCCTTGGAGAGAAGCAGCTAATCAATGTAATTTTGAAAGGTGCAGGGGTCAAGGGGAGGCCAAACCCTGTAAGTATAGAATTGTATAATATGCTATAGGAGAGATTCGGATTTCTGTGAAGGATTTTTCTGTAGACTCAAACAACAGCTGTCTGACGTAAGAAGTGCAATATTGGACAAGCTAAGATAGAAGGTCAGAGGAGACGAGGGAAGGACGCTGAAGGCGAGGCAGATGTGCGCAACAACCTTTGTCGCGTCAATCAATTTCAGACCGCGACTCTTCAAGCCCAGCTGACTGTGTTATTATATTTTCCTCCAATTTTTGGTACCTTTATTTCACCACATGGCTCAAGTGAAAATGAATTCCAGATGCTGGATATAACCTAGTTATAATCTAGATGAAGACCTGGAGAAGTGTACAGCCATAGTGTATTGTGGAGCGATAAACTTTGCTTACCATCACCTATAAATAGCTGTGACCCCTTTTGCACTGGCAGGGTTAAACCAAGTTATACTGTGAAGCCTATTGTGACAAATTATTTTCAAAATGCACAATATATCTAAAATGTGTTGGTCAATCTGGGGTATTGCAACTGCACACAGTGTCATTTATTATCATGTGGTGACATTATTTTGATGGCTCTGTGTGTGTGAGAGAGAGGAAAGAGAGGAATGATTGTGAGCTACGGTAGGCTACTATACACTCTATAGTTACTTAATAGTATATACAGACAGTTTTAAGCCTCAAATGAACAATGGATGAAAAACTCATATTTTATACATGTACTGTATATACAGTCACCTCCATATTTATTTGCACCCTTGCTAAAGATGAGCAAAAAAGCCTGTATAAGATAAACAACACAGGTAATGAGCAATATTTAAACTATTGGACAACAGTGTTCTTTCCATTCCAATAAAATGAAAAGGAAATGAAAGGGGTCCCTAAAGATTCTTATAAATAGAACTCTTCCTCTTTCTCTTCTGCCTGCCGCAGGCTCTGGTCTCCTTAGGAAAATAAATGTGGTGGTATAGCCGAGACAGTGAGATGCACTGAAGCTAAACTTAACCAATATTTCCTGTCTGAGAGAGGTGAGACACATCGATCTGGCACCAGTGTCAGGCCTGGATATGAAAATGAGACGTTGAACTGAAGCGAGGCTCTAAGGGCACATGTGTATGCTGCTCTGGGCAGAATCACTAATGAAATTGTTATTTGAGCCTTGATGGCCTCAGCCTTAGGCTTTGAAGCCATGCAAAAAAAAAGTGCTCTTATGTTTGTTTCAATATATGATGCTTAAAAGTAGCATATTTTATTGCAGTGCAGAAAAAAATACAATTAAATAGACGTGTCTACGTGGTCTATTAGCATCATTAGTTTAATAACTAGCATGCAACATCATCTTCAAACTAGTAATGAAGACATTGTTCCCTGACTTACCAAGCAATACATTCAGCAGTGTTGTCTTTAGTCCCTGCAATACCGGTCATGTGTCTGCACTGTTGGCTTTAGTCCCTGCAATACCGGTCAAGTGTCTGCAGTGTTGGCTTTAGTCCCTGCAATACCGGTCAACTGTCTGCAGTGTTGGCTTTAGTCCCTGCAATACCAGTCAAGTGTCTGCAGTGTTGTCTTTAGTCCCTGCAATACAGGTTAAGTGTGAAAATACATTTGTTTTTAGTGGTTACTTTATTCTAAATATTTACTTGTCTGCTAGGTTGTTAACACCAACTTTGCTACAACTTTATACAGCTGACTAGCTAGCTAGATAGCCAGTTGACAACACCTTAGCAGGAGCTATTTTTCTGAATCGTCTTTCGAACATTAGTTTGCTGACACCAGCTCTGTAGCTAAAGCAATCTGTTAACTAGATAGCCAGCAGATGTTACAATAACTAGCTAGAAGCTCTAACTCAGGGGTAGGTGACCCTGGTCCTGGAGTGCCAGAGATGGTCCTGGTTTTTGCTCCATCCAAGCCTATAACAACATAACTGGATTCATTTTAATGAATGCAGGTGACTATGTGCTCAAGGCACTCAGTGTTTCACCATTGAGAATATTCAGGCTCAGACATTTAATCATCAAACTCTTGTTATCAAGCCCAGATGAAACAAAAACCAGAAACATCACCGGTAGTCCAAGACCAGGGTTGCCTACCCCTGCTCTATCTAATGGGCATTTTTCAAGGTCATTGCTTGTTAGCTAGCTCATTGAAACAGCTATTGGTTGGCCAGATAGCCTGTTGACTCACTAACATGCAGCTGTGCTGTAGCTGTCTGCAGTTAGCTGACATTGAGATAAGAAGTGCTTGCTCTCTCGCTAAAAGTAGCCAATTTCCATTTTTGAAATATCTGCTTGTTTGCTATTTTGCAAACACTATCTTAAACAACCAGTTAAATTATGGTCATGATGATCAGTTGATTATTTGCATCTAGTGTTTTAGTACTGGGCTGGAACAGAAGCCTGGACACCCTATGGCTCTACTCTCGCGCGCGGGGTTCCATAACCCTGATGTATAGTTTTTAACTGGCATGCAAATCAATCCACACGATGTATTTCACACTGCCTTATGCGAAGCTTATTATAGTATGTAAAGGAATGGGGGAAATCTATATATCTATAGAAATAACTTACATGGGGTTTCCACACACCTAGTCTGAGTTTCTCATGCGCTGTGCATAGTGCTGGATACGCCCTTATGGTGCACCGGCACATCAGTTTCCCCACATCCAATGAACATATTCAACACACTAACCAGGAGTTTTTTGAAATGCCTGGGCTGCTCTAACAATTGCTGCTCACTCTCCACCAACCCAGGCTTCCATCTGTTGTTTGGGCCTGGATCCTTAATTTGATATATTCATACAAATAATGTGAGTTGTCCTGACTGAATTCACTTTTTGTTGCCATTGTGTTAAATACCTGTCAAGGGCAAAGCTCTTCCATCCTGCTTTTCCCCCTTTGTTTCCGTTTTGGCTTTGCACCTTTGCACGATCTTTCATGATATTCCTCTGAGGCAAAGACAAGTATTTCCTCTCAGTGGTTTTCGCTGTCTGAACACCATGTGTACTGGTTTACATGTGAGCAAACACGTGTTGCTTAGAAGTGACATATCTGGTTCCGCCCACACCCAGCCCCCCTTGCATATTCCTCATGACCAGGTCTCTGGCCACATGCAGTTTGATTGACAGGTCTGTCTATATGCCATATCAGTTCAGAAGAAGAGATTGAACCAAGCCATCTGGTCCTTCTCAATATATCTATTTTCTCTCCTATCTGAGAACCACAATCCATGACATGCATTGTTCAGCGTGAGTCTCTCTCAGGATGAGACATCATAGAAATATGGTCATCATTAAATTTAGTTTTTGTTCTGCTGTTTTTGCTGCTTGTTCTGCTTGATTTTTTTGTTGTCTCAATCATTTTTATTAGCCAGTAATGACAATTTGATAAATGACAAATGATAAATTTAAGCTTATGCAACAAGTACATTTTTTTGGCTTGTCATTGTTTGTATATTCAATCAGAAATAAACCAGGGACAATTGAAGCTGCAGGACAATGAGGGCAATCGATTGCATACTTCAAAAGCACTATTCATTGAAAGCCCTAAATCAGGGGTAAAGCCCTAAAAACCAAGCCTGCTCCTGGAGTGCCAGTGACGTTTCTGGTTTTTATTCCTGATAACAAGAGTTTGATGGATGACTAAAAGTCTGAGCCTGAATATTCTGAAAGGTGAAACGTTGAGTGTCTTCAGCACATTCGCCTGCGTTCATTAAACCTGAATAATTAAAATTAATCCAGTTATGTTTGCATGGAGCAAAGAACAGGACCATCTCTGGATGCCCGGGGACCAAGGTTGCCTACCCCTGCCCTAGATGCTGGTTTAATTAACAAAACCGTCCCCTTCCCCCAGTAGGAGATCACAGCCCACATTCAAAAATTAATCAATCAATAAAAATGAGAAAGAAAGAATCGCCTGCTGTCACAGACACAGCACCGGACGACGAATAACCCACCGAGTGTTTCTGAAGCAATGGGAGCAACGTGCAGGGCTGTTGCACACAGAGTCCATATCCCATGGCTTGTTGTCAGGCAGTGGAAATTCAGTGCGTTTAAAAAGCCATTTACAGAGCAAATACACAGACGTGAATTTGGCATCACATTCTGCTCAGATTGATTATCCTTTAAAAGCTTCTCCCTTTTTATGCTCATCAATTATAGTAGCTGCGGCACACTGGCAGAGCAGTCTGTAACATGCGCTCAACTTTTTTTTTTATATCGCGGACCCCATTTCCTTCGATGCCAGCAATAACCAGCCCTGTCTATATATGAAAAATAAAACAGGGAACAGATTTAGCTTTGAACCAGTGTTTTGATACCCAATTAAGCTCCAGCACAAGTTTATTCATCACCCCGCTACCTGTCGTGCTGAATGCCGCTCGAGCGTGCTCATCAGTCATTGCGCTCGCGGGATGTGTGAACGAACACTGAAAAAATAGTCTGAGGTGAAATATATGTGCACACAAATGCACTCCAATCTGGATCTTGTGCTGCAGTCTAGAACAGTTCTATCTAGCTTTTGGCCTGGATACAGTACATCAACATTTATCTTTAAGTTTGACATACGAATGAATACAATTGTTTGTATTTTCCTTCACAAACACAGTATGGTGAGTTGAGTGTTCAAAGTTTGTAAGTCAAAGTTAAGGGCTAAATTTTTATGAAATCCAAGCAAGCCTCGCTTTTGGAAATTCAAGTCAATCAAGAATTTTGATTTACAGCAAAGGCCAGCTACAGGCCTCTATAAAAAGAAGCAACTCGATGCTTCAGCCAGACTTTGCCCACAAGTTGCCGTCATAAAGAATACCTCATGAATATAGCTTTTCCTCCAATGTTCCATATTATTACCGAACTCATTCAAAATGTCTGGACCCATTCATAGTTATATCACTTTCAATGATGTAACTATGAATTTAAAGGGCAGACAAGCATAGCTAAGGCACAACGGTCATGCTGTGGCCTTCCTGCACAGTCAGGTTAAACTTCCACCTGCCAATCTCCTTATCTCCAGAGGGGCTGGTGTGCACGGTGGCCTGAGCTCTGCTCTTAGATCTCAGTCAAAATGCCCTCCAGGGAACAACACTAGCTAGTACTTACTGAACATAAAATAAAACCAATAAAATATGACTTCCCCTGTCATTAGAGTGAAGATACATCGTGTGAGCGAAACAAGTATCGCGCAAGCCATTTTGACTGTTGCTCTTAGTGCCTCCACTGATTATGTGATGCCAACATGGATGTTTACTGACCTTTTTTCAAATGTGCCATTCATTCAAACTGATACATAATGGAAAGTGACATTTAATATGTGTGGTCATCCCCTAAGTTGTACTGGGTAGTGAGAAGCCATCTTCTCATCAGCAGCCTGCTTGTTCTCTTTCAGTGTTCCTTCACTCATGCGGGGTCTTATCATCCCTCACTTTGAACTCACAGTCCAGTCATTGTATCTTTCGACCTCGTGCCAGTAGTACAGTAGTTTCTAAAACACATGGTATTTGACAAGTATTAATGTACCTTCGCACCTAGCACTATAACTATAAACAAAAACAATTATAACGATACAGGGTTTCATAAGCATACACACTGTAACCATATCATTCCACAATGTCCACTGTTTTGTGAAGTGTCATTTTTTAACGATGGAGGACAAATATTTCACAGATCTCATACTACTGTACCCAGATAGCAAGCAAACATTGAATCAATGTTGAATCCGCATCAGCAGACACATAGGTTCAATGTTGAAATCTGATGTTGATCCAACATCTGTTTGCTCATTGAAGTGATGTTGAATCTATATCATTAAACAAACATAGGCAGACATTGGTTCAGCATTGGATCAACACTGAATCAACAAATTATTATTTCATATATTTAAAGTTGATATGTTGTTCATTTGATGTTTTTCTCCCCCAATGAACTGATGTTGTTTCAGCATCTGTGCAACATTTCAATATTAAATAAAGGTTGAATCAATGTTATTCCTTACATGGGTTTGACATAGTGGTCCCTAACCCTGTTCCTAGAGATCTATCATCCTGTAGGTTTTCATTCCAAACCTAACAAAGCAAACCTCATTCAACAACTAGAGATCTCGTTGGGCCAAATTGGGGTTGAAATGAAAAACTACAGAACGGTAGATCTCCAGGAACAGGGTTGGGAAATCATTGCTTTAGAGTGTCCACTGGGCATTTCTGAGCCTTCAGCTTTCTTCAAATCCAGACCAAGGCAGTGCCTGCTTTGACAAGGTGTCACATGATTGGAGGGAGGGAGGGAGGGCTTAAATAAGGGTAGCCCATGCCTCAGCGATCACCAGCAACAGCATGTGATTATATGCATACAAGTGTACAGTATGACAGGGAACATCCTCAGTGTAGTTTGCACATTGCTTGTTGGAAGCAGAGTATTCAAAGCATAAAGATAAATAAACAAAGACTGGTGGTTGTGGGAACCTAGGAAATTAATGTAGCGTGAAAAGCTTTAAAAGCTTCCTTTTAATGGAAATCCCATCTCCACCTGCATGGGCCACGAAGCTGAGCATCTGGATAGGGACAGTAAAAGCTACATGTGCAATCGACCCAGACTGGCACCACAGACTGTAAAGAGTAACCAGATGGCCAGCTCTTCCATTCCTTCCATCAACTCTTATTCCTAACAACAGGAGGTTCTGGTTGTTAACAGGAGTTTCCTGTGCTAAGGAAACAGGTCTTTCAATGTTAGGAATACATAGCCAAGTGTCTTGTGGGTCCATAGAATCTTTGGCAGTGTGCCCTGGTCCACTTCCTCTACCACAACAATTCAACACTGATTGGGGGGCGGGGGAGGAAGGGGGGAGAGCAGAGAGCCCGTCATCTCCATTGGAGAGCAGAGATAAGAGATGCTGCAGCCTCCTCTGCCAGCTCACCAACCACACCACTTGACACTCACTTCAGTCTTAGTTACCAGGGGCATCAGAGGGGAAAGATGATCAAACCACAGCCACACTGCCCACCACTTTCTCCAAGCACACACAATCCGGAGTGCTCCGTACGTCGATGCAGGACACTTCGTTCAGCGTCACTGACTGTTCATCACAACAGCCGTTACCTTGGATGCGGTGAGTCAGAGGACCTTGTCTTTGTCATCTGTGAGGAAATCATTTAAATAAAAATTACTTGATATATTATTGGGGGAAGAAAAATAAGACAAAAAGTCCTATGATTTGCTGAAATACTGAGAATGGCGGGACATTAAATTAAAAGAGAGCAAACAGATAACAACTGCTTTGAGGAGGCAATGCTAGCTTCCAAAAATGTATTTAGTGAATGAATGCATTGCTGCTGTGTCCAAGGCCACATACCATGATACCACGCCATACCATTACTCACCATCATACCCTGTACAATGTATCTGTGCTATGACACTATGCTATGTCTCTTTTATTACTGATAATTAATGTAATGTATTAAAATGGCTATGAGGGAAACACTATAATACAGTAATTTCTTTCTTGTAATTTTGATGTTCCTTCAATCTAATATTGTCTAGTCCAAACATTGAGACATTGAATAAAGGCTGACGATTAATTATTCTTAAAAGTTTTTTCTCATTGTAGCGAAGTCCCTCTGAGGCTCATGGAAGATCAAATTCACTCACGTAAATTATCAGTCCTGATCCAGTGAGATTCTGAAATATTCAGGGTTAGTAGTGCTTAGCACATTTTTTTTGCCTGTCAGTAACTTTGCCATGGGCTTCTTAAACAATTGGTGGTTGTGAATTCAAGCAGAGGTACAGAGAGTGTGAGAGGTTGTGAGAGGTAGAGACAGTGTGCATAGATATACAGACAAAACAGTATAAACAAGAAATGCAGGCATGGGTCATTGTCTTGGCGATGTGAAAAGTGGCATGAATGTGGTGTTCTTGGAGGGGTCATTCAGACCTGTGTGTTAAATGACACCCAGGTCACAACCAGTTAAAATATTCTCTCTCTCTCCCTCTCTCTCTCTCTCTATCTCTCACAGGCGCACGCACGCACACACATTTTCTACAATGTAATATACAGTATGGATGGGATTACACATACTGTATAGTTAATAGTATAACTGTTATACATTGTCTTACATTCTGCAGATTGTGTTGATGGATGTCAGACAATAGGGTGTATATATTTGGTAAGTATACTGTAATTCTTTTTATGTAATCGAGGACTTTTTTTCTATAGATTCTGCCCATTTGTAAACCATTTTCCCAATTTCCAAAATTGTATTACATATTTAAATGCATGCAAAACACAAACTTGCAAAAACACACAAAAAAACATTGATCTAAAAAATTTAAATATAAAAAAAGATAAAAATTTTAAAATAAAAGCAGATAGGATTGCTCCTGTCATTCCTGTAGATCGTTACACTAATTTACTGTATGACCAATCATGAATTTAAATTTGCATAATAGCCAGTATAGGCTACTCAGCGTATGAGGCAAAACAATTATATTACAGTAAACCTTTATCCCTTCCTTGACTTAAGTCTTGCCTGCAATAACTACTCAAAGACCAACTTACAAAGAGCCATCCTAAATAAGATCGCAACTGAACCTTAAGCACAATACAGATGAACAATCGGATGAACCATTTAGAAATTACAGAACCTTATAATCCCCCCATTTTCGGTCATCAAAAAATATTTAACAGTTTAACATAATGTAGAATAAAGTAATCATTTTTAATATTTGGTTGCATATCCTTTGCATGCCATGACTTCCTGATGTCTGTGACCCAACAATATCAAAAAACTCTTCATATCTTATTTTCTGGTAGTCTTACAAGCGATACTATAACTTCTCAGCATTTGAATGGATCTCTATGGGAATTGGGGTGGGACTAGTTTAACTTTAAGGGTTGTTTCTCCTGACAAATGTTCCTATTGAACTCTATGGAAAAATAAGTCAGGAGAAGAAACCCTTCAGGTTATCCATCCATGCATATCTGGCAGCAGAGTGATGGTTTAAGGCTTGTTGATACCTCAGACCCTTGATGACTTAAAGCCATTTCGCCAACCATGTATTCCATACTGTTCCAGCATAATTTACAGCTAAATCTAGTCCCACCCCCCAATTCCCATAGAGATCCATTCAAATGCAGAGAGGTTATAGTATCGCTTGTAGGAGTACCAGAAAATAAGATATCAAGAGTCTTTAGATATTTTGATGCCCGAAAATGGGGGGGATCACAGACATCAGGAAGTCATGGCATGCAAAGGATATGCAACCAAATATTAAAAATGATTACTTTATTCTACATTATGTTAAACTGTCCAATATTTTTTGATGCCCGAAAATGGGGGGACTACGTACAAAAGGTTATAATTGCTATAATTTCTAAAACGTTCATCCAATATGAAACTGAAAATACCCTCAAATTAAAACTGACAGTCTGTATTGTATCATTTCAAACTCAAAGTGCTAGAGTACAGAACCAAAATAGCAAAAAATGTGTCACTGTCCAATGAATTATGGTGCTCACTGTATGATATAATAAATCAATGAAGGTGTTCCAGATCAGGTTTGTGAGTCACAGTATTGTTTGCCATGTTATGAGTTTTATAAAATAAGGAAATTTTGTTTTTAAATGGGTGCAAGAAATGGAAAACAGTAAAACAATGGCAGCTGCTTTTCCTTTGAATGGTGGTTATACTGTATAATTTTCTCTTGACAAATTCGCTCACCTGCTGTGCTTTGACAGCACCAATAATTGTGCATCTTTCTTAATATCAATAGATTCAGCTACCAAGTTAATGCACCAAAATTCACACAGTCACAGAGCACGGTGTATGCACAATAATGGCTGGAGAGCACGCTGTGCCGGGGCTAGCTGGAGACACTGATGGGAGGACACATTTAGACTATTGATTTAGATTATTGAAAAGTTAGTCCTTTTTAGTGCATGAAAGCCTTTTTATTATTACATTTTATTTATATATTGTCTTAATTTGCAGAAAAGTATTTATATACAGCATCCATGCCCAAGTACAAGTTTATATAATTGTACACTGTTTAAGCATGCGCTTACAATTGTCATTTTGACAATAATCAAATACATTTTTGAATCATTAGGGCAGTCCTTGTTCATACCTGAAACTGACATCCAGTACACAATTATATAATTGCACATCTGTTCAGAAGCTTTCCAGCTGACATAAAATGTTAATTACAACATGACTATCCGTCCTATAGTGTAAATACACACTCTAATTCCAGTATAATGCATTTCCTCTGCTCTGTGTAATGGGAGATTTACCAGGTGTATACTCTCCACTCTATGTGAAATCAATCATTAACTTGTAATACAAATAGCCAACCGGCAGTGAAAGCAGGTAGCCTCATCTTTGTGGTTCCAGACATTGTACTTGGAGTCCAAACTCGCGACCTGTTGCTTAGCGACCCACCCGCCCTTCTGCCCCGATTCCAGAGGAGGAACACGCTGACTATACACCATCCAACACAGCACAATAAATTAAAGCTGGATGGTGGAGAGCTTTAAATTAAATGTTCTGTGTCAATTTAAGCAAACGGAATGAAGAAACTATCTTACTCTAGCGCTGAACATTTTTTTCTACATAGTCAGCTCTCTAGAAACCCCAACCAATTTATAAAGGAACCACAGCCATACATCATACACTTTAGTAGCCTACCACAAGAGGTTGAATTCCACAGTGAAGTGGAATTATTCATCCAATGTTCCCTGTTTTCAAACATTTTAATCTCAATGTGTGTGGGGGGGGGGTGACAGGTATTCCAGTCTCCATTTATGTATGTCCAATTGAAGAGTGTTTTTTCCAAAACTCAGAACATCTGTTTATTTTAAATTGGTGGAGTTTTTCATGGAAATCACATTATACTTAAATCCCTAAGAATAATAGTGTAAAAGTAAAACTGCAAATATCTAACCATTCGTCAGACAATTATACCCACCTTGAAAAACATGGTTTATCAAAGCTGGACTAAGTGAGGTTTGAAAAAACACTCTTCAATTATCACCATGGAGCTGGCATTTGTAAAGGTCCAGGTAAGCACCTTAGAATGGAATGCCAAATTACGAATTCTTCATGAAACTCATTCACAACAGACAGCTTTTTTTTTTTTTACAATTTATTCAAGTTAATTAAATACGACTGATTTAAGGTTGATTAAATGAAATTATTTGCATAAATGCTGATAAGCATTCATCCAGGAAAAAGGCAATTTCCATATTGATAACTTACTAAATGAAAAGTTGGAAAATAGAAACAGATGGATGAAGATGGATGGGATGTCCCATCTTGGCAAAATTGTTGTTTCGTTTTCCACAGAAATCTAATGCCACTCAAACACCCTCCCTCCAGAAAACCAAAAAGTCAAACAAACATTTGCTATCTAACTATAAATTGCTATCACAAATGTGAGCTAAAGGCAACTGCTCAAATAATGAAGCACTGATTACATTTTTTTGCAAATCAATGCAAGAGATCAAACAAAACTAACATTATTACAATATGCTATAAAATACGAGGTAACACTTTACTTGAACCCTGCGACATAAGGTTGACATAACACTGTCATAGACATGACATTGCAGCTTTCATAACATAACATAACAGCTGATGTCAGTTTATCTGAAATGACATAGCACTGTCATCACATTTATCGGTAAATGTTATGACAGCTGTTATGTCACATGATGACATGACGGTTTCTGTCACTTGCTGAATTTAGCTATCGGTGCTTGCTGAAGCAAAGGTTTTATGGGTAACACTTTACTTGAACCCTGCGACATAGGGCTGACATAACACTGTCATACACATGACATTGCAGCTGTCATAACATGGCATAACAGCTGATGTCAGTTTATGTCAAATGACATAACACTGTCATCACTTTTATCGGTAAACATTATGACAGCTGTTATGTTACATGCTGACATGACGGCGTATGTCACTTGCCAAATTTAGCTACCTGTGCTTGCTGAAGCTAAAGTGTTAAAGTGACAGGGAATTCATGACACTATCATAAGCATAAGGATAAGCACTGTCATAAGCCATATGTAAACACTCTTGACAGTTTATGGCAAACTGTATAACAGTGTCATGATCCACAAAGCTGTAGGAGCCATAACATGTTATGACATATGTTGGCATGACAGCTTATGCTGCTTGCCAAATTTAGCTAACTGTGCTAATTGAGGCCCAACTGTTATAACAATTGTCATGACAGTCTTTGTCATTCACCAGATTTAACCAAAAGTTCTAGTTCAGGCCAAAGCATCATGACAGCTTACATGACAGGGCTCTTGTCATAACAGTATCATAAACTTGACATAACAGCTGTCATCAACTGTTGTAACAGCTTATGACAACATACTTTTATATCACTTATGCATGCTATCATACACTCACATAAACTGCTAATCACAGCAGATAGGTCAAAATTTTAAATATTTTTTTAATTTTCTCCCAATTTAATGGCCATTGTACCTACTTACATTCCAATTATTCCTCCCTCATATGGTTCAGTCTGTCATTGCGCCCACTCGGTCCAGCCGTAAGTTACTCTTATGAAAAGTACACAACAAGCTATGGTCAGTTTCTGATTATGTCAGATACATAACACTGTTACGACAGTTTTTTCTATAGTCAAAGTAAAGTGTCCATTGTTTCATTTGTCATAGCAGTGCAATAACACTGTACTACAGGAGCATTAGAAGCTACTGTATGTCAAACATAAAGACACACCTGACAGTCCAACACAGCTACCCGTTGAGTGTATTTTAAGTTAAATGCTCCATGGAATGCTATCTGAAAAAGTTCCTGTCATACTGCATTCATTGACCCTAATGTCAATTTTTGATTATGACCGGTAATGAACACCTTCATGAGTTTTTTCTATAGTTAAGGTAAAGTGGTCATTGTTTTATGTGTCATAGCAGTGTCATAACTGTGTACTACGGGAGCATTTAATTCATTATGATGCACACCTGAACCAACATACCTGGTGAATTTATTTGAAGTTTATTTGAATGTTCCATGAAGAGCTGTGTGAAAAAGTTCCTGTCATACTGCATTTATTTACTCTTACGATAGGTACACAAGTAGCTATGGTCAGAGTTTCTCATTATGATAGATTCATAACATCGTTATGACAGTTTTTTCTAGAGTTGAAGAACAGTGTTGATTGTTTAATTTGTCACGACAGTGTCATATCACTACTACAGGATAATTAGACGCTATGTCAAAATATAATTAGTTATGACACACTTGTCCATCCAACATGGCTTCCTGTTGAGTCTATTTCAAGTTAAATCTTACATGGAATGCTGTTTGAAAAAGGTCCTGTCATACTGCATTTATTAACTTTTCTGACAGAAGCTATGGTCAATTTCTGATTGCGACAGGTATATAACACCTTCATGACAGTTTTTTCTATAGTTAAAGTAAAGCGGTCAGTGTTTTATGTGTTATAGCAGTGTCATAATTGTACTGGACTAAGTGAGGTTTGAAAAAAACACACTTCAATTATCACCATGGAGCTGGCATTTGTAAAGGTCCAGCTAAGCACCTTAGAATGGAATGCCAAATTACGAATTCTTCATGAAACTCATTCACAACAGACAGCTTTTTTTTTTTTTTTACAATTTATTCAAGTTAATTAAATACGACTGATTTAAGGTTGATTAAATGAAATTATTTGCATAAATGCTGATAAGCATTCATCCAGGAAAAAGGCAATTTCCATATTGATAACTTACTAAATGAAAAGTTGGAAAATAGAAACAGATGGATGAAGATGGATGGGATGTCCCATCTTGGCAAAATTGTTGTTTCGTTTTCCACAGAAATCTAATGCCACTCAAACACCCTCCCTCCAGAAAACCAAAAAGTCAAACAAATTTGCTATCTAACTATAAATTGATATCACAAATGTGAGCTAAAGGCAACTGTTCAAAGAATGAAGCACTGATTAAATTTTTTTGCAAATCAATGCAAGAGATCAAACAAAACTAACATTATTACAATATGCTATAAAATACGAGGTAACACTTTACTTGAACCCTGCAACATAAGGTTGACATAACACTGTCATAGACATGACATTGCAGCTTTCATAACATAACATAACAGCTGATGTCAGTTTATCTGAAATGACATAGCACTGTCATCACATTTATCGGTAAATGTTATGACAGCTGTTATGTCACATGATGACATGACGGTTTCTGTCACTTGCTGAATTTAGTGTGTCATTGTCATAGTCTGCAGGCTTATTTTTCGTTTTTACTTGCTTGTCCCCTTTAAGCACCTTCACTACGTCTTTTTTCTGTTTCATTGTCCGTGTCGGGTTTTCCTTTAATTTCGCTACTCAGTGATTGCACCTGTTCGGCTCTTCCGCTGCCTATTTAAACTCAGCGTCCTCCTTTTCCGGCGCTTCCATGTTATCTTGTACTTCTGGTAGCCGGTAAGGTATAGGACTGGGAGACTGGTTTTGCTTATTATTTCTATTAAGCAAAAGGAGGAAGGTCCCGTTAGTAAGTTAGTTAGTAAGATCTTCTTTTCCTGCTACTCTAACTCTCTATCTATCTATCGCCTTATTTTTTCTGCTTTAATCAGTTCCTCCCGTTGGTCTAGCTCGTCACCATTGAGCTAGAGAGGTTCTGCTTTTCCAGCTATTGGTCTATCTTTTCCTTTTCTCCTACACTTAAGCCTATGAGTGCTACTCACCCTAAGTTTTAGGGTTACTATCAGTTATTTCGTTTTCCTTTTATTTCTCCTCCGTTTTTGGAGGTTTACAAGCCTCGCTTGTTATTTTTGTTTATTTACTCGAAGTTACGAGTTCCTCGTCCTTTTGTCGGGGAGACTTTTACGTTTTCCAGTCTCTACCCTTATATCTCTGTCTGAGAGAGAGAGGGGGCTGTTTTCTGTTCTCGTCTTTTGTGTTTCCTCTGTTCCCTTTCCCCTACGGAATATATTCCGTTTTGTGGTGTCACGTGTGACACTTTTATAGACCCCGTCTATCGCCCCTGGTCCTCCATAATATTCTCTGTGTCTCAGGACACAGGAAAACCCCTTATAGTCATAGCAATAGCAGTAAAGTAAACTGTTGTGTTAACTGCATCATAAGCAGTCATAATACTTTGTAAGTTTTTGACAACATGCATAAAACAGCAAATGAAAGGCATGTTGTAATAAGTTGTTATGACTCAACTTTATGACACTTTTATGTTGACCTTATGACAGAGGGTCCAAAACATCTTAGGAAAATGATAGTGCCATAATGGCCCTGTCATGACAATTGTTATAACAGTTGGGCCTCAATTAGCACAGCTTGGCATGCAGCATAAGCTGTCATGTCATCATGTGTTATAACATGTTATCTCTCATACAGCTTCATTGATCGTGACACTGTTACACAGTTTGCCATAAACTGTCAAGACTCTTTACATGTGGCTTATGACAGTGCTTATCCTTATGCTTATGACAGTGTCATGAATTCCCTGTCATGACAGCTGTTATGACACTTTAGCTTCAGCAAGCACAGCTAGCTAAATTTGGCAAGTGACTTAACGTACTTAATTTCTTTCGTTCATTCCTTCCCTGTTTCTGTGTTTGTGGTTGATTCCTTTTCAGGAATTAACTTTCAGATTCCCCCTCCATCGCGTTTGGTCCTCCGAACCAGGCTCCCCATTATAGAACACGGAGGCCAGTATGGAAGGACCAGCGACACCACAGGGAGTTAATAAAGCGCTAGCCAGTCAGGGCGCTACAGGGGATACTCCTGAGGAGGGCATTCTTGCTCTTCAGATACAGCAAGGCCAGCTGATGGAGCAGCTGCAATATCAGGGAGACTGTCTCCGCAAGTTGACAGAGAGTCTTCGCAGACTAACTATCGCAGTCAATCAATCCACCCCCAGTTGCACAAGCACCTGTACACACCATTCCCTTGCCACGCACCCTTAGGGAGCCCAAGCTCTAATTGCCACCCGCTACAGTGGAGAACCTTTTCTAACTCAGTGCCTGATATTTTTTCAGGCACAGCCCTCCCGGTTTTCCACACAAGAGTCCCGGGTAGCTTTATTTTATCTTCATTAAATGACTATGCCCTCGCTTGGGCGGACCCTCTAATTCGGGCCAACGCTCCTGTTATAAGTGACCCGATTAAATTGATGGAGGAGATGCAGTTAGTTTTTGATCATGACATCTCTGGTCAGGAGGCCGCCATGAGACTGACTAGTCTTCGCCAGGGCACTGACACGGTAGCAGCATTTTCCATCACGTTTCGAGCACTGGCAGGGGACACAGAATGGCCTGACGGGCCGCTTAGGTCTCTATTTCTTAATGCGTTGTCCAATCCCATTAAGGGCGCCCTAGCCGTGCTCAAGCTACCTGCTATGTTCAGTGCTCTGGTTACTACGGCTATACATCTTCATAACCGTATCAGGGAGCGTAAGTGGGGGCGTAGATACCTCCCGGTTCGTCATATCCCCTCACCATCAGTAGAACCTCCAGCCGCCCTTCCACCTACTCCTCCTTTAACCAGGAGGAGTCCATGCAGGTGGATGGGTCATCTCTCTGCAAGCCTAGATGGGCGAAACCATGGGATAGCTGGTGCCGCTATTGTAGGCGCAAGGGTCACACAAAAGATCAGTGTCCCAAGTTGGGGGGAAACGACGGGTCTCGCTAGGGGAACCGGGACCTCTAGCGAGACAAAATGGTACTCTTTCTCTGACTCTTTCACCAGTCCAATTGTTCTGGAATAGGTGTTCAACATCGACGCTTTCATTGATTCCGAAGCAATTGAGTGGTTCATAGACGCTAAATGGGCCAGGGAATTAAAAATTCCCATACACCCCGTCACTCAGCCCCGACTGGTTACTGCAATCTGGTGCGCATGTGTGAGGGAGATGAGTGGAAGACGGCTATGACGGCTGTGCCTAACGGACACTATGAGTACCTAGTCACGCCGTTTGGGCTCACTAGCGTCCCCTCCATCTTTCAGGCGTTAGTTAATGCTGTGCTCAGAGAGATGCTGGATGAAATTCATATTCGTTAATCTTGATGATATCCTGATTTTCTCTTCTTGCCTTTCTGAACACATCATTCACGTCAGACAGGTTCTCAAGAGCCTTTTACAAGCCAAATTGTTTGTGAAGGCAGAGAAATGCCTGTTCCACGCCAGCTCAGTTTCCTTTCTGGGGTTTATTATTGCCGAGGGTAAGGTCCAAATGGATCCGGAGAAGGTTTCTGAAGTAAAGAACTGGCCCTCTCCCCTTTCGGTTAAACAGGTGCAGCGCTTTCTGGGCTTTGCTCATTTTTATCGACGGTTCATCCGTAATTTTAGTGCTGTAGCTGCGCCCATCACAGCTCTCACTAAAAAGACATCACCGTCACAGTTCCAGCGGAATTCCAAAGCTGAGGCAGCCTTCACAGAGCTAAAGAAAAGATTCAGCTCCGAACCCATTCTCATAATGTCCAATCTCTCCCTCCCCTTTGTGGTAGAGGTGGATGCTTTGGAGTTGAGGGTAGGCGCAATCTTGTCTCAGCATTCTCCGCTGGACCGCAAGCGGTGTGCGGTGGTGCCGATCCGTTTGGAGGTGCGTGTGTGCATCTCTCTTATGCGCTAAGCAAAAGGTTGTGGCCGACAGGCGTTGTCGCCCAGCTCCTTCCTACCGAATAGGGCAATGAGTGTGGCTCTCCATGCAGGACCTGCCCTTGCGAGTGGAGTCCCGTAAACTCGCGCCACGATTCGTGAGAAACCCGGTCACTGTGCGGTTGCAGCTCCTGCGCATCCATCCCACCTTCCATGTCTCCCATTTAAAGCTGGTGGGCAACACGAGGGCGCTCTTGCTTTATTTTTCCGTCGTCCGTTCCGGGTTTTCGGTTTCTCCAGGCACTTATTCTTTTTACCTGTCCTAGGTTACCTGCCAGCTATAAAAGCTCTGTGCTTTCGTTTTCCGGTGCTTCAGTGTTTTCTTCGTGTGACACATAGCCGTAAATGGTATAGGATTTAGGCATCAAATGGTGACCATCGCTTTGCTTTGGAGTATCGCAGGACTGAGCCTTTGTTGTATTAGAGTTTCCTTTTAGGATCCTTTTTCGCTTTTGCTTTCTCTGTCCCTCGGTTCTATCCGCCTTTACTGTTCTCTCTGAGACAGCTCCTGCTATCCCGTTTCCTTTCCACCTCTCTGTGTGTACTACTCTCTCGTATTGAGGGTGAGAGGTAATTTCCTTTTCTTGCTTTGACTACACTCGGAGCTACGAGCCTATTTCGGCCAGTTTCCCAGGCCGCCTTATTTTTCTATTCTTTTGTTTCTCTGTTTTTCTACTCTCCGGTAAAGAGTGTGAGAGGTAATTTTCCGTTTTTACCTATACTCAAGCCTACAAGTTTTTTTTGCCCATTATTGTATGGGTTGCTATTATTTCTCCTCCGTTTCTGTTACCTCCGTTTTGTTACTCCTAGTAAGAGGGAGAGGTACTTAATTTCTTTCGTTCATTCCTTCCCTTCGCTGATTGGTTCCGTGTTTGTGGTTGATTCCTTCTCAGGAATTAACTTTCAGATTCCCTCTGCGTCGCATCTGGTCCTCCGAACCAGGCTCCCCATTATAGTGATATAAGCTGTCATGTCAACATGTGACATTACAGCTGTCATAACATTTACAGATAAAAGTGATGACAGTGTTATGTGATTTGACATAAACTGACATCAGCTGTTGTCATGTTATGACAGCTACAATGTCATGTGTATAACAGTGTTATGTCAGCCCTATGTCGCAGGGTTCAAATAAAGTATTAGTTTTATGACAGCCATCGTGACAGGGAATTCATGACACTGTCATAAGCATCAGGAAATGGCATACATAAACGGTATATCATAACAGCAGTAATAACTTGAGCAATAATATGATTGCTTATGATGCAGTTAAGTTAACTTTGCTGGTCAGATGTACCTACTTGCATTCCAATTAACTCTCCCTTGTGTGGTTGTGTCTGCAATTGCAGCCACTCTTTTCATTTTTGTTGATTATGACAGCTATTACTATTATGTCATATACCTACAGTGCCATTCATAAATATTGGGACAGTGCAATCAAAATCTTTATTTTTGCTCTATACTCAACTAGTTTGGATTTGTGATCAAAAGAAGAATATGAGGGGCAAGTGCAGAATGTGACCTTTTATTTATGGGTATTTCTACATGTATGTAAAATAACAGCAACCAAAAAATGGTGGTGGTTTCTTGACTTAAATACATTTCCTGTAGGATCTAACCATTTACAGTACCTTTGCCATCATTTAAAAAACATGTACCAAACAACATAATGAACATCTATACAATAATTAATATATTAGGCATATTGACTGATTTCAACAGATTACTTTAAAATACCCTTCATCTGATAATATTTTAATATTCTTAAGAAATCACCCGGAACATGGTCCATCCCTTTAATTCTGGCAGCAACACTGTTATTTATATAGAAAAAGGTGCAGGTGATCGTAATGATAAATTGGAAAAAAGAAGAAGTGAACACCGCACAGCTCCATATATTTATTTATCTTCCCTGATGAAGACGAAAGTCGAAATGTTGGTAAGATAAATTTAAAAAATATATTTTTTCCAGTATAAATTATGTTTGACATTGCTTCTAATGATCCTGTAGTACTTATTTGACACTGTTATGACAAATTAAACAATGAACACTTCAACTATAGAAAAAGCTGTCGTAACAGTGTTATGAATCTTTCATAATGAGAAACCCTGACCATAGCAGCTCCTGTACCTGTCATAAGAGTCAATGAATGCAGTATGACATAAACTTTTTAATTTTATTATGTAGCTCCTGTCATGACGATTGTTATAACAGTTGGGCCTCAATTAGCAGTTAGCTAAATATGGCAAGCAGCATAAGCTGTCATGTCAACGTGTGTTATAACATGTTATGGCTCCTACAGGTCCATGGATCATGGGACTGTTACACTGTTTGCCATAAACTGTCAAGACCGTTTATGTATGGCATTTCCATATGATATCCAAAACCCTCTCAGGGCCAGTCAAGCCTTCTTGTTTGAAAGCAACTTAAAGGGGCTATATGTAACGTTCAGAAAATCCTTTTCATTACTGACACCGGTGGCAATACGTGAACTGCAGCCAGCAGCCTGCTGCTAGCGCGCTTCCTCACACTTGGGAGCGAGCGACATTTGGTGGCTGGATTCGCTACTACCCAGCCTGGATCTGGCGTTGTTTGGTAACGTGGAAAACAAGTAATTTGTAAACGCCAAGCTAGCCAACTAACGTTACCAGCCAGATCAGCCCCGGGAGTCAGGTTTGAATCGATGTAACTTAGCTAGCTAACGTTATTCACACAGACAGTATTATGCCAGTGATAATGTTAACAAGTAAGCAATCAAGTAGCCTAAGCAACATCTCACACATTAAAGCTAACGTCGACATCAGGAACATCACAATATATTTCTCATGCTTTGCAGTAACGTTACCTGTCCAAGAAAAACGCCAGCTCAGGGTCGGTTTTGATCCCCAACAACAAACGGTCACACTGCCATTTGGCCAAACTTCGGTCGATAAAACTTTTATCTTCGCCTTTGGTGGACGCGACCGGTCATTTGCTGGTTGACTGGACCATTTCTCAGCAGCTAACTAGCTAGTGTTGTGTTACACGACTTCAGTTTGCTAGCCCTTGTGGTGCTGTGGGGCCAGTCAGAGAGAGAGGGAAGGCACTCGGGAGCGCACTTTGATGTCATTTCCTTCACAAAATGATTTCCCCGGCAAATTCGACCCAAATTCTTTACATAAAAATCAACCCATAGGCTCTTATACGCAATGGAGAAAGTCAGGAAAGGTCAAATTTTTTAAGTTACGTTACCATCTTTTCATACATTGGCAATTGAAAGCGATTCATGCATGTAAAAATCTTACATATAGCCCCTTTAATACCCCTTCTGCACACAAAACCCGGGATTGACAAGAGATATTGAACATGGGTTTGACCCATTCACACGTCCTGGGACCTCACCATTCAAACAAGACATGGGTCTGCAAGTTTACTTCTGCCTACACGTTCCATTTTTTTTTCTTGTTAATACAGCTAGTTTGGTATCCAGCAGGCTAGCGGATACAATGTAGTTTGCCATATGCTGGCTAAACCCAGTATGTTAACTCCTGAATCGATAGCCCAGTGATGTTCTCCAAATCTCGCACATGCTTTTATGTAAAAAACTGTCACAAAACATTTTAACGTATTCCACACATGATTCCGTCTTTACATCCCAGTTCTAAATTAATGCTCAGAATAACGTTAGCTAAATACTGAACAAGTGCACCATTTTTTCAGCCAGACATTTAGGGCTTACTGGCCTGTGCCATGAAGCCACTACAACTGGTCCAGAATGTGGCTAAATGCCTGGTCTTCAGCCTGACTAAATTCATTAATTCCATGCCAATTTTAAAAACCCTTCACTGGCATCTGGTGGCTGGCCTTATTCAATTCATATCTCTCACATTGGCATACCAGGCTACAAATGATACTGTCCCTCCTTATCTTCAAGCAATGATTACACCATATGCTCCAGCCAGATCTCTCCATCCAGCATCCTCTCACCAGCTGGCTGTACCATATCTTCAGGCACAGGCAGCCACTCCTTGCGGCCTCAGTCTTTTCTCCCCTTATCACACATTGCTAGACCGACCTTCCCCAATCAGTCAGCAATACAGATTCACAGATTCAAATGTCTGAATACCCACAATTTTAGACTACACCTCATCTTTCTATTAAAAAAAAACTTTACTGATTGTGACTTTGCCTACCTCTAACTTTAGTGATATCACCGTGTTAAATGCACTTCTATAAGTCACTGTCTAAAAAGCTTCTTCCAAAATCTGCCAGTTTTTCCACATATACTTTTTACAGAGACACACAGACTAAACAGGAAATATGAAAAATTTGGCAAGAGTGAAAAAAACACTCAGAGTGTTTGAGGGTTGAATCCCAGCCACTGGTTATCTCAAATGTACCCTGTGTTTTCTGCCTGGCTAGACAGACTAAGCTTAAGAGGTTTTTTTTTAAGTGCCAAGGGAGAGCCATTTTGAATCCAAGCACAACTGAGAGCCAGGTGCTCCTCCGAGTCCCAAAACTTTAGGCACAGATGAAATGCTTTCCAGAAATCCCTTTCTAGGGGGCAAACCTCGAGGAAAAAATATATTTTATTATGTTGGACATGACCACCAAGTAACAGTAAGCTTACAGGTTTGGACTGTTTTTCCCAACTACAGTATTTTTTAAAGTGGGCCCTTCTCTAAATTGATGGATAGACAAATAATATGTGACTGGGATTCAGTCTATGGAGGATTATTCAGCCCAAAATTAAAATGAAAACGAAAATGGAGTATTTTTATTTATTATTGGATTGGATCAGTTGTGTTGGACTGCTGGAAATCCTCTCTTAAAATAAATGAATGTACCGCAAATGAGTCACTGGATCGTTTAAACTTTTAACCTGGTTCCAGTACTTTAAGCGAACATTAAGGCATTGCTTCAAAAAGTCTACCGACAGCCAGATTCTCTATGTTATGCAAAATGAGAAATGTTAATGTAGGCTATTTGAAAGTGAGTCGGCTTCATCATACAAAAAATCCAGGGTTAAATCTTAAATTGAGCTTGCTAGCTGTTTATTATTATCCTAAAATAGCTCTCATAAGTGTTTCTGTTACCCATCTATCGTTAATTGTGCTTACTGTATTACACACTTGTGTGTGCATGAGTCACTGGACCGTTTACACATTTAACCTGGCTCCGATAGATCTAGCTAGGCTACTTCAAACAAACATTAAGGCATAGCTTCTAAAAGTCTATCGATAGCTAGATTAATGACGGTCGTCAAAAAATATGGTCGCAAATATGAATAGGCTAGGGCATGAAAGATGCGTTTTTGCATTGTTATGAGAGAAAACATATTGCTGAAGACAGCCGAAAATGGAACGCACAAAATGGTGCTATGACGTTTATTCTATCCGGTTGTTTTAATAGAGTACTCAAGTGAGTACGTCAGTCATGGGCAGAGTCTGGTTTCGGAAGTAAATTCCTTATGGAAGATAGAATGGGCTTCGGAGACTATCGACTATTTCTTGAAATCTGATTTATAGAATGAGTCGAAACGTTCCTGGATTAGCCTGTGTGGTGCAAGGATATATTCCATATATCGCATGTTCCAATTTTTATTTTTTAAAGTAATGCATTAATGAATGTAGTTCGACTTGTAGTCCACTTTAACGGACTAAATATCCAGTACTGCAACGCACGGGTGGTTCTCGACCAATAAGATCATCATCTTGTCTGTCTGACTGTGGCAGATGGGAGTAGGCTACTGCCTCTGAACGTTAGCTTGCTAAGTATAGAAGCTGGCCCGACAGTGTCAGAAACTGCGCTAGGGTTAACCACATAAAGCAATTCTAGCTTTTAGTCCTTCAAGCTAGCTAGCTAACATGAGAAAAAAGTGTTTTAAAACAGAGCTGTGTGCTACTACTGGCTGACGTTATATGACAACGTCTGGAGACAAGGCCGCACGTTTGGATGGAATTATGGGACGTGGAGTTTTTAAACAGTGCCAGAGCTGGTATGTTCACAAAATAAAACGTAAAATATACTAGTTTGCGAACGAGCGTTATATTGAAAATTCCAGGAAATTGACGGTAAGACATAATCAGTAGAAATGGTTTAAAAGTAATACTGAGTCTAAGGGGGGCGATTACTTTTTCACACAGGGGTATTGGGTGTTGCATACCTTTCTTTAATAAATATATGAAATGTGTATCACATTGTTGTGTTCTTTGTTCACTCAGGGCCCATTTTATGTATTATTAGGCTTGGGTTGAAGATCTGATAACATTTAGTGTAATAAACATGCAAAAATGCAGAAAATCAGAAAGGGGGCAAATACTATTTCATGGCACTGTACAGACATTATTATAATAGGTAGGTTTCTTGGATTGACAGAACAGTAGGCAGTCTAGAGCTAAGGTAGCCTAACCTAAGTTACTTTCTACCGAGATACAGGGAAAAATAGTGAGTCTTCCGGGAACTGCTTCCCTACTCTGACCTGAACCTAGCTACAAATGTGTTTTAAAAAAAAAACAAAGAAACTGCCTGCCCACCTAAAACAGAAAAATACACTGACACGGCAACTTAAACTAACGACAAACATGCAACAAAATAACACGGTGGCCAAGTAATGCTGCAAAGAAAAACAAGCCAGCAAGTGAAAGGGAGAGAGAATCTGCAGTGATCAAGCTTTTATTCATTTGGTCGTCAGGTCGCCACAGGTGCGCATCGTCAGTAATCAGGACATCTCATCTGCACCTAGATCACACACAGGCATGCAGACTCCACAAAACAACAGTGTAACACCTCCAAAAATAGACTGCCATAAACAGAATAGGAACTTTGAAACGGTAAACAGAATAAGAACTTAGAATGTCGTCAACAGAATAAGAACTTAGAAAGTGCCTATCATGGCTCAGGCTGTCGCTAGCTATTTCACGCTCCACTCTTCTAAATATATTACTGAAAAAATGAGTGGCCTTGATACAATCTATTAGCTAGCTTATGAATAGAAAGGAGTTAAAGAAAAAACCTACACCCACAATAAATGCAACCCCGTTCATCAGTCCCTTTGTTTGTTTCAGGAGATATGAATTCATCATTTTGTCTTCAATGTTTGCAGTAATCTTTTCTGACAAGAATAAGTACATGACTGATATCCATCCTTCCAATAATAGAGAGTGGAGTATATTAAGAAAAGAACTGAGACAAAAGTAAATAAAAAATATCAAATATATAGTCATCGTTCACTTTTTAGTATTTCAGAATATATGGATGGGAAAATGGGAAGAAGAAGTGCATCTTTGATGTTCACATAACAAGGCCATATATCACTGCTTCAGTTGGTTATGCAAAATGCAACAATTGAATAAACTTAATAAAGCCCTGTACCAAAAAGGTTTTGACACATACTCCACATCTTTCAGATAGAAACAGATAAACAGGGGAGAAGAATCAGTTCACGTCACCCCTGCTGACCAAAATCAATAATTTTTACAACAGCGTTAAGAGTGTGACATGTCAATGGAGCCATGAAGAGCTGGCCACGCCCACTCTTCATAACTGCCTGCATGTCAAAGAGCAAATCAAAAGGTCACTGCTGAACATGCATTTGGGTGCCATGCGGACGTATAGCGTACGTAGGTCTTTGAAAGAGAGCACCTGCATGCTCCCCACATTAGCCTCTCATGGCTGACCTTGAGTTGATGTCTACTTTGGCCCCCTCCATTCGGCAGCATCAGTCCTGCTAGTTTCCTCTTCTTTACCTGTCAGCCCCCAGTCAGCTGGGGCTTCCTATGTCCCACTGGGAGCTAGGCTTAATGAACAGCATCGCATCCTTGTGAACCACGGCTTGTCTTCCAAAGTCAACACTGGTTACAATCAAACCAGACCCTCTCTCTTCATGAACTCTCCGTCCAACAAGATGATTCCAGTCACCTAAGCCAGCTTGAGCGAGACCAGGCAACTTAATGCTTCACCATCTTGCTTTACCGTCATTACATGTGAAATGCTTTGTCAGGAGCATGTATGATTTTAAAGCAAGGGGTGGCAGGAGAAAAGATCAAACTCAACCCAAGTCAGTATTGCCTAGATCTGAGTGGATACAGATATCTGACATTTGGTAACAAACTATTTAATTTGCAACTCCTTCAGAGGCAGCTGAATTCCCAGTGCAATCTGCAGCTGCTCGGATGGCAAACTGCCCCTTGTCATTTTCTGGAGCTGCCAGGGAACATTGAGGCTTTTAGTCTGTATTTAACTGATCCATCCGGTTCATGGCACAATGGCAGCGAGGCTTCAACCTTTCAGATAGAAACAGATAAACAGGGGAGAAGAATCAGTTCACGTCACCCCTGCTGACCAAAATCAATAATTTTTACAACAGCGTGAAGAGTGTGACATGTCAATGGAGCCATGAAGAGCTGGCCACGCCCACTCTTCATAACTGCCTGCATGTCAAAGAGCAAATCAAAAGGACACTGCTGAACACGCACTTGGGTGCCATGCGGATGTATAGCGTACGTAGGTCTTTGAAAGAGAGCACCTGCATGCTCCCCACATTAGCCACATGAGCTAGGCTTAATGAACAGCATCGCATCCTTGTGAACCACGGCATGTCTTCCAAAGTCAACACTGGTTACAATCAAACCAGACCCTCTCTCTTCATGAACTCTCCGTCCAACAAGATGATTCCAGTCACCTAAGCCAGCTTGAGCGAGACCAGGCAACTTAATGCTTCACCATCTTGCTTTACCGTCGTTACATGCGAAATGCTTTGTCAGGAGCATGTATGATTTTAAAGCAAGGGGTGGCAGGAGAAAAGATCAAACTCAACCCAAGTCAGTATTGCCTAGATCTGAGTGGATACAGATATCTGACATTTGGTAACAAACCATTTAATTTGCAACTCCTTCAGAGGCAGCTGAATTTTCCTAGTACACAGAGTCCAACCAAGTGCTTCGAGAGGCGGAATTGTTTTTCTTATATATATATTTTGAGGGCTTTTTCAGCTTTATTGGACAGCACAGTGACAGCATGCGGGTGGAGAGACATGCGACAAAGTTTGCGTGGTCGGATTACAACCGCCGGCGTCACGGCTCGCAATGAGCATGTAGATAGTGCTCTACAGGTTATCAAATCAAATCAAATCAATATTTATTTATATATAGCGCATTTCACAACTAGTTGTCACTATACGCTTCACAGAAAAACCCAGTCTAATCTCCCACAAGGGCAAGCCAAAGGCAACAGTGGCATGGAAAAACTCCCTGGTTATGCCACTGAGACACCCTGGCAGAATTGTTTTTAACCAATTGAATGTATTGATGCGTGGGGTTAGATGTCACATGCTACCCATCAACATCCAACCCCACCCCTCCCGCATCCTGCAGTCAGATGTACTTGTTCGCATCTGGTCACCCTACTGTTGAAGCATGCACTTCCACCATGGCTGGACTGGTCATTGGGCAATTCTGATAGACGCCAGATGTGCTGATCCAGTTTTGAGCCACCGGGCCTCTGTTGTGCCACGAACGCAATCCCCCAACCCCACTCCCAACCCCCTCCCAGGTGTGCCATTACTTTAGGCACACTTCACTGATTGATGTAACACGTGCAAAGCCGTGGCTGTTAACGTGCGTAGATGAGGCTTATGACATAGTTTTGGGCATAGCAATCATTAGACCCCTTAAATCTGTTAAAATACCAGTGTTCTATGTGTTTTCTCCAATCCACATCGCCCAAACAGCTAACTTAGCTCCCTTCTAACCCTAACAATAAAAATCTTGTGCCTCTTAGCAATGTTGCAAAATGTCAATCTTCCCTTGCGAAAGCTGCAATTGCATTTGCAAGGGGCCCTTTGCTTCCTCAAATTAGAGCCCTTTGGGTTGAACACTGGAACCAACTGGAATAAATCCACTTGGGGTGAGTTATTGCAGCTTTTCAAGAGCTGTTGCATCACTGCTTGCATGCTTGTGGGTGGCACACTCTTATATTGTCCAAAACAACAGAGGGTACAATGAGAAATCCTATGGTCAAATGTGGCTCACAGTTGATGTAGCTGAATTATCCAATTATGACATTTTATCATACACTGTAAGGTGGCAACATTTTCAATATACGTACCATTCGTAAGATGTTCTTGTCTCTATCTTTTGCAGTCTTCTAGCAATACATAATCTTAACATGACCACATTTTCAAGTGAGCTACAATGTATACAATATAATTACCTATATACAGATATATATTTTTAACAAAACCACGTTGGCCACAATGATTGGTACCTCTGCATTTACTGTATATATTGAATAAAGTAATAATTTTTAATATTTGGTTGCATATCTTTGCATGCCATGACTTCCTGATGTCTGTGACCCAACAATATAAAAAGACTCTTGATATCTTATTTTCTGGTACTCTTACAAGCGATACTATAACGTCTCTGCATTTGAATGGATCTCTATGGGAAATGGGGGGTGGGACTAGATTTAGCTGTAAATTATGCTGGAACAGTATGGAATACGTGGTTGGTAAAATGGCTCTAAGTCATCAAGAGTCTGTGGTATCAAACAAGCCTCAAACCATCACTCTGTTGCCAGATATGCAGTAGATATGGATGGATCACCTATTGAACTCTATGGAAAAATATGTCAGGAGAAGAAACCATTCAAGTTATCCATCCATATCTACTGTATTTCTGGCAGCAAAGTGATGCTTTAAGGCTTGTTTGATACGTCAGACCCATGATGACTTAGAGCCATTTAGCCAACCATGTGTTCCATACTGTTCCAGTGTAATTTACAGCTAAATCTAGTCCCACCCCCCAATTCCCATAGAGATCCATTCAAATGCAGAGACATTTAGTATCGCTTGTAAGAGTACCAGAAAATAAGATATCAAGAGTCTTTTGATGTTGCTGGGTCACAGACATCAGGAAGTCATGGCATGCAAAGATATGCGAACAAATATCAAAAATTATTACTTTATTCAATATATAAATGCAGGGGTACCAATAATTGTGGCCAATGTGGTTTTGTTAAAAATAATTATTTCTTGATGAGGCCAAAAAAAAAATATTGTTTGTTTCTGGTTGGTTGTCAGTTAAGGTCATGGGTAGGTAGGGAATTTATTTTATTTTATTTATTTTATTTTTTCCCATGGCGGCAATGGATAGTTAGGGATTTTTTTTCCACGACAACATAGATAGCCTACATGTACTCTACCAGCATGTTTGATATTCATATATCCATCTATTCCTATTAAACAGGTACCTGACATGAGATGTGGCATTTAGTTCTGTACCATTGGCATTGAAGACATCTAAAACAATATTTGATGTAATACCTTTAATACTATTTATACCATGGCTTGGCTAAATACTCGATTCTGATTGGCTGGAGGGTGGGCATTTATTTCGTTAAACCGAGCGGCAATGAAGTAGCGCCGGCAACATTTTAATCACCGTTCTAAATTAATACGCCGTCTACGTTATCTGCTGCCAGCGCCATTAGAGTCGACCCTTTTATGAATGGTATCCATAGCAACACCAACAGCTGATTAATAAAGCCGGCAAATAACGCTAAATCCGCAGATTTGAAAAGTTTGCCTTCGCCAAATATCTTAGTTACAACAACTTTAATCTAGCAAAGATGTTTTGTGGTTAGAGGTGCAGTATTTATTCAGTTTGGAAATATGAACGTAACATAGTAGGGCTTTACCTAATGTAATGTAACGCTGACGTGAGCAACGCTGGTTGCGAATGCGAACAAGTTACTTCACAAAGCACGTTAATCTGTATATTAAAAAAACATTTTATCCAGCAAAATGTCTTAGATATGACAAGTTACATCTAACAGTAACAAACTCTGTATCTACAGTAGGCTATTTTTTTTCAGATGTTCCCATCTCATGATGCAGATCGTGAAATGCAATTTCCTTAGCCTGGGCTGTTTAAAATAGGCTGCGTGACCAAAGCATTTTTAAAAAGCAAGACGGAGAGAGGGAGGTAAATTGAGTTGCGGTTTCATGCAATTTTCTTAAATAATGTAACTAATGACAAAAATAACCAAAATTGGTGCTAATTTTATGGTATAAAGTTGAGAAGGAACTATTTGCTTCCTTATAGAATCAATTGTTTTCAGAACTACCGACGAGAGGTTTTTGCATAACTACGGACAAAATAGAACTAGTAACGAGAAATAGAATTAGCAACGAGATGTTTTCTGTTCAAATAGAACTATCAACGAGCAGTTTTGCATGACAACGGCAAACTACATGCCAAAATGGCCTCGGAAGGATATTTAAATTTCAGCTGATAAAGTCGATAAAAATCAATAAATATAAATGTGACTATATATAATAATTGTTGGTAACCATGGTATAAGCGCAGAAACCGCTTCAGAAACACTTTTTTTTTTCTTTTTTTCCCCCCCCAAGCTCATAAAATAAATATGGGTCGCACATAAATCGGCAGGGTCGGTCGGAAACCAGAAACAAACGATTATTTTTTTTAGGCCTGAGGGATTTTTTTTTCTCATAATAAATGAATGTCAAAGGTTGGATTTCTATCATTTTTTCAGTGTGAGATTAAGCTAATTCACCAAAGGGTGAATTTTTTATAACCCTTTTCACCCATCTTTACCAGGAGTACCAACAAATTTGAGCACGTCTGTATTTCTTGTATTAATATTGAAACATTTTTTTGTTAGTGCATCTATAAATGGGTACATTTTATTTCTGATCCACTGTCGCTGAGTCCACACGACAGACAACTACTATCACACAAGATAGAGCACTGATAAGAGGATGGGCAAATTAGTTGACGCCCCTGATACGTCTGAGTGTAACCCATCCTTCGTTCCTGGATGTGCTGTCAACCAGGATTATTTCAGCAACACCAAGCCAAGCACACACATAAAGAAATATTTTAAGTGGCCTATTGGGAAGGCAGATATGCCATCTGCCCAGTTACAGCTTAGCGGGACATGCCCCATACCTATACAGCGCAGAGAGTTTGCCACTTTTCATAGTTTTCTATAGTATTTTCTCTAAATCATCTATATTTCTTTGAAAAAGAAGAATTGAGAGGCTATCAACTATCTTTAAAGCAACAGCTCTCCAAAAAGTGCCTATCCTACAACAGACAGTGACATTAACAAAAATAAAAAATGATGTGAGTCACATCGGTTATGCACAAAATATTTACTTCTGATAGATGAACATTTTTTTCAGTGATATGGCATCCACATCCTGCCTTCTGGCATGGACAGAATCATCATAGGATCGATGACATTGCTAAAGAGTTTAAAGAAACCAACATTGCATTAATTCTGAACAGCATGCTAGATCAGTGCATCTTCGATTAACTAAAGTAATTACTTCTCGGAATATTCTATCATTGGTCAGTTTCAAGAGCATGGTTCCTGCTTCGCATAAAATGAATCACGGATTATGGGAACCCTTTAAATAAACGCCATAAATCTCACAGTCCAAACCAAAGGGTAGCTTTTCCCACATTGAAAGCTTGTTTTAAAGAGTAAATACATTCTAAGCATCCTCTGCATAATAGATTCAAAGACACACATGGGCTTACTATGTTTATACATTGCAATTTCCATGTAAGAATCAATCTGAGCGCATGAGATGACAAAACACACTCAGGCCATAGTAATCCAGGGGATTTTTCTTGTGCTTGCAGTGCATTACACTTTCTTTGTTCTATCCTATCGTCCCCTCTGGCTTTCTCACTGGCAGTATTTTAGAAATGTCCTTATGGCACTAACATTTACAACTTACTCCATATACCCCATCTTCCATGATGCTACAATTGGGATAATTGCAAGTTTAAGGGCTACCCTGCATTTTCAAACATGCACCATACCCTAAAGAAGAATGGAATTTTTAAACCTGTTGATCGTAGAACAAAATGTTTTATAAGGTTATGTTTTGAATCCCCAGATGAACTTCATCAGAACTTCCACCAGAACCACATAAAACACATTTACAGTGAGCACCATAATTCATTGGACAGTGACACATTTTTTGTTATTTTGTTTCTGTACACTAGCACTTTGAGTTTGAAAGTATAAAATGACAACTGAAGTGCAGACTGGTAGCTTTAATTTGAGTGTATATTGATCCATATTGGATGAACTGTTTAGAAATTATAGAACCTTTTGTACATAGTCCCCCCCATATTCTGGCATCAAAAAATATTGGACAATTTGACATAATGTAGAATAAAGTAATCATTTTTAATATTTGGTCACATATCTTTTGCATGCCATGACTTCCTGATGTCTGTGACCCGACCATATCAAAAGACTATTGATATCTTATTTTCTGGTCCTCTTACAAGTGATACTATAACTTCTCTGCATTTGAATGGATCTCTATGGGAATTGGGGGGTGGGTACTAGATTTAGCTGTAAATTACACTGGAACAGTATGGAACACATGGTTGGCTAAATGGCTGTAAGTCATCAAGGGTCTGGGGTATCAAACGAGCCTCAAACCATCACTCTGCTGCCAGATATGCAGTAGATATGGATGGATCATCCATATTGATCTCTATGGAAAAAGTCAGCAGAAGAAACCCTTCAAGTTATCCATCCATATCTGTGGCGGTCTCCATTCCCGTCCCCGCTGTGCTCCTTGTTTTACCTTTTCCCTCACGTGTCATGTTATGTTTTCATGTTTCCTGTCTGTTTCCCTCGTCCTGCAGGCTGGGCGTGGGTTTCTCCCTTTGTGTCACTCATTTCCCTTGCATTATCTCCGCCTATCCCATTCCTTTCCACGCCTGCATTCCTCACGCTCTCTGCTCTGTTAATCACTCACGCATACATTCTCACGCTGCACGCAATTAGTACTCATTAACTCTCCTATATATTCTCCCAGTGTTCTAACTCTTGTCTTGTCTCGCTTCGTGTCTTGTAATCTAGCCTTGTCTTGCCTTGCTTTGCGTATTACGCTGCCTGTCTTGTTATGCCTTGCTGTCATTAACAGCTTGTTCTGCCTTGCATGTTCGCCAGCCTACAGCTGTCCTAGCCCACTCCACGCAGCCCCTGTCTCCCGCATCCCGCACCTCCTCTGCTACACGAGCCCAGGATTCCGCCACCATCCAGCCCCTTGCCTACTCCCACTCCCGTTCAACCCCCTGCTAACGCCATTCCAGGATCCAGTCCCGGCATTATATTCTCCCTATACTTCTGGAGTTGTTGACGAAGTAATAAATTATTGAATTCTTGAAATTCCTGTTTGAGAGTTGTGCGTTTGAGTCCAGTCCCTTCACAGAATCGTAACAGAACGAACTGGCCAACATGGACTCAGCCGACTCTGAACAGATTCACCACACCCTTGCCTGCCAGAGCGCTGTCATCGATCAACACAGCAACCGCCTGGAAGACGTCCAGGAGACTCTGAAGACTGTCTTAGACTAAGTGAGTCAGATGGGTACTATGATTGGTCAGCTGGCGGTTCATCTGCCTCTCCCGAGGGTCCTTCCCAGTGCTGCTCCGCCAACCCCGGAGCCGCAGCCCGCAGTTTCACCATCTCTCCTTGGCAGAGAGCCACGCGTGCCGCATCCTGAACGCTACATGGGGGGCCTGGGAAAGTGCAGAAGTTTCCTACTTCAGTGTGACATAGTGTTCCACCTGCAACCTGCCTCCTACGCCTGTGATGCAAGTAAAGTCGCATTTGTGATGGCCTGTCTGGGAGGGAGCGCACGGGAGTGGGCTACGGCTATGTGGAACAGTCAGCTACCCGCCTGTTTTCACTTTGCCTCCTTCACCTCTGAGATGCGTCAAGTGTTCGACCATCCTGTCTGTGGATGCGATGCTACCCAGCACTTACTCCAACTGCGCCAGGGCAACCGCAGCGTGGCAGAGATGGCTGCTCAGTTCCCCACCTTGGCTGCTGATTCGGGATGGAATGACAACACCCTCCAAGGAACCTTCCTCCAAGCCCTCAGCGACGAATTAAAAGACGAGTTTGCGACCCGCGACAAATCCAGTTCTCAGAACGCTCTTATCTCACCGCCGCCAGAGTACACCACCTTACCCTACACGCTTGCGAGTGTCGCCGCCTCCAAGGAGCCAATCCCCTTCGATGCTGGATCCATTGGAGGAGGAGCCGATGCAGTTGGGCAAGACCACCATTGATGCGGAGGAACGTCGCCGGAGAATTTTCACTGGCTCTTGTTACTAGCCTCTTGTCCGATTCGCCCAAAAGGGGTGGCTCGCTGGTAAAGCTGGGCGTCCTGGCGAGCCCTATCTCCACTGCTCATTCAGCCCAGTCCCGTGTCCAATTGAAGGCTACCCTGCTGTGGGACACCCAATCTACTTCGTTGTCTGCCTTAGTCGACTCTGGAGCTGACGCCAACTTCATCAATTCAAGCCTAGTCAAGAGATCAGGAATTCCCGTCGAGCCGCTGTCTATGAGCGAGGCTATGAGCCCTCTGACTTTTGGCACTACTTTCTTTTTTTTAATATAAATTTGGCACCCAAAACAGGGCAGAGCATATCCAATTCCCTCCCCAATTTGGAATGGGCAATCATCCGCAACCGCAGCCACGTACATTACGTGAACCTATAGACATGCATACTTAACTAGACAGGTAGCACGCCTGCAGCCAACCCAAGCTGTGAAGGCCCAGAAGTAAGCCTGAACTATGCATGTTGAGTGCAAAACATTGGAGCTCCAATGAAAGTGAATGGGGAATATCAGACATTTGAAGGCGAAATTAAACTTTCCCGATGGTATTTTGAAACTCGTTTACTGGACGTTACGTTTCATATGAAAAGAGATTGTGAAAATATATTTAATCTTTCAGGCAAATATACAGTAAATACATTTTAATAAATATTTCCCCAAAACTTCTAGACCAAAATAATTATTGTTTCACAAACTGCGACACATAATGAAATTTACAGTGCACTCCAGTGTTACTGGCACTGTTTTGGCTCTGTACTCCAGCACATTGGATTTGAAATGGAACAGTGGCTATGAGGTTAAAGTGTAGACTTTCAGCTTTAATTTGAGGGTTTTTACATCCATATCGGGTGAACCATGTAGGAATGTTTACACATAGACCCCCCATTTTAAGATACCAAAAGTTACAAAACTTGTTACAGATTAACATAAACTTAAAGTCATTATATTTAATATTTGGTTGCATATCCTTTGAATGCCATGACTTCCTGACATATGTGACTCAACAACATCAAAAGACTATAACTTTTCTCTGCTTTTAAATCTCTATGGGAATTGGGGGGTGGGACTAGATTAAGCTGTGAATTACATGGGAATAGTATGGAATACATGGTTGGCTAAACGGCTGTAAGTCATCAAGGGTCTGGGGTATCAAACGAGCCACAACCCATCACTCTGCTGCCAGATATGCAGTAGATATGGATGGATCACTTTGAGGGTTTCTCCTGACTTATTTTTCCATAGAGTTCAATAAGAAAATGAGTCAGGAGAAACAACCCATAAAGGGACCCATCCATGCAATTGCATGTCGCCCTATGGAGTTACCAGCCACAGTCGGCAAACTATCTGGATTCGATACGAGGCTGTGAGGCTCATCCATGTGATGCCTTAACCAAAAGGGCTATCCAGCAGCCCTTGACAGTACTTTCAAGGAACTGAACACCATTGGATTGTTGCACTTTAGAACATGTTTACTTCTTATTTTGTTAGTGCAGGAAAACCGGGTATAGGATCATACTTTTTGTTTAGCCTGCCGTCCTAATCAGCTTGTTTGTTCTGTTTGCGTCTTTTGTGATAGTCTCTCCCTAGCAGAAACTCCACAGCAGACTAAAAAATATGACCTTAAAATATGTTCTGATAGTCTGAATCACTGTTTTTCTTCAGGAGCAAGAGCCTCAGTCCATATTAATCCACAACAAAGTTTCATGTTGTAATTGAATATTAAATGAGAATTATCTGAAGAAAAACTGTCCATGCACTGATGTTTTCTCATTTAATTATAATTTTTTTCACCACTTATTATTATGTCTGGTGCTCAAGCAATTTTATCTGTAAATTGATCTATTTATCTTTTCGATTCTGTTTTGTTATGTGAATTATATTTGGTGATGTTGATGCTCGCTGTAGAGTGCTCCACAGTGATTTAAATGCAAAGGGTACAATGAAATGAGTCTGATCACCAGTGAGGTTTCATAGGGGAAAGTATATTAAACAATCAAATGATTTGTAGGGTTTTCAATCCAACGATCAAATGACCTCAGTTTTAAAATATCAGTTTGCATGGCTTTGGGGTGTCCTACAGAAAGATCATCAAAAGAACAATGCAGACTGGTTTGTAAACAGAACCTTCATAAACTGGAGCCGATTTCTCATCATTGTCAGAGTCTGTATTTTATAAATTATTCACAAATACTCAATGGGTGATAACAATACATCATTTGGCAGCTCTGTTATTAAAGGCAAATTAATGATTAAATGTTTGCACTTTACAGCCTCTCGGAGCTTGTTCATTATCTATTGAAAGGAATTTAGGATAAAACAAGTCAGAGGAACAATAAAGGCCAAAACAATTAATGTTGAAGATGATTGATAAAGAAGTAATTATCTTATTAAACCATCGTTCCACTGTATAGTGAGAGCTGATGAGAGCTGTTATAGTCAGTGGGTGCTCTGTATTCAAAAGGAGTGTTAGGTACATTATAAAAATCTTGTTAAATAAATAAATAAGTAGTTTATGAGGGCTATAAGTATTTGTTATGCACACTAAAAATCCCGCCTGAATGTCATAAAAGTCCCTACTTGCATCGTCAAAGTACAATGAAAATTGTTTTCAATTTTTCTTTTTGCACTAATCAATAACTATTTTCCTGCTCATTTGTGTATTTTGTGGACAGCATACAAAGAAGAAAATATTTATCATCCTTAAATGTATGCACAGAAAATCAGAAAATCATCCTTTAAATGATTCATGTCTAATCTTAATGGCATGTCTAATCTTAATCTTCTACCAGGAAAAAAACTGCCAACAGAACAAATTAAGACATTCTGTGAAATCCATAACTAATCCTGGATTGACCAAAACATCTAAGCAGAGAGGCACATCTTGAGGATGAGCTATGAAAAGTGAGCTCAGGAACAGCTCAGTGTGGCCCCAGTCCATTTCTCTCACTGAGAAAACAAGGGATCTGTGGCCCAAACTTGCACATTGAGCAGAAAGTCGAGTGGGTAACCACAGACAATTTGCATCCCAATCATTTTTCACCAAATGGCCCACCCTGCCCAATAAGACTGAGAATAACTTTACAATCCTAGACTAGTTATGTCATGGTTTATGACCCTTTTCCCTTGCGGTCGTGTTCCTCGGTCGCCACTAGTGGGCGCTGCTTCGTTGGTGGCGTTTTGGCTCAGTTCCTTCTTCCCGCGAGGAAGTCCCATATACGCTGCACAGCTGTACATACTTGCCGGTGAGCTATTTAAGCCCATGTTCCTTTTGTTCTGGGCTTCAAGATTAATTGTGGTTTGTGATTGTTGAGTGTGAGTGTTTGTTGCTTGTGCTGTTTTGTGTGTGGTTTATTTAGCCCTTTTAAAGTTTTAGCCAGTAGGTAAGTTTGGTCTAGTGTTTTTAAGGAGACCATTTTGCTCCGTTGTGCTTTTGTTGGAGTTTTGCGGTACTTGGCTTTGTGCTTGAGCTGTCAGGTTTAATTCCTGTTTTGTGTGCTCATTTCAGTCTTCGCTTTCTGGTCTGTCCTTTGTTTGTCGTTTTTACCTAGATCTATTGCCTTTTACTAAGAGACAGGGCATTTTATCATACTGATTTTAGGGCTTTATTTATTCTTAGAGGCAGGGCGTGTATTTTTGTTTGAGCTTGCGTTTGTCTTTTGTTGCAGCTGTCCTTTCGCCCTTTTTACCTGTGGGACGATTTTTGTTCGGAACTGTAGTTCTGTTCGTTCTCCGGGTGAGTCTCCCCTTATATGGAGCTTGGGTGATGTTGTGGACATGTTTGCGCGGGATTGCGCGTTTCTTAAGATAGCCTCGGAATGTTAGCTCTGTTCCTTCACCTCTTTTCATTTCCCTTTGCTGGGAGGCTGGGGCGTGTATTTTCCTGTAAACTTGCATTAGTCATTCTGCTAGTAAAGTTATGGGACGACGGTGGTCCGTCGGCTCGTCTGTAAAATGTTTCTTCCTTCTGGGAGATCGGGCATTTACCCCTTTATGTTCTGCATGTGACTGCGAGCTTATGGATGTAGCCACGGAACGTTATCTCTGTTCCTCCGCCTTACATTCCTCTTTACCAAGAGGCAGGGCTTTTATTCTCTAACTCGTTTTGGTCTTTTAGCCGGTAACTGTCCGGTGCAACCTGTCCTGTTCGTTCCTTTTGGCACCTATCTCCGTACATGGAGTTTGACGATTTTGTTCGGAACTATGGTCCGGTTTCGTCTTTTAGTGCATGTCTTCCTATGGGGAAGACTGGGCGTATATTGACAGGTTTGTGTTTGACGGCGAGTCTGAGAGTAGCCTTGGAACGTTAGATCTCTGTTCCTTTCGCCCTGGTATACTAATTTGCATTAGTTTTCGGTGTTTGTTTGCTGTGTGTTTTGTTTGTGCCATTGTGCTGCTCGCCTGTTCTTGTGCGTCTTGTTATCGAGAGGGCGTTTTATTTCTGGCTCTCGTGTGTAACAGTGAGCCGGTCTGTAGCTGTGGTGTGTGTGTGTTCCTTGTCTTGTCTCCTTCCCTTATCTGCGGGGTTTCCCGCCTTAGTGGCCTAAGGGCTTAATGAATCCCCTTGCTGCATTTGGCTCCTCCCACATCACACGTCACTCCCCCATGACAAGTTAAGCTCATGCTGGATTTGAACGTGTATAGTGGTAAATGGCTAACCTTTTTCCAAGGACATCAATATAAACTCCTCAAAAAAAGTTCGGAAACGTTATTTCGGTCGATTATTCCTCCCCTTTAATAATATCAATTGGTATTGTATTTTATATCGCTGGAAAGCCTGATTAGTCACGTTTACAACGAGGTACAACTTGTAAGGATCATGCATTCGTGGAATGAGCAACACAGCTAACTGTGTGGGTAGCGGCCCAAAAAAATGTGCCAAAATCCCCTGCAATATTTTTCTGTTGGTATTCAGACACAGGTAATTCAGGTATTGAACACAATTAGTCAATGACCAACATACATATTTTTCAGTCAATACGAGGAATGGAGTGGGGCTTATATAGCAATAGAACAATTAAAAATACATACATTTATTGATGACATACACCCCCCTCTTAAAGCTACAGAACATAACTTCTGCATGCTTGCTTACACATTTCAAATGAATTAAATGCCCCCTCATTGAAAAATGAAACTTATAAACGCCTCATGATTAAGACCACCATATAAAGGCATTTTATTCTGTAGTTAATGTTTTTATTTACATTTGAAATCATAATTAGATTCAAGAGATGTTCAAAATAGTCAGGTAAAGTCATCGGCAATCAGACCTGGCACCCGGAGGCCAGACCATGAACTTTGTCATTAGGGAAGCATTTTTATCATTCACCATCCTCAGATTTACTACTCTGAAGATGGGTTTGGGGAATTGTAAAAATGTTCAGTCTGACCTTCTGGGTGTCAGGACTAATTGCCCCTGAAAAAAGTGAAATACCCTTATACTGGGGTCTACTATATGATAAAACAGTTGTTCTAAGCTCATTAGGTATTTAAGTTATATTCTTCAAGAAGTAGTGGGTATTTATCATTCATTGAAGGGCAACATGCAGGTTAAATTTCTTAACGGATTTACAATTTTGGGCTCATGGAGAAGGTGATTTGAAAAAAATGTCTCTTTTTTTTATTTATTATTTATTTTTTAAAGAGGCCACAAGGGCATAAATACAGAGATAAATGTGCATAAGCCACGCCCCCTAAAAACGTTCCTTTTTTACATATCGCCCAGTGACGTCACAGCAGGTATATAGGGGGTGCGTCCCAATAGTCGAAAAATGCCAGCTTTCCTCCTCCACTACCACTCCTCTACTCCGTGCCCGGAAACTGATCCTTCGTTCCTCCCTCCTTCCACTGTCCCAATAGTGTAGAAGACCAGTGAAGCGGCTTCAAAATCGGCTTTTCCTCCCCTCCGGCGAAGCATACGGGGGCTGCGTCCGAATATTCTTCACTCCCCACCTCCCTTCCTCCACTCCCCGACTACCACTCGCTAGCTACCAGCCGATCTTGACCGAAACAATTGATGAACTTAGATAAATATTGTTAAATGTCAAATGATGTCTTCTAACTCAACCCTAAATCACGATTAAAAAGTGATCTAAACAACATCAGGTGACCAATACAGCCGATGTCGCCCGACATTATTAGGGACAACGAATGGGCGCGATTTTGCTCAGTGGGATTGGACAATCTCTACTGGGTTAGTTTGCCCGCTGTCACGTTAGATAGCTAACGCAAGCACTGGAAAGCGGATTTTCCAGGTCATCTGTCTCAACAATGCCGACATTACGATCCATTTTGCTCCTAATGTTGCTTACTTTACCATTCACTGTAATGCCCGCTCTGTTCTCACTGCCTGATGTGACGTCACCGTTCGATTTGCCAGATTTGAGGTGCGCGTGGCCGATTTTATTACTAAAATAAGCATGGATAGAATTCTAAGTGTATTAAATAATATATACATTTTAAATCCCATTGCTAGCCTACATCATTTTCCCACATATTAATTCACTGTTGATGTTAACCTAAAAGTTGCCCTTTAAAGTGTAAACAAAGCATACTCAAGTTATATAGGCTAGCTACTGCAGCTTTAATGTGAAGTTGAATTAATTAGTTGTTGTCACTGCACAGTTCAATGAACACCTCTATACAGTTATTTAAAACTAAAGAATCTGTTCAGAAAAAGCAAGCTTTGCCTTACCATTTTTGAAGACAGTTTAATCTTTGGTCCAGGACATCTTGAATTTTGGCATCAAGATGACTGCTACTAGTTCTGGGTCTCCAAGGAGCTGAAGCGGTTCTTCAAACCCTGTTGAATGGCATCGACCATTGGAAAATGGTTAGATAGCAAGCTAGCTAGCTATCTAACGCAGGGGTTCCCAAACCGGTTCTGGGGACCCCCTGTGTATGCTGGTTTTCGTTGCAACCACAGTTGCAATCCCAGAATTTTAACAAGATGTTCATTTTTTTAAATTAGGTGCTTTTCGTGTTTGGAGGAATTATTCACCCTCTTAAGCCACATTATGTCAGAAATAGCTATGGATGCCATGTAGAATAAACTCCCCATGTTCACATTGTGCTTATTGTGCTATATGGCAACAATTCCATAAAAAGAGGTTACAAAATTATGTATTTTCACTCAAATTAAAGAGTGAAGTGAATCAATAGGCTCCTAATTAGGTTGTTGAACACATGTGTTTAACTCATAATTTTTTCTTTAAGCTTATTAACACAATGCAGGTTTGGCTCATTATCATTTGCTTTGTGTTTGAATTCTTCATTATCTACCAAATGGTTAGTTTTAGTGGCCATGTGTCCACACTCACCAATTAGGAGCCTATTGATTCAAATCAGTCTTTAACCCCTTGGCACAGATGGCAAATCTCACCTATTTAGGGGATGCTCTGTTTAAGGCTTTATAACTCCAGGTGTGAGCATCACATAAACTTGGTAAATGGCTGAAATGAAACAAGACAGGTGTACCATTTACAATACAAACTTAGATTTGTTTATTTTCATAATTTAAGTCAAAATAAAGCGCCACAAATGCAAAGAAACTTTGGAAAAATATTTTTTAAAATTTCCTGAATCATAAACTCCATGTCCACAAGTTTTGCAAAATCTGAGGATGATACGCAGAACTACTAAAGGTCTATGATGCAAAATATAGCAGTGTACCCTGTTGTCCATTAGTGTCTCCAAATCTATCCAAATGGCTAAATTGTCCACTGCTCCAAATAAAAAAACATTATGATATATTTAACTACAAATCAACAGTTTTGGCTCATAAAACTCACTTTTGCATAATTTTCAAGTAGGAATTACTATATTTCCATCAGTATAGGGGGTAGATATCTATTGGTCCAAAACCCCTATGCAAAACATGTCATAAAATGAATAAATTTGTTTTTTCCATTACAAAACAAATACATTTGCTCCTTCTGATGGCTTAAGATAAAAACCATTGATATCACAGTGTTACATTCACCTAAACATATTGCCTAATCGTTCACTCTTGTACCTCAATAAAACATTACTTGTCCCTGTACTCTACAGTATGTATACTTTTGTCCTGGGATTGCATTTTTCTGTATTTTTTAAATCTTTTAAATTCCTATTCATAATGACTCCAAGGAAATTTTTACCTTAATCTACCACTTATCAGCGCATTGGAATGAGCATTTGTCATGCCCTAAGAGACAAGTATACGCCATAGCCTATATTACCTACGATAACATGAACATAAAATAGTATTCCACCATCTGCAAAATGTTCTATCTTCAATGAACATCGGTAGCCTACATCAAAAATACATTTAACGATTGCACTACAGTATGTGAAATGCACTCAAAATGCAAAAATAACAATAGGGCTATCAAACATATTGGAAAGACAATGCTTGAGTGGAAACACGAATGTACATATGTAGCCAGCGAGACCAACGGTATTTTAGACGCAAAAATACTTACATATCGCAAAAGGGAAACTCCCCTCCATAAGGCCATGTAAAAAAAAAAAAAATTGTTTATCGTCCCCGCCCGACATCCGAAAAAGGCCCCGACGACTTTTATTTTTTAGTGACGATGGCCAGAAGTTGCAGAAAACACGGGGAAATCCTATTTATAAGCCATTTGGATAGAAAATCGTACTCACACCGCACTAGGAGATCCTATCCGATCCACTAGGCCTAGCCCTCTATCGACCACCACGCAAAATTGTTAGAGCGCATGTGCAGCATGAATTTCAAAACAAAGCCTATCCATGACAGGGCATGTTTATAATTATATTGACCTAGGCTATTAAATGTTTTATGATTGCTTGAACTTTGGTCTATACAGTATTTTATTGTTGTAAAAAAGGTTTTGTAGCCAGATCTGGTCTATGGTGTAGTACAAGCATAAAACCAATAACATACAATCAATCAAGGAACATTTATTGACCAAAAATACATGAAACATTACAATGAGCAAAACTGATGTTGACAGGCTACAATTAAACAGAAGCAATTTGGTCGAGAGACGCAATGTTCTATATATTCTGTCCTCTTTATTTCTCTCTACTGTCCGCTGTACCTGGTGCTTAAATAAAAATAAATAAATAAATAAAAACCGCCCTCCCTACGACTTAAAAAAAAAAAAAAAGGACGATCAACAACTTATTTTTTTTACATGGCCTAATGCATATTCTATAGAGCTTGCGTAATACTAGACAGAAAACTACCGTTAAGCTGGGCTGTAGTAAATTGCTCAAAGCACCCAAAAAGAGTTGGCATATACCGTTGCGAAGGTTATAATGTACTCTATTGGATAAAAAAGTCGACAATTAAACCAGAATGAACTGTAATGCATGAGACAGACTTACAGGGCATGGGGGTGTTACGCGGAGACGTTTCAGATAGTGTAATAGCGGTATAAAGTGTTGTATATTTCTCAAACCGATTGTACCAGACAATAAATAACAACTGAATTCTGAAAGGAACATCTCGATGTGTAAAACCAATGGTAGGATTGTATATTTATTTCATATTTAGTAGCATATATTGCTAGTAGAATACATGGTAGAATGAGATAGTACTTTCTGTTTATTTTGCATTTGAGTGAGCAGGGCTTTTCACGGCTTTTCTGGCATACGATCAGGCTATTGTTGGGTTTATCTCGTTGCTATGACGTTATTCTAACTTTATATGATGAATAAATATATTTATGAACTCAAACATAGACGCTATTGTCCACTATGTCACGCATAGGTAGGTATAGACTAGGTGGGGGGTTGCTTGATAAATGGACTTGCTACAGGGAAATAGTGACACTTAGAAACTCCGTATTCGGCAGAAATCGTCACGAACCGTCTACCAATAAATTTAAAACACAAGAGTTTGTGATTTCCAATAATAAGTTTGGCTGCAGTAGCAACGAATGTCTCAGTTGAGCAAAATGAGTTAAATGGATCTGTTAAATAATTTTCTTATCTTTTTAAAATAATATAGCACAATAAGGACAATGTGGACATGGGGTGTTTATTGTACATGGCATCCATAGCTATTTCGATATAATCTGCCTTAAGAGGGTAAATAAATGACAAGCACCTAATTAAGAAAAATTAACAGCTTGTTAAAATTCTGGGATTGCAACTGTGGTTGCAACGAAAAGCAGCATACACAGGGGTTCCCCAGGACCGGTTTGGGAACCCCTGATCTAACGTGCATGATTCCAATTCGGACCAGCAAATTGGCTAAAGTTCACGCCGTTTGACTAATTGGGTGTCAGCTGAAATGAACGTGAACTTTTTAGCCGATTTGAAATCACATACTCTCGGGGTTAGCTAACGTTAGCTCACAGGGAAACTTTGCTAGCAATAACGTTAACTTACCTTGCCATGTTCTCAAATTTGAAGGCGTTTTTGAATTCCGAAATGTCATTCTTCCGCAGCAGACATTTCAGGCGATAAGAATGTCCTCTTACTCCAATATAATCGAACATATCCATTTTATATGGCCATGGGTAACGTTAAACAGGCGATAAACCACCGAAGTTGAATTGCCGAACAGGACAGTTGCATCTGGTGCCCTTTTCTTTTCAAAATAATTATTTTCTTGTTTTTTATTGGCGGTTTACAAATCAGCTTTTGCATTACCGCCACCTAGTGGGCAGGAGTGTCGTCCTAAGATTTTATCTTCTTTCCCCAAAATGTACTAGCTACTATTAATATTGTAAGAGAAATAATACATATTCTATATACATGTATATACATAATGCACATAAAACCTAATAATAATAATAAATAAATAAGTAAAACTCTAAATTAACTTAGAGCTAGTACTAAATTTATGTTGTTGTGCAATTATAATATTGATAAAATACCAGTTAAATTGTTGACAAACAGATTATTCTCGCTTGGTCTTTGGCTTAAAAGCACAATTTCTCACCCCACAAATACTTCATTTGGAATAATATGGATATTTTGTACAAAATTAAGTAATTGTTTATTAAGACGTGGTATGATGAGAATATTATTTTGGTATGTCAATTATTGGATAACAAAGGTTAAATATCCATGTTACTCCAAAAGTATTTGCAACAGTATTTGATATATTCCTTCTGGTGCGCTTGTGCTTTTAAGAAGTTAAGAAGAACTTATGTCTCTTTTTGATAGCCTGTTGGTAGGAAAAATATTTCTCCTATTTACATTATAATAATAACATACAAATCAGAGCCCTGTTTAAAAAAGATTTGGTTTCAATTACTTCTGTTACCTGTTAATGGAACTGTGGTTTTGACGGTATCAATTGGAGAAAATTATGGTTATCAAGACTCTTGATATCTTATTTTCTGGTACTCTTACAAGCGATACTATAATGTCTCTGCATTTGAATGGATCTCTATGGGAATTGGGGGGTGGGACTAGATTTAGCTGTAAATGACACTGGAACAGTATGGAACACATGGTTGGCTAAATGGCTCTAAGTTATCAAGGGTCTGATGTATAAAACAAGCCTTAAGCCATCACTCTGCTGCCAGAAATACAGTAGATATGGATGGATAACTTTAAGGGCCCCAGATGTCACATACATCAGGAAGTCATGGCATGCAAAGGATATGTGACCAAATATTAAAAATAATTACTTTATTCTACATTATGTTAAGCTGTCCAATTTGTTTTGATGCCCGGAAATTGGGGGGGGGGGGGGGGGGGGGGGGCTATGTACAAAAGGTTCTATAATTTCTAAACGGTTCATCCGATATGGATGAAAATACCCTCAAATTAAGGCTGACAGTCTGCACTTCAACCTCATTGTGTATCCTTTCAAACTCAAAGTGCTGGAATACAAAACCAAAATAACAAATAAATGTGTCACTGTCCAATGAATTATGGTGCTCACTGTATATGGTTCATATAGTGAGATAGGTCCAAGATTACAAGGTGGAAATGCCACTGAGATTTGTATGTGATAAAGTGAGACATGTTTGAGGTAGATAATATAATTGTTTGTCTCATTTTGAGACTCCGTTGTGATCTTGTACTACTCTCACTTTCTATTAGCTGAGACTCTAGAAAATAGACACTTGTGAGAGAGTTTAGAGAACTCATACAGTGATCACTGTGAGACAGATCCAAGTCCATTTCTCAGGAGTGACAATGTATGTATGTATGAGAAAATGCACAAAATCTCACTTTAGCGTTGACTAGTGCTCTTTTTTGTCTAGGAGATTGACAGAGGTTATAAACGAGATCTCATCTTGGATTTTGCTTTCCTATGGGAATGGCTAAGTTAATGTTTGGCAAAATGATTGTACAAATGCTACATGTCTTTTAATGTTCTTTTCACAGTAACAAACGCCTTTTTATTGCAAAGGTTAAGAAATTGAACAGTATTAACTGTTCACTGGTTCACTTGTACTTAAAAAATATGTTAATGGCTGCCGACATGGTGCAGTAGCTTACGATACTACCGACCAACAAAAGATTTCCCGCAGCTCACGTTTATGCAGTTGGCTATAGGAACAAGTATCCATTTGTCAGACACAGAAAATAAAGTTTTCACGCAAAATATGATCTGGTACAGAGCACGTTGTTGCAGTAATGTAAAAAATCAGTTCATAACTGTGCTATTGACTACGTGTTTTGAACTAAAACATTTTTTACACATCGTCACTCGTCTCAATGTGACACAAAAGCAGACAAAAACATCAGTCTATGTGTAGGCCTACCTATGTTGTCCTGTTGCGGTTTAGCGGGCAAGATTTCTTGATTCATTTGCGACAAAGAGGATGTGCACTTCAGCTCTGTTCGGGTTACGGTTTTCACACATAACACAATGTCACCATAAAAATGAAGTAGGCTACTAGGAAAATGAAGAGTTTACGGTAATACGCAAGCCCTTACGGGATGGGGTTTAGATACCATCAACAATGGCAAAAGATTAGAAACAAACATTTGCTTTTTGGCTCAACCCCGTCTAGAGCTGTCTACCATTTTGCAGTCTCTGTGTTTGACAAATGCTGCTCATGCCGCTCGGTCCCCCGGGAAGCGCTGCTTGCAGCTATATTTTACCATTGTTTTAAGAGATGCTATACATTCAGTTGCAAAAAAAACCTAGTAAAACTGTGTCCATCAATCCATCAATGCATTCTGTTATTTGTGCTTTATTCAGTATTTTAACATCTATTCAGCAAAGAATGCATTTTGAAACTGAAATGAATGCATACTCAGTAACCCCGCCTGCAAGCACCCCCACAAAACTCAGAATGGCTCTTTCTGGAGGTGTCTGCTTTGTAACAACTGTTTTAAAGAAATAACCGAGGGTCTGAGGCATGGATGTTTGACACTCCAAACATGGGGTGCGAGCTACTGATTGCTGGTGGGCCCACATGTGTTTATGTGCAGCTGTCTTGTTAGGTAAGGATGAGTAATCTAGGGCACATTTGGGTTGCTGTGGCAATGTGGATATTAATTTTCTTCCCTGGTTCTGCAGTAAATACAAAGTGAACATTTAGAAAATGTTTTTTGCATCAGTTACATTTATTTTTGTCATTATTTCAGTCACTTCATTCAGTGGCAGCTTAATTTAGCACAGCGGTCACGTTATTACACCCGCGGCGCGCAGCGCAAGCAGGGGGTATTCTTTTCACTCCTGTCTGTGTGTGTGTCTGTCTGTTTGTCTGTCTGTGTTTGTGTCCCTATCATCCATAACTCTAACAATTCTACTCTGATTATGATGAAACTTTGTGAATGTTTACAGTTGGGCAATGACCCGAATCGTTATTTTTTTTAAGTTATAGCCTTATGCATATTACGTTCAGGGTCAAGATTAGCACACACACAGGTGTAGCATCTGTCTGAGTGCCATTCTAATTTATGTTTTGTTGTTTGATATATTTGTTACATTGTTGTTCGTTCTTCAAACACAATTTCCTGGGGTCAGTAAATAATCTTCCAGTTTTTCTACTCCTTACTTTCACGTTCTTCAATTTCTTTCCGAAAACTCACTTTATTCAGTGCTTGGTGACAATTTAATTGTAAAAAAAAGACATGCTATGGCAAATACATTATGGTCGACAAATAGATTTTGAATAAAAGGCACCTGTGCTTGATGAATTGGAAAATAAACCCAGGGAAAGCATTTCATTGAACACAGAGATAATTCATAAAGCAGCTGTGTAAACACTGGGCTTGCTTGGTACGTCCAAATATAGATTACTGGTGTGCTGGTGAATTTCCAATTACTTACAAGATTTCTCACAGACAATTAAATATATTCTATGGTTTCATATATACAGTATTTTCAATGGCAATAGTGTGGACAAATAACTCATAAAATGCATCTTACCTGGGGGTGGCCTTAAAACAAAAGCTCTCCCTCTGAAAATTCCTAAATTTAGAATTTTTCTCTTGGTTCTAAATTCCTGACATAATTTATCCAATACAGTAACCCAATGTGCAGCAATTTATTATTCTTAATGACGCCTCAAATGTAATCACACACACAGCGAGGGTAAATCAGGAAGGGTGTGTTGAAAATAATGAAGTAATCGTATTGAGAGAATGATATTTGTTTTACTTGCTTCCTCCGGGTGAATGTAAAGCAGGCATTTCAATCTCCAGCTAGCTGAAGGTCAGCGGGTTCCCAGGAGCTCTAGGGACATGGCTGTCACAATTAACATGGATATTTTAAATGGCTGTGGAGTGCATACTCTCATTGCTCAAGTTTAACATTTAGCTTTGAGAGGATTGGCAGATATTGAGGCATATCGCCTCTGAACCCATGCATTTTTTTTAATGAAACTGCTCCCTCTACACCACTCTTTTGAGATTTGAGTTTGCTTGGACTGTAAACCTTGGTCTGGAGCTGTGCATCACATTGTGTATTTTATCGCTAATCTTTAATCCCTAAATCCTTTAATACTTGTGGATAGGCTTTGGTTGTATTCACTTTTAAATATCTAAATGTATGACAAAATCAGCAATTTGGGTTGTGCTAGCATTTCAGAACAAATTTACGTATTTCAAACAAGTTAATATGCATCCCGATCACACACTTAATACATATACATAAACAGGTTTATTAGCTATTTTACATAGCAGTATAATATGTAACAGATATGTGTCATGGTTTTAACCCTTTTTGCCTATGCGGTCGTTCTCCTTGGTGGCCACGCGAGGGCGCTGCTCTTTAGGTGGATGCTTGCTCCGCCTTGCTTAGATTACGGGGCTGCTGTTAGCGCCCACACCTGTGCATAGTCACCTGGGGCCGGTTTTTCAAAAGTAATCTGATCGGATTACGGCCATCAGATTGGATCAAATCTTGAAAATGGGTTTTTCAAAAGAAAAAAAGGATTCAGGAATTGGATTGGATCACGTAATCCAATCTTGTTGTTGATCCAGATCAAACCTTGAGTTTGGGTTTTTCAAAACTTTTTGGTAGGATTGGGATCATTTTGATCCCAAAAATCAGGATTAAACTGATCCCAGCAGGAGGGTGGATTCATGGTGGATATCAGAAATAAAACTAGGTAACTAAAATTGGTTAGTTAAATAATACAACATTTATATCATGCATTTTATAGTATTTATATTTATTCATCAATTTCACTTGAATTGTTCAACAGGAAGTACATAAAGTAAGTACATAAAGTAGGTAGGCTATGTAGGCTAGCAACCTTTCAGTACAGCAAATTATAAATTATAAATATTTTGGCCCCATAAAATAATCCCCCAAACAGCTGGCAATATTGAACTCAAATAATAAATTATGTCTTTGTTCATCGAACATTAATCACACTGACACAATCATCAGTCATGGACTTATCAAAAATAGTGTCTAACAATTGCATCTCTTATTGCTCGTCCAGTCGGTCCCTCATTCTGACAGAATGCCGGAGGTTGGTCAGTGTCTCCAACGGGCTCGGGTGCATCAGGGACGTCATCACAGAGAGGGACTTTGCGCCTGGTCGCGATGTTGTGTAGGACAATGCAAGCAAGTATTATGTTGCATGCTTTCTGTGGTTCCACTCTCAAGTAGTTAAGGCATGCAAAGCGCCTCTTCAGAACTCCATTTAAGCGCTCAATGGTGCATCTTGTTTTGCAATGAGCAGTGTTGAAGCGTGCCTGCTCAGGCGTGTTTGCAGCCAGAAAAGGGGTCATCAGCCATGGTAGAAGAGGGTAGGCACTGTCTCCTAATATGATACCATTTGGTTGGTTGGTTTGGAGCTCTCTATATAGAGCGCTCTCCCTCAGGATGCGCGCATCATGGACAGACCCAGGCCACTTCACAACGCAGTTTGTGATGAGGAGCTCAGCGTTGCCCACAAGTTGAACGTTGATGCTGTGTCTCCCCTTTCGGTTTACAAACTCCCACTCATTCTCATGAGGTGCTTGTATGTGCACATGGGTGCAGTCGATTGCTCCAATAGTATTGGGCATATTCCCCAAAAGAAAGAAATTCTGCTTGGCCTGGATGATCTGGTCATCCTTCGGAAATGAAACAAATTCATTAATCAGGCTGGCCAATGCAGTTGACACACTTTTCAGAACATCACAGACAGTTGATTTTTCCACACCCATGTAATCACCCACAACTTGGTAGAAAGTCCCACACGCATAGAAGCGAAGAGCAATGAGGACCTGTTCCTCCACAGACAGACCGTGACTCCTTTGGGTTCTGCGTTGGAGGTTGGGCCTGAGAAGGTCCACAATATACTGAATATCAGCTCTTCCGAAGCGAAACCGAGCATACAGCTCCTCATTTGTATATTTCTGCAGTGGATCTATACGCTCAACATACACCCTTTGACGGTATCTTCTCCTGTGGTGGCGATGGACAACACCTGCCATGTCACTGCCTCTCTGTGACCTTCTCTCTGAGTCCTCTGAGAAAGGGTGAATATACATATGGCTGTGTAAATTGGTCTTCCCAAACACACCTGTTAGCTTATTTGCTTTGGCTTGTGTTCAATTAATGGCTGTAATTAAAGCTTATATTCTTCACCTTGTGTTCAATTAATGGAATCATACCCAAGGCCTATGACATGATGCTCGCTACACCAAAGCGGTGGAACCATGAATCAAAAAGCCCAAATTTCTCTGCTGCTGAAACCCACACCCTACTGGAGGATGTTAGGTGCCATTATAGGTCATTGGTAGGATCTTTTAGTTCTGCCAAGGGTGGTGAAGTGAGCAGTAAAATGAAAAAAAAAGAAAAGAAAAAAAAAGAAGGAAATTTGGGCTGAAATCACACAACATGTGAATGCCATGGGGTTTGGCCAGAAGAGGACAACAGAGCAACTAAGATTTCGGTGGAAGAATCTTAAGGCCAGGGCAACAAAAGACCACGCTGAAGCCAAGAACAGCCAAACAGGCAACAAGCCATATAAGAGGGGTGAATACACAGACATAGTCCTTGATATTATTGGAGGTACAATGTCGGAAGCTCTGCATGGGATCCAAGGTGTTGCAGAGGATGGTGAGCCTGTGATGACAGCAGAAAGTGAGCCTTCTTCAGAAACATTTATTCTTAATCTCAGCCCTGTAATCGAGGGAGAAGGTCAATCACAGGTAGAGCCAGAAGGCCTACTTCCCACAGGACCCCCAGAGAGAGGCTCAAAGCACCCAAAGAAAGATGACGCCTATAAGGTACTTCTGCAAAAAGAGACTGAAAGGGCAGAAGTACAGATCCATCTAGCAGAGGAACAGCTTATTCTTGCCCGACTGCAGACTTGAGATCTGCCTCCTAAAGGCCAAGCTTGGACAAGCTGGTCTCTCCACAGCAGACGAAGCAGATGATGATGATGAAGAAGAAGAAGAACTCATAAGAAGAACTACTCATGAGAATAACTAAGAAGTAATTTATTTTGTTAAGTATTGGATATTTAAGCCTTTTTTATCCAGTTCAATTCAATAAATCTTTGTTTGAAACTTGTTTGAAACATCCATAATGTATTTGTGAGTAAAGTATGTATTTATTTATTTGTTGTAGGTCTCAGATGAGCGGACTGCCTGTTTCCAAGAAATGGACAATGGAGGGGGATGTTTATATTGTTTGTTTGCTGTTCCGTTCAGTCCTATTTTCTGTTCAAATAAAGCATATTGGAGTGATCCCACACTATTCTACCTGTTGTTCTTTACATAGCTACATTGTGATAGTCCCATTTAGACCACAGGTAATCCAGATTTGGTAATCCTGAAAAGTTTGAATCCGGATCAGAGTAATCCAATCCCACATTGCTTTGAAAAACCAACATAAAAATAGGATGGATTACGTGATCCTGGATAGCAGAAAAAGAGATTTCCAAATCTGGATCAGTTTGATCCAGATTAAAATTTTTGAAAAACCGGCCCCTGGAGAGATATATATAAGCCTACCGTTTCCTTCGTTTGGGGCTTCGACATTAATTGTTCATTGTTTTGTACTGTGGTGTTTTTGTTGGCTGTGAGTTACTCATACCATTTGGGCTACTCGCCTATTTTAACGTCTCTTTGTTGAGGCAGGGCTTATTTCTTGCTGGCTTGGTAGTTACTTATCTCGTAGAAGTTTGGGACCGTAAATCTCTGCTCTATTTCGCCTTTTTTGTGCTTTTTCTCCGTGTATGGAGATTTGGGCGATTCTGTTCGGAACTGTAGTTCAGTTCGCCCTTCGGTGCATGTCGTCTCATGGGAGATCGGGCGTTTCGCTTCTACTTAGTTCTTAGCTCGTAGAAGTATTGAGTAGCAGTTCCTTTTTCGCCTTTGATTGGTTTTCTTACTGAGAGACCTGGCGTTTGGTTCTACTCATTTCCGTGTTACTGTGAGCCAGTGAGTAGCTTGGTACGTTTATTCCCTGTTTTGCCTCCTTCTCGTGGACTACGTTCCCCTTTGTTGTGAGTCAGGGTTTTTATTTATATTGAGAGGCTGTCGTGCTATTTTTGCGTTGGCCTTTGTTGCAGCTGTCCTCCGTCCTTTTTACCTACGGGACGATTTTGTTCGGAACTATTGTTCTGTTCGTTTTCCGGGTATGTTTCTCCTTGTGTGGAGTTTGGGCGAGGTTGTGGACATGTTTGTGTGTGACTGCGCGTAGCATGGGAACGTTAGCTCTCTGTTCCTTCGCTCCATTACATATTATTTTACTGAGAGGCTAGGGCGGTTGTTTCAATTAAGCTTGCGTTAGTCTATTTGGATAGTAAAGTTATGGGACGACGGTGCTCCGTCGGCTCACCTGTAAAATGTTTCTCTCTCCTGGGAGATCGGGTGTTTACCCCTTTGTTTTCTGCATTTGACTGCGAGCCTATTAATCTCGCCATGGAACGTTAAATCTCTGTTCCTGTTCTCTGGCCGGCCGATACATATCAGGGCGTGGCCAGCGTTTATTTAGCTCTGCCAGAAAATCGTCTGATGCTGGCATGACAAATTGTGCCCCCTGAGGGGCCCGTCGGTGAAACCTAGACACCTCCGAAGTGCTAGCCAGAGGCATATCACCGCCCATGTATGCCAAGGCCACGTGGAGAATGGTTTCTAGGGAGGCCAAGTAACCCACTGAGCTGGTGGTGGAACCCGAGCCTCCTACTGATCAGACTGGTCTACTGACCCCGACCGACTCTGATTAAAGTAGGTGTTTGACGCTGCTGTAGAAAGGGCATCAAAACCATCACAGTCTGGACCCCTGCACGGATCCTCGTGTGTAGGGGGCCCGAGTGGGGGACCCGTGATGGGGAGCCGTTTCCACATTCTTGCGGTCTCCCAGCATTTCATTCAGCTGTTGCACTGCCGCTCGTAGCTGTGTAACTTCTGTGGACAGGTTGCTGCCCTTGCACAGGGGCCTCAGTGGCGGGAGTACCCTTACGTTTGGGTGCAACCTCTACTGCCGGTGGCGTTCTGCCCAAGGGAGGCATGTGGGCCATGAACACATCCAATCGGTCCTGCTTATTCTCCAGTGACATGCCCATACAGCAAGGGCAGGGGTCTGAGAACGTTTTCTGCAGATGCCCTAGGCCGAGACACAAATAACAACGAGTGTGCCCATCAGCCAACTCCATGGCTCCCCCACATTCAGTGCACAAGGCACTCATGCCTTAGCCAAATAAAGAACACTCGCAGACGAAAAACGTGGTGGTGGTCGTCTAGTAGAGGAAGCCAAGGCAGCTAGTATAGCGAAGTACGCATACTCTGCCTTACAGACCAATCGATGTAACAGATTTCACTGGGGTCCATGCCCAGGTTCAGTCCACAGAAATTCGTACCTTAGTACAATAAAGAGCACTTGCAGATAATAAAACGTGGCAGTGGTCTTTATTAAGGAAGTTGAGGCAGGTAGTTTAGTGAATCATGCGCACCTTTGCCTTACAAACCAATCAATGTAACATATCTCACTGGGGTACACTCTCAGACCCAGGTTTGATCAACAGAAATCTCCTGCGTTATCAAAACAAAGAGCCATCACCGACGATAGAACATGTCGTTTGTAATGCACTCTGCCTTACAAACCAATCACTACCGCACCGCGCTAGCCAATTGGGAAGTCTATTCAGCCAGTCTATTCGCGGATGGCGCTCATAAGTGCTTATCCTCGCCTCTGGAGTGTGATAAGAATCACTGCACGACTGAAGTCACGAGACGCTGTGGGATCTCACACAGGATACAAACAGTCTCAAGTCTCAAAAAAATGCAGTTCCTTTTATGGGAGGAATTACATCACTGCGAGGAGGTCATGTATCATGACAAATTCTGGCATAAGAGTCTCGATGCATCTGGCCCCAGAAGGCCATCCATATTGATGACCCTAATGGTCTTAGGAACGAAATAGAACCCACTGTTATTGTCCAATGTCCATTTTATTATTCCTATGGCAGCACCCATTTTGGCTTGGTCACGTATACTGATAGAGAGCCAAGCCATTATCCCTGTCCCCCAATTTTGGGTTGATCGCACCATGCATCTAGCACCATCATCAGGGCAAATTTGGAAGTTCAAAGGGCTGGTTTTCCTACAGGGCTGGTGACGTACAGTCAGAGTATGCAGCTGGGCCAGGAAAACTAGATAGTACAGTACCCTGCTAAAGGGCATCACCATTTTGCAACTTCCTGTCCAAACAGGAAATAAGCAGAACTCCTTACCGCTGATTGCTGAATGCAATAAAACTTCATATATGTGTTAGGGATCAAACACAGATCATATCAGCATGCCCTTCCATTAGTGCCACCATGTGGCGCAAAACTCACACCTTTTCTGCTTTTCCTCTAAAGCTAAAAAGCCTTTGCTATTGCATCAATACTGCTTCACCCAAGGTGCGATGCTTGCATGGTCGCATGGGAAAACTGTTTTGCTTGCTACCCATTATTTCTGGCTCTCGTGTGTAACAGTGAGCCGGTCTGTAGCTGTGGTGTGTGTGTGTTCCTTGTCTTGTCTCCTTCCCTTATCCTGTGTTCAATTTCTGCATGTGTATGGGACATGCATTGTTTTTCAGGACTGGACTACATCAATGTGGAAATGGAGCCCTTGCAGCCCCTCAGGGATGTTCACACCAGCTCTTCTGATGATGGTGACTTTTTCTCATCCAAGTCTAATGCACAAAGTACCAAAGAACTTCAGGGACATTTGGCCTGCTCTGCTGTCCACACTGATCTGCTGAAGACCTTATCCTCCATATTCAAAGTGTCCAAGTTAAACACACACCTTCCTGCCTCAGTTGCATCTGAAAGACTATTATTTAGCCCCAGAAGAACCAGGATGGAGTCGTTTGTAAGAGTACCTGAAAATATGATACAATTGATGTAGCCCAATCTGTACTGGGAATTAATAGATGCTTTGTTAATGCAACACTGTTGAATAAATTTGTTGAACTGTATCAGTTTGTATTCTTGTTTTTATACTAATCACTACTGCAAATTAATGCTAACAAATTAAATTCTCAATTATTTCTCATAATTCTCAAATCAAGCTTGTGCAACCTTCTCATGTATAGCTTCTGTAGTAACCGAGGCATGAATGAGATCAGGGGTATACAATGATGAGACCTCCTCTGTTGATCATACTTTTCGAATACCGCTGAAATGATCATCTCAATTCAACTTCATTTGTCCTATAGAGGTCTCATAGAAGTCTCCAACCTCATCTCACTATTGCTCCTAAGGGGCCTTTAGAGCAATAACCCAGACACTAGTGATCACGGTATTAGTCAAAAATGAGAAGCTCCAGTTAGTCTCAAAAGACCAAAAGGATATCTGAGTGAGCAACAGATTTTTTCCTATGGGTTGGTACTGTGAGGGAGTGCCCTCACTACTTGGACTAGGGGTGGGACTCATTTTAAAGTTAAATGTATTGTGTTCGTGTTGTGTTTTTGTTTTTCCATTTATCAAGCCCTTCAATAACTAGTACTGATCATCAGATGCACCCAGTTCAACCGTTAATTGTCTTATTAATCCCTTCAGTGTTGAGTGTTAATTGGTTGTGTGTGTGAATAGCAGCAGCCCATGGGTGTGGTGAATGTGGCCAGTATATAACCTGTGTATGCCACTGTGTGGAGAGGATCAACCAGGTAAAGATGGTAGGCCTGCTTGTGGTTTTAAAATAAATTAGCCTTTTTGATACTATTTATTCTCTGTCTGTTTTTAAAGCCTTTTAATGTGATTGAGAACAGCCACTCTTTCACAGGTACCAAGCGGGAATCGAACCACTAACCTAACACATGGAAAGCCAAGATTATACAGTGCATCCGGAAAGTATTCACAGCGCTTCACTTTTTCCACATTTTGTTCTGTTACAGCCTTATTCCAAAATTGATTAAATTAATTTTTTCCCTCAAAATTCTACACACAACACCCCATAATGACAATGTGAAAAAAGTTTTGAGATTTTTGCAAATTTATTAAAAATAAAAAAGTATTCACAGCCTTTGCTCAATACTTGTTGATGCACCTTTGGCCGCAATTACAGCCTCAAGTCTGTTTGAATATGATGCCACAAGCTTGGCACACCTATCTTTGGGCAGTTTCGCCCATTCCTCTTTGCAGCACCTCTCAAGCTCCATCAGGTTGGATGGGAAGCGTCGGTGCACAGCCATTTTCAGATCTCTCCAGAGATGTTCAATCGAATTCAAGTCTGGGCTCTGGCTGGGCCACTCAAGGACATTCACAGAGTTGTCCTGAAGCCACTCCTTTGATTTCTTGGCTGTGTGCTTAGGGTCGTTGTCCTGCTGAAAGATGAACCGTCGCCCCAGTCTGAGGTCAAGAGCGCTCTGGAGCAGGTTTTCATCCAGGATGTCTCTGTACATTGCTGCATTCATCCTTCCCTCTATCCTGACTAGTCTCCCAGTTCCTGCCGCTGAAAAACAGCCCCACAGCATTATGCTGCCACCACCATGCTTCACTGTAGGGATGGTATTGGCCAGGTGATGAGCCGTGCCTGGTTTCCTCCAAACATGACGCCTGGCATTCACGCCAAAGAGTTCAATCTTTGTCTCATCAGACCAGAGAATTTTGTTTCTCATGGTCTGAGAGTCCTTCAGGTGCCTTTTGGCAAACTCCAGGCGGGCTGCCATGTGCCTTTTACTAAGGAGTGGCTTCCGTCTGGCCACTCTACCATACAGGCCTGATTGGTGGATTGCTGCAGAGATGGTTGTCCTTCTGGAAGGTTCTCCTCTCTCCACAGAGGAACGCTGGAGCTCTGACAGAGTGACCATCGGGTTCTTGGTCACCTCCCTGACTAAGGCCCTTCTCCCCCGATCGCTCAGTTTAGATGGCCGGCCAGCTCTAGGAAGAGTCCTGGTGGTTCCGAACTTCTTCCATTTACGGATGATGGAGGCCACTGTGCTCATTGGGACCTTCAAAGCAGCAGAAATTTTTCTGTACCCTTCCCCAGATTTGTGCCTCGAGACAATCCTGTCTCGGAGGTCTACAGACAATTCCTTTGACTTCATGCTTGGTTTGTGCTCTGACATGCACTGTCAACTGTGGGACCTTATATAGACAGGTGTGTGCCTTTCCAAATCATGTCCAATCAACTGAATTTACCACAGGTGGACTCCAATTAAGCTGTAGAAACATCTCAAGGATGATCAGTGGAAACACGATGCACCTGAGCTCAATTATGAGCTTCATGGCAAAGGCTGTGAATACTTATGTACATGTGATTCTTTATTTTTTTATTTTTAATAAATTTGCAAAAATCTCAAAAAAACTTTTTTCACATTGTCATTATGGGGTGTTGTGTGTAGAATTTTGAGGGAAAAAATGAATTTAATCAATTTTGGAATAAGGCTGTAACAGAACAAAATGTGGAAAAAGTGAAGCGCTGTGAATACTTTCCGGATGCACTGTAACCACTAGGCCAAAGCAGGTTAACAGGAAGGTGGCGACCAAATAAGACTTTTGGGTTGCGGTATCAGATTGTGTTGGCTTACTGACTTCATACTTTGAACAATTAACAGATATTGTTAAATTTCTTAACCTTTGCAATAAAAAGGTGTTTCTTAATGCCAAAACAACATTAAAAGAAGCATAGCATTTTCACAATAGTTTTGCCAAATATTAACTTAGCCATTTGTGCCAAGCGGGAATCGAACCACTGACCTCACACATGGAAAGCCAAGATTGTAACCTCTAGGCCAAAGCAGACTAACGGACATGTGGAGGCCAAATAAGACTTTTGTGTTGCGGTATCAGATTGTGTTGGCTTACTGACTTCATAATGCAAACAGTTGACAGTTAATATTGTGAAATTTATTAGCCTTTGCAATAAAAATAACTTGTTTTATGTTAAAAGAACATTCTTAGCATGACATTAACATTTTGTGCCTCAAAAAAAATGTTAGGAACAGGTGGGGATCTAACCACTAACCTACTACACGGTAGTACAATGCCTTAATCACTAAGTTACAGGAACTGACACAATTGGCAAGGTAGGTAGACAGCCTGTTAAGCATATTTGCCATCCCAACATATGCATTTCTATAGCACCACCACGTGGATTCATTGGGTTAAAACTGCAGGGCTCAAGTCTTGATCTAACTCTCAATCAACCCACCAAGTTTCAGAACTCAAACGGTTTTAGAATTACTAGTATTTTTGTGATAAGCCACGCCCAATGCAAAATTCATTGGCTTCTCATTTGGCCATTTTTTGACATAGGCCTTGGAAAAGTATGCATGTATGAAGGGATGTGGGCTGAGTCCCTCAAACACGTTTCGTGCAAATTGGTCAAATCCTGTAGGAGTAGCATTTTAAGTGTTTTACTCTAGGTGAAACTGGGCGTCAGCAGTGGGCGTGTCAATGTCAAAGTTTTGTCACGTGCACTACAGCACCACCAGGTGTTCAATCTGTGTCATAATTTAGAAGATCCAAGAGTTTGGCAATCTCAACAAGCTTGCCATGTTTGGTGATTCTAGGCCAAACCAGCTCACAGGAATTTTAGGTGAAAGGGAAGAAAAAGAAAAAAAAAGAATGCGAACAAAAACAATCGGGTACCAGCAGCTACGCTGCTCGGTCCCCTAATAACATCTCTGGGTCAGGAGAGGGGACAGTGAATATATGGTACAATATAGTCAGCTCATTTTTTGTTTATAAACCTCATACTGAAATTTAGAGACAGACATTGAGGAACAGGTAAAAATAACACTTGGGGCCCTGTCTTACACCCGGCGCTAAGCGGCGCTAACCCAAACGCAAGTGTCTTTGCTATCTTACACCCAGCGCAGGGTTCATTATAACGCCTAGTGCTCACATCGTTTAAATAGCATGTATTTTTGCGCCCATTGCAAGTGAACTGGTTGGTCTTAAGATGAGGTGTGGCCAGGATTATTTTTGGCGTATCTTGAGCCAGCAGAAAGCGCTTGCTCTAAAACCACCACAAACCTGGTCTAAAGTCATGTCGCAATTGTTTACATGTTATTCTAACGGTGCATATAAGTGCGTCTACACAACGTGCGTACACCCTCCTGTCTGTTACACCCAGGGGCGCGCACAAGCATGACTAAAAATATGAAGATTACAATCTTTTGTTACGGGACAATGGCTATCCATTAAAAATGTTGCTGATGACACCTCATCATTTACACTAATGCGTGAATTGTCATTGAATGGAAACTCGCGCACTGCAATAGACGGACATTTGAGTTCTGAAAATGCACTTCAGATGTCATTACAATACAGCTATGTTCATCTAGGCCTACAGCCTGTAAGTAAATATAACGGTTTGGACTGAATAAAGTTCAAAACCTTGTCCAGTGAATATTGCATTTATTGTTTTTCAAATAGCTAGGCTACAGTCCCCAACCTGACAGCTTTATTGTATTTAGTGTCATCATGAAGGCAACATAACGGTATTTGTGTTATTAATGAATATTAGAATGCAGGTAATGAACTTCGGATGAAGCTTGAACTTTGTGAACTGCATGAGAACAGCCTCATGGAATTGATGTTTGACAATGTTTTATTGCATAATCAAATGAAATTCGTCAAACAAGCAGGCTAATTTGGCGTTTTCTAAGGTGAGACGGAAGCCATTGGTAGCTTATTCTCAGCTGTTGCAGGTGCTTTTAACGAAATTTAACCGCATATATTTTGTATTATAACAGCACTGTCGGGAATTATCGGGAACACATAATGGTTAGTCCGAATAATATTGATCATACTATTGATCCATGTAGCCTATTCCTTGCTCGCACTAAACACGCACGAGCATGTCTGTTTCGCCATCATATAAGCAATCCGCCAAGGTGGAAAAGCAGGCTTTTAAAGGGAATGGGATATAATATTTTGATTGGTTTATTGCATGTCACGCCCAAGACACACCTATAATTAATGAAGAGACTAGGTTCAGCCCAGTTGCACCTTGCGCCGTGCTTAGCGTCCAAAAAACATGCCGTTAAAATAGCAAAAGTGGACTTGGACACGCCCTAAATGGACTTAGTGCCATGCGCTTAGACTAAACGCCAAGATCGCCAAGAAAGGGCCCCTTGTGTGAATCCATGCTCTTACAATGCTCACAGTGCTATGTTAAGATCATGGATGCACATAAAGCATTTTATGCTTCAAGTACTTGCTGACCGACCTCAGGTTTGTAAATATGACACACTAAGTTCTCAGAAAGACTATTTATTTTGTTATTTTAATTAACAAAATATCTAATACATAATTAAAAAGAAATAGCATACACCATAATGCTACTGACCAGTAATTAAAATAAACTAACTGGTTTTGAAGTACAACAGCTCTCTAAAGACACTCATCCATGTAGCTTCAGTACATGAAGGCCTAAATTAAACACACACACACACACACACACACACACACACACACACACACACACACACACACACACACACACACACACACACACACACACATGCACACGCACATACACACACACACACACACACACACACACACACACACACACACACACACACACACACACACACACACACACACACACACACACAGGCAGTGGCCAATGATCACAATCTTTATCTCACTAATGAGTTCTGTAGTCTGAGCTGCACGATAGTTTACAGAGCTACGATTGGCTGACGTGAAACAACAAGCACTACACGTACCATTGCCATGAACATCAGCTCAGTTCCAATAAAATGTGCGGGAGTAAATGTGATCACAGAAGTTTGATAAATAATACGATAAATAAGTGGCTTGGTCCTCACGGGTCTGCCAGGGTATTATTTATTTATTTATTATCCTTTATTTTTACAGGTAGTCTCATTGAGATCAAGATCTCTTTTACAAGAGAGACCTGCGAACAAAAATAAAAACATGTATAAAACTTAAAAACAAGTACAATTCAGCCACGTTAACATTCAGCATTCAAACATCATACAGGGATATATCAAAGGAAACAAGTACATACAACATTAAGAGAATCCATGTATAAAACTTAAAAATTTTCTAAAGGAATAAGAGATTCTAGTTTAAAAGTTTATTGCAATTCATTCCAATTATGAGGGGCATAATACCCTGTTTTGCCCAGCTCAGTATTTATATGTGGTGTATCTAAGGCTAAGAAGTCCTGAGACCTGGTACCATAGTTATTGGATTTAAACGTAATTAATGATGACAGATAAAGGGAAAGTTTCTTCAGTAAAGCCTTATAAATAAATACAATGGAATGTAGTTTCCTCCTCATTGATAAAGAGGACCATCCTACTTTTCCATACAAAACACAATGATGCGTGAGAAATGTATCCCCAGTGATAAAAAGCAATGCACTGTGATAAACTGCATCAAGGGGCTTTAAAGTGGAAGGGGCAGCGTGCATATACAGAATGTCTCCATAATCAAATACAGATAAGACAGTTGATTGTACAATTGTTTTCCTATTAGCAAAAGAAAAGCATGCTTTATTTCTGTACAAGAAACCAATTTTACCTTTTAGCTTTTGAGACAGATGTTCCACATGAGTTTTAAAGGAAAATCTACCATCAAGCCAAATTCCTAAATATTTATAAGAATGAAGAAGAATTTATAAGAATTTATTAATGAAGAGACTAGGTCCAGTCCATTTGCACGTTGCTCCATGCTTAGCGCTCAAAAAACATGCCGTCAAAATAGCAAAAGTGGACTTGGACCCCCCCGTAAATTTCTAAATTAGCACTTAACGCCATGCATTTAGACCAAGCGCTAAGATAGGGCCCTTGGTGTCACTATGGCAACACCCCCTCCCCCAGCTAGCAATCACAGTTCTTTCTTATATCACACTTGTAAATGGGTGAGCCAGCTAACGCTACAGCAGACAGCATATGTCATAAACAAAGCAGAATTATCTCAGTGCTCCAGGGAAATATAAAGAGGATTGGATTCACAAAAGGGTTTATACATTTATCAAAGAATAAATGAACGGGACGTTGTTAGGAGCCAGTGCTCCGGACTGTGCTCCAAAAATAGCCATGGTGTAGCGAGTGGCCTTTACTGAAAGTGCAGATCCAGTCATAGCCATCATCAGTGCACCAGCTCATTTATCCTTTGATAAATGAATATCTAGTGACAAGCGACATGCATTATGAACCCATAAATGGGCTGTATTTTAAAAGCAACACCACCCCTCCTTATTATTTTTTCACCCCAATTTGGAATCTCAAAATACACCTCTCACATAATATACACCTCTAATGTAGCAGTCCATAGAAGAATCTGGGTTTATGGATTTGAGAGATGCATTGTTTTGAGCAATGTCTGTTCGAATGGATTACACAGTATGAGACAGTGTGCTTCTACAGTGGTCCTCTGATTATGGGGATCACTGATGGAGGATTTGGTATTGTTTGTTGAAGACCATGTCTCAGGAGTCAATAACAAGGTGGGAAAACTGGCTAAATATACAAATATATTAAAGTGCCTGCTTGCCACTTTACCAGGACTTAATGGGCCCTATCTTACACCCGGCGCAAAGCGGCGCTAACCCAAACGCAAGTGTCTTTGCTATCTTACACCCGGCGCATGGTTCATAATAACGCCTTGCGTTCACGTCCTTTAACTACCATGGGCCCTATCTTGGCGATCTTGGCGCTTGGTCTAAGCGCATGGCGCTAAATACATTTAGGGCGTGTCCAAGTCCACTTTTGCTATTTTAACGGCGTGTTTTTTGGGCGCTAAGCACAGCGCAAGGTGCAACTGGGCTGAACCTAGTCTCTTCATTAATTATAGGTGTGTCTTGGGCGTGACATGCAATAAACCAATCAAAATGTTATATCCCATTCCCTTTAAAAGCCTGCTTTTCCACCTTGGCGGATTGCTTATGATGGCGAAACAGACATGCTCGTGCGTGTTTAGTGCGATCAAGGAATAGGCTATATGGATCAATAGTAGCCTATGATCAATATTATTCGGGCTAACCATTATGAGTTCCCGGTAATTCCTGACAGTGCTGTTTACAAAATATATGCAGTTAAATTTCGTTAAAAGCACCTGCAACAGCTGAGAATAAGCGACCAATTGCTTCCGTCTCACCTTAGAAAACGCCAAATTAGCCTGCTTGTTTAACAAATTTTGTTTGATTATGCAATGAACTCATATTCAAGCTTCATCCGAAGTTCATTAGGCTACCTTCATTCTAATTTTGATTACTAACATAAATAACGTTATTTTGCCTTAATGATGATACTAAATATAATAAATCTGTCAGGTTGGCAACCCATAGGTTCAGCATATTTTCCCTTATTTTATAATGTCCTGCTTATGGAAATGCGAACAACCTATTTTACTGGTAGCATAATGCTTTAAAACGATCTACTTTCCCAGGAAGACCGTAAAAAGTGTGATTTACAGCAGAGGAAACAGTAAAGCGCACATGCGTGCTGCAAATTTCGTTTATAATTAGCCGCTTAGTTCTCTTTAAAATCTTTTGTTCAGTTATGGAATAACAGGTGAAATCAGCGGGGTTTTAATAAGCTGAGGGTATGGAAACCTTGTCACTGTAATTAAAAATATATAAAGGACGAAGAATAGCTAAGGTTAAAATTCAGTTAACATGATGACATTTATCTCCGTTTTCTCCGTTTTATCTCCGAAAAAACCATATGTAGGCCTATGTACAGCGAATCCGCTGTAGCCTAGGCTATTTGAAAAACAATAAAAGCAATATTCACTGGACAAGGTTTTGAACTTTTTTCAGTCACAAACCATTCTATTTACTTACAGGCTGTATTCCTAGATAAACAGAGCTGTATTGTAATGACGTCTGAAGCGCAAGCGCTTTCTGCTGGCTCAAGATAGCAATACGCCAAAAAGAATCCTGGCCACTCCTCATCTTAAGACCAACACGCCCAGTTCACTTGTAATGGGCGCAAAAATACATGCTAGTTAAAGGACGTAAGCGTTAGGCGTTATAATGAACATAGCGCCGGGTGTAAGATAGCAAAGACACTTGCGTTTGGGTTAGTGCCGCTTTGCGCCGGGTGTAAGATAGGGCCCCATGTATTCTTGCGCCCATTACAAGTGAACTGGGCGTGTTGGTCTTAAGACGAGGAGTGGCCAGGATTCTTTCTGGCGTATTGCTATCTTGAGCCAGCAGAAAGCGCTTGCGCTAGAACCACCACAAACCTGGTCTAAAGTCATGTCGCAGTTGTTCACATGTTATTTTAACGGCGCATACAAGTGCATCTACATAGGCGTGTGCACAACGCGCGTACCATCCTGTCTGTTACACACAGGGCGCGCACAAGCATGACTAAAATATCTAGATCACAATGCGAAATATTATTATTGTGTAGGCTATGTCAAAAATGCATAATAATAAAAGGTTCCATAGGTCCACATACCTTTCCCTCAGCGAAGGGAAACGATGCCACATTACATTGCTCTCAGCCCACTCCATCAACATCCAGGCGATGTGCGATGGTACGGGACAATGGCTATCCGTTAAAAAGGAGCTGATAACATCTATATCAAGCCTAATGCGCGAATTGTCATTTACACCTAATGCTTGAATTGTCATTCAATGGAAAACTCGCGCACTGCAATAGACGGACATTTGAGTTTTGAAAATGCGCTTCAGATGTCATTACAATACAGGTCTGTTTATCTAGGAATACAGCCTGTAAGTAAATAGAATGGTTTGTGACTGAAAAAAGTTTAAAACCTTGTCCAGTGAATATTGCTTTTATTGTTTTTCAAATAGCCTAGGCTACAGCGGATTCGCTATGCATAAGGTTTTTTTCGATAGCCTATGGTTAAAAAACGGAGATACGTAAATGTCACCATGTTAACTGAATTGTAACCTTAGTTATTCTTCGTCCTTCATATTTTTTAAATTACAGTGACAAGGTTTCCATACCCTCAGCTTATTAAAACCCCGTTGATTTCACCTGTTATTCCATAACGGAACAACATATTTTAAAGATAACTAAGCATCTAATTAGAAACGAAAACAAATTTGCAGCACGTTACAATTAATTCACAATTAATTTAAATACCATTATCTGCATGTGCGCTTTAGAGGAGCAGGTCTGTTTCCCCTGCTGTAAATCGCACTTTTAACGGTCTTCCTGGGAAAGTGGATTGTTTTAAAGCATTACGCTACCAGTAAAACTGGTTGGTCGCATTTCCATAAGCAGGACATTATAAAAGGAGGGAAAATATGCGTGAACCTATGGGTTGCCAACCTGACAGCTTTATTGTATTTGTGGTCATCATTAAGGCAAAATAACGTTATTTATTTTATTAATCAAAATTAGAATGCAGGTAATGAACTTCGGATGAAGCTTGAACATGAGTTCATTGCTTCATTGCATAATCAAACGAAATTCGTTAAACAAGCAAGCTAATTTGGCGTTTTCTAAGGTGAGACGGAAGCCATTGGTAGCTTATTCTCAGCTGTTGCAGGTGCCTTTAACTAAATTTAACCGCATATATTTTGTAGAATAACAGCACTGTCGGGAATTACCGGGAACTCATAATGGTTTGTCCGAATAATATTTATCATAGGCTACTATTGATCCATATAGTCTATTCCTTGATCGCACTAAACACGCACGAGCATGTCTGTTTCGCCATCATATAAGCAATCCGCCAAGGTGGAAAAGCAGGCTTTTAAAGGGAATGGGATATGACATTTTGATTGGTTTATTGCATGTCACGCCCAAGACACACCTATAATTAATGAAGAGACTAGGTTCAGCCCACTTGCACGCTACACTGTGCTTACCGCCCAAAAAACACGCCGTTAAAATAGCAAAAGTGGACTCGGACACGCCCTAAATGGACTTTACGCCATGCGCTTAGACCAAGCGCCAAGATCGCCAAGATAGGGCCCAATGTGTCATAGAGTAGTGGTTCTCAGCCTTGGTCCTGGGGGGCCCCTGTGTATGCTGGTTTTCGTTCCAATCACAATTGCTATCCCAGAATTTTAACTTAAGCTGTTCATTTTTCTTAATTTTGTGCTCTTCATGTTTAGAGGGATCATTTACCCTCTTAAACCAGAAATAGATATGCATGATATGAAGAATAAAAAGTCCATGTTCTCATTGTGTTTATTGTGCTATATTGCAAAACATTTTACAAATTTAAGACTGAGGTGAATCAATGTGAATGTGAATTGTATACTTCATGGCATGATATTTTTTAACATACTCAAATACAAAGCAAGCTGACCATTTATTTACTTCAGCTTTAATAGCCAAAGGTTTAATCTGAAATTACTTTACTTGTGTTGCTGAGCCATGGTAGACTTGAAAGATCTTGTTTAATTTGGCCAGGATCTGTGCACTGTGGGCCACAGGAAATCAAATCTTCACACATGAGAAACATTTTACCTATCCATTTGCTTTGTATTGTCTGTACAGGCCTGCAAAGATTCTGGGTAAATCAAAGATGACCAGGTTTTGGTTTTTGAGCTCTGTGTGGTAAGAGCCCACAAGAGTTTATTCACTATAAAGCAGGGCATTTCACTGCCAACTGAATTTACCTTCACTAGTTTTTAGTAGTTACGTTAACTAGTTCTGAGTGAAGCATTGCTCTGAATGTTTGTGCGAAGCAGACTTCTATTATAAAACGTAACAGGCTTTGAGATTAGGATTAAACGTAGCACTACCGTAGTACAGTTTATTATTATGCAGTACTTTCTCTAAAACTGTAGTTAGAATTACAACAGATGAACTGTAATCTCAAATACAGAAACTGGCAGGCAACTCGCTACCAGCAGGTTTCTGTAAATTTTACACTAACCCCTTTAAATTGCACTAAATTGACTATTGTAAACAAGGGGGCATATGTGGAAATTAGTACAAGGTAAATTCCACAAACAAATTCAGGAAGTATTCATTTACACAGTGTTCTCAATGGCTGTCTCAATTGCGAGGCAGCGACCTATAGTAGCCGCATCCTCCGTAGGACAGTCCTTTGTAGAGAGGAAGGCTGGGCTGGCTTTTGAACAGCAGCTGAAATGGGACAGTCTACGAAGAATTCACGTTTACGTCATGGAGTTCCCGCCCACAACCTCCTCAGACCTAAACAACCAGCGCGTGAGAACTTAAGCCAGTGAGAGACTCAACCGCGAGTAAAATAAATAAAAAAATACTGAAATATAAAAATGGAAAATTGATTCGAGGTAATATACGTTTTAGCCAACAGGTATCGACATGATTACCGATAGCTAAAATTTTAAAAAAGTTTACACAAACTTACATTTACACCAGATCGCTGCTCTCGTCAGCCATTTTCCGTATCAACTGTCTTTCAGGCAAAATGCGCAAAGAATTGTGGGATATCTAAGGCTGCGAAGGATACACCGATGTATCCTTCAAAATCGGCCTTAAAGTAGGCTGCATTTCGAGGCCACATTTCAAGGAGTCTTCGTAATGGGACAGTACTTCTGACGTATGCGGTCCTGAAATGCAGCCTTCGTAGGTCGCAGCCTCGCAATTGAGACACAGCAAATATGTGGAATAGTTTATGTTATGCCAGGTTATGTAGTAAAGGCGGAGACACTATGGGTTTTCAAGTCCAGGGATGATGCAATGCTAGACACTGTAGTTTGCATGTAAATGGTGAACGTAACATACTCTCTAGCTTGTAGGTCAGTGGCAAATCTAGATGGGAGGAATGGCCTGTTCTCATCATTATCTGTGATGGTAAGAGTATTATAAGTGATGGTAAGAGTATTTCTTTTACTTGCTGTGAGTATAATGCAAGAATAAATTCAACAACAAATACAGAGGAATAAGAAATGTTTGTCTGCTCTCAATTCATCTTGCTTAATCCAGTTAAAAGCTCCTATGCTGATTCATTGAGGACCTTACGTCTCAAAAGTGTTGGCAATATGGAGGCTTTCTTGGCTTTCTTACACCCACAGCCCCCGCTCCCCAGCAATTACGTTTCACAAATTTATATTCATGAAAGGTAAAGCCTCCCCCCCTCCAATTTTATAAATGAGTTCTTAAACAGACTCTACCTCTGTAAATCCTGTACAACCCCCCCCCCCCCCCCCCCCCTATCAAGCTGTCACAAGATTTTGATAGGTTTGTGTGCAGTAAACAAGGTTGTGGTCTCCACTGGGAACAGTGAAGAGGAGCCTGAATAAACTGACTGACTGTGTCAAAGACAGCCGGCTGTGCACAACGCCACGCCACCTACCTTCTGCAGGCGCACAACGATTCTTCAGACCTTCTGTGTAGTGGAGGAGGCCACGGTCACACAGACGATGCACAGGACACGACAAACTGAAAAAAAAAGAATGTAACTGTTGGCGAGCTGTATCCTTTCAACCTAAATGAACACTGTGTGGTAAATAAGTCTTGTGAGAAAATGAAATGCCAAAACTTGACTTTTGTTGTGACTGTTGGTCTTCGTTGGTGGTTGTTAAGTGAACTGCCTGTGAAAGGTAATAACTCAAGCCCGCAGCAGAAGCGAGATCTTCAGAGCATGCCAAGTTAATGCTCCGGAGTACAATCTGCAACAGTGCTTTCCTGCATAGAAGAGTTGGCAATTTGCTGTAGATCAGCTCACATTGTTTTCACTTTTTCCCTGTGGCTGAACAATGCACTGCTGGGGGATTTTTCATCTGCCTGTAGATTTGCCATCCAACTGACTGGCATAGCAGCACAGTGTACCTCTATGATACCATAAGCATCCCTGCTGCCTAGTTCTACTCTGATATCAAAAGGGCTTAGGGCAGATTATTATTATTTTATTTTTTTACAGAGTTGCTATTTTAGAATGAATAACCAATAAGGTGTCTAAGCGGTCAGGAGGTTTTCCAAACAGGATATGAAAAAAATGCTTAAATGTGCCCACATAATTATGCCAGCACCACTGCCCGGTTGCCAAGGCCGGTTCTAGGCATATGCGACAAGGGTGGTCGCCCAGGGTGCCATTCATCTGAGGGGTGCCAAACGATGGCTAAAAAAAAAATAATAATCCACACGTTGCATCCATGATAGTCGGTGGCCCAAAGGTATGGCCTCCGCCTGCACTCCACCCTGAAGTGCCACAGGTTTCTGTAGCATACCACTACTACCCATGCAGCAGCCACACTGCATGTATTTTGCATCCTAGTGTAAGGAAACAAAACCAAATTCCTTCCTTCTCCTCTTAGGGGCTAAGCATTGATACTTGAATGCTGTTTATTCACTGCAAATGTGAAGATGTTTCTCATTACTGTCATACTGTGTTGCTTTTTGCAGCCTTTCACACCTCCCACCTCTACCCACTCCCACCCCCACCAAAGTCAGCTACAGAGAAAAGAGAATCCACCCCACAAAATCCAATTATGAATGCCTTTCAGAAACAAAGCAGGAAACTGGGATGTGTAAAACTGGGAAATGTTTTTGTGTATACGTAGAAGAACTACACAAATTTCAAAAGCAAAAAAGAAAAGGAAATCTGAAAAAATCTGAATCAGTTCAATATATCACTGTTCAGTCAGGTGGCTAAGATCAATGGCTGTTCAGTCATTTCAATCACAGTCTAGTTCAAATATTGTAAGCAGTTAATGGTGCAGCATAAAATCAGTGTGCTTTTTCCTGCTTCGGGGTGCAGAATTTCACGCAGGGAGCATTTCTCCATAATGTATATCAAGTGGGCTCCGTGGCTATTGAATTTGAGCTCAGTAACACACACTTTCACTTACACAGATGAATGCTCTTCAACCACAATGCATTCGTCAAGGTTTTCAATCATAGGCTGACATGAACAATACTGACAAAACACAAGTAGTCTTCAGCTTTAAAAAGGTCCCACTTCAAACTGCCATTCTGAGACCAGCCTACATTGATTCGTGTTGCGCATTAATAACAAAAACACATTATTTTGTTATGCTGTTGCCCTGTATGCATAATGATCTGTTTGTAACACTGGAACCATCTATTCTTTTAAATATTTATTTACTGACGGCAATTATTCAACAGATACAGTGCAAAATAATCAGCATCTCCACATATACACAGTGTAACAAAAGGTGCCAGCTTTTGCTCATTATCATCCCAGCTCATTTCCATCTGTAGTCCGTGGGCAAGTAGGACAGATAAGAGGATATATAATCAACAGTAATTCAAAACACAAACGTACAAATAAGAAACTAAATTTGTGAAGAAGACAAATAAATAACATGATACACAGATGTGTATCCAAGGCACTCGTACAGCAATAATGCTGGATATAGTCCAAATAGGACCTAGACCATAGGATCTAGAGTCCTGTGGGGTGACAAAAACTTGGCCAGTGTCACCTATGGAGGGAGGGTTGCAGTCAGCAGGGTCTGGCTCATGACTCATTCCACCATAGCAACTGCTCTGGCTGATCAGTTACCTGACATCCGTTCTATTCAATGCAAATACAGGATGGGAATTGTTCAGTTTTATAGTCGCAATGCTATCAACCACAGACCGCTGAACCTTTGGCTGTGTTTCCATCACTTAAATACCAATTGATATTTGAAGTCCATTGACTGGACAGGAACTTTAATTGCACGCTGCTCTAGGTGTCATGCGGCCACAGTAGGTGCTGTGGCAACCGGCGGGGACGAAACCACGGAGAGGTGATAGATGGAAGGTATGTTAGGCTGAAGTGGAAGGACGGCATGCCCATATTAGGAGTTCCGATGACGTCACCACCTCAACCAGGAAATACACGGCACCTGGAGAAAACGCCGGGCTGGTCAGCTGTAGCGAATCACCGGGCTAATCTGAGCCCTAGAAAAAGGACTGACAAACAACCGGAAGACGGAGTAGCTTAGGTGAAACCAAGGTGGAGTAGAGAGAGAGAGTGTGAGAGAGTGAGTTTGGTGTGTTGGAGTATTGGAGAGAGAGAGAGATCTAAAGTGCTGTGTTTGATCTGTTTTGTCAGGAGAAGTCTGCTGTGTGCCCGAGCCCTGGAACGTCTGAGAACCCGCCCCGTTACCGACCCCCGCCTGTCCGACAACCCTCCGCCGACATAAACCCTGGACCGTGTGAGAACCCGCCTTTGTGTACCGACCCCCGGCTTCGTACCCCGACTATTCTCCCGGATCACGGACTGGCTGACGCTCCCGCTAACCCCTACCTCTCTTTCCCCGCAAACAGCAATAAACTTGCGATTTAAATTGAATTGCCGCAGTGTGGACATTGCGATTATTGTTTTCAGTTGCGTGACAACTCTAACCGCCTCGGAGTTTGTCACATATGGTGGAGAATGCGGGCATCGCTTTCTGACTGAAAACAATAATACGCAATCCGCAGACATTATGACCACTCCCACGATGTTTCAAGAGCTCCTCGCTAGGCTCGTAGCCAGCAATCAGGAACAGCAACAGCGTCATGAACAAAGCATGCAGATGCAACAGCAGCAAATTCAACAGCAACAGCTGAATATGGATCATTTCATGGCCAGACAGCTCGAGCAGACAAACGTCCTACAAGCTGAGCTCAAGGGATTATACACCGCCCACATCGAGCAAAAAGAAGCGGCTCGAGTAGAACGCGCAAACCCCGCCCGGTTTTTAGTAAAACAAACAGACGCGGACGATGTCGAAACTTTCCTGCGCACGTTTGAAATCACCGCGAAGCGGGAGAAATGGCCAGAGGAACAATGGGCGGATTTACTGGTTCCATTTTTGACGGGTGTAGCGCAGACCACCTATCAAGACCTAACAGAGGGTCGAACTGTGACGTTTGAGGAATTAAAAGAAGAAATTCTGCAGCGACACGGGTACACGCTGCTTACTAGGGCACAGCGCTACCATGATTGGACGTATGACGCATCGGTCTCACCCCGAGCACAAATGCACCAGCTCACCCGGATCACCAATGCATGGCTGATATCGGAGCCCAAAACCCTGGGAGCTGTTGAAAGGGTGATTATGGACCGGTTCTTAGGCGCCCTTCCCTTCGGAGCAAAAAAACTGGCGGGTCAGGGCAACCCTAAGAACGTGGAGGAGCTCGTCGAAGTAATGGAGGGATATCAGGCGTCCCAAGCATTGGTGCGCAGTGGGCCGGCGGTGAAAACTGACACGGACCCCAGGCTTAAGGACCACGCTCGGGGCCCCCCAGTAGAAACCCCGGCCGAACCACCAAGGCGCCGGCCACTCGTAACGGCAGACAGTAGGAGGTGTTACGAGTGTGGGGAACAGGGCCACATCGCCTGGAGCTGCCCTCACCGGGGGGACGTTCCCATGCCCACCGCCTCAGCCGGTGAGACGAGCCGACCTTGTCGGCTACTGACGGCCTGCTGGGCCCAGGAGAGTAGCCGGTCTCCTCTCACTCCCGTCAAAGCCAATGGAAAGGACGCAACGGCTCTCCTAGACTCCGGAAGCGCAGTGACACTGGTCCGTCCAGATTTTGCCAGGCTTCCCCATCTGACGGAGAAGGTAGCAGTGACATGTATACACGGGGAGACCCGGGAGTACCCCACCACACGGTTAGACCTCCAAACCACCAGAGGGCGGTACAGCAGACCCGCGGGGATTGTGACAGACCTCCCCGTTCAAATCCTCATCGGCAGGGACGCCGACGTCTTCCCGGGGCTATGGTACGGTCTGGCCGGGAGTGGACGAGCCAGAAAACAGAAAAAAAACCCTCAAAAGCCAGAACAGCTGTGTGGGTTCCAGGAGGTGGATCCAGAGGCATCCACAGAGCCGCTCTCAGATGGGGTGGCCAGCGAGACGGCACGAGCAGTTGAAGAGGCCGCCTGGGAGACGGCCAGGGAAGAAGAGGAAAGCCCTCCCATAGAGGAGGACGATGACGTCGGCGACCTGTTTCCCCCAAAACCCAGAGGACCAGCCTCTACCCGCCCCTCTCGCTGGGAGATTCGGGACAGCCCAGTTGGAGGATGCCAACCTCACCAGCTCGCTCCAGCAGGTGGCAGTGGTGAACGGCAAACAACTAGACAGGGTAAGACCGATAACATTTCCCCACTTTGCCATTAAAAATAACTTACTGTATCAAGTGATAATGAAGGCGGGGGTGCAGCAGGAACTGTTGTTGGTGCCCCGCCCGTTTATCCCCTCGGTCTTACAGCTCGCCCACACACACCTGCTGGGGGCCCACCTAGGGGTGGAGAAGACCCTGGAGAGAATTAAAACGCGATTCTACTGGCCAGGGGTGAAAAAGGCCGTAGAAGACTACTGTCGTAGCTGCCCCGACTGCCAGCAGGTGGCGCCTCGACCACATCAGAAGAGCCCTCTCATACCTCTACCCATTATTTCTGTACCCTTCAGTAGGATCGGCATGGACCTGGTGGGACCCCTACCCCGGAGCAGCCGAGGACACCAGTACATCCTGGTCGTGTTGGACTACGCCACCAGGTACCCGGAGGCTATACCCCTGAGAACCATGGCCACCAAGGGGATTGCAAGGGAGCTGATGTTACTCTTCTCCCGGGTCGGGCTGCCGGAGGAGATTCTAACCGACCAGGGCACCCCATTCATGTCACGGATCATGAGGGACCTATGCCAACTCATGAAGGTAACCCAGTTACGCACCTCCGTTTATCACCCTCAGACGGATGGGCTGGTCGAGAGGTTCAACCAAACCCTCAAGAAGATGCTCAAAAAGACGATGGAGGCCGATGGGAGAAACTGGGACCAGCTGCTGCCATTTGTACTCTTTGCCATTCGAGAGGTACCCCAGGCGTCAACCGGGTTTTCCCCGTTTGAGCTGCTGTACGGGAGGCGACCCAGAGGACTGTTGGACCTGGCCAAAGAGGCCTGGGAACAGCAGCCGTCACCCCATCGAACCCTGGTGGAACACATGGAAGAGGTACAAGAGCGGATGGCAACGATCTGGCCGATGGTAAGAGAACACATGGCGGAGGCCCAAACGGCACAGGCGCGGGTTTACAACCGCGGGGCCCAACCCAGGGAGTTCGCCCCAGGAGATAAAGTGCTGGTCTTAGTACCTACCTCAGAGTGTAAATTCTTAGCCAAATGGAACGGGCCCTACGAGGTCATGGAAAAAGTGAGGACAGTCAACTACCGGGTACGACAGCCCGGACGACGACCCCCCACTAAGGTATACCATGTGAACCTATTAAAAAAATGGGTGACCCGTGAGGTGCTGTTCTCTATTAATCCCCCTCAGATCGCTGTGAAGACAGAGTCAGTTGAAGTCCAGATGGGAGAGCAACTGACCCCGAGCCAGCGACAGGACCTCCAGGACCTCGTCAACCGGAACCGGGACGTATTTTCTACCGAAGCAGGGCACACGGACCTGATCCAGCACCAGATCATCACCGAGCCAGGAAGTCGGGTAAAACTGAGACCATACAGAATCCCAGAGGCCAGAAGAGAAGCCATCGCAGCCGAGGTAAAAGCCATGCTAAGTGCCCGGAATTATTGAGGAATCATATAGCGAATGGTGTAGTCCAATTGTGTTGGTGCCAAAACCGGATGGGTCGATTCGGTTTTGTAACGATTTTAGACAATTGAACGCTATTTCCAAATTTGATGCCTACCCTATGCCTAGGATAGATGAACTCATAGAACGCCTGGGAAGAAGCCCGTTTCATCACCACGCTGGACCTGACAAAGGGTTACTGGCAGGTGCCTCTGGCGCCCGAGGCTAGGGAGAAAACAGCGTTCGTGACGCCGGACGGTCTGTTCCAATATAAAATGCTACCATTCGGGCTCCACGGGGGCTCCGCCCACCTTTCAGCGGCTAATGGACCGGGTCCTACGACCCCACCGTGTATACGCCGCGGCCTACCTAGACGACATCGTTATACACGGGGAGGAATGGGGGACACACCTACGACAGATCGATGCTGTGCTTCACACCTTGCGGGGGGCGGGACTAACAGCCAATCCGAAGAAGTGTCACCCTCGGCCTTCGAGATGCAGATTACCTGGGGTATACGATTTGGCGCGGCTGCGTCAAACCCCAGGTAGGAAAAGTCGAGGCAATCCGGGAATGGCCCCGCCCCCGCACCAAGAAGCAGGTACGAGTGTTCATTGGGCTCGCCAGCTATTACAGACGTTTTGTCCCCCATTTCTCCTCCCTAGCAACCCCTCTCACGGACCTGACCCGAAGCCGGCTGCCAGACCGGATCCTGTGGACGACCGAGGCAGAAACAGCCTTCGGAGCCATCAAAGACGCCCTGTGTTCAGAGCCAGTGTTGGTGACCCCCCGACTTCTCCCAACCCCTAGTGGTACAGACCGATGCATCGGAAACTGGGGTGGGTGCCGTCCTATCCCAGATACACGAAGGTGAAGAACATCCGATCACATACATAAGCCGCAAATTACTACCCAGAGAGCAAAAATATTCCACAGTAGAGAAGGAATGCTTGGCTATCAAGTGGGCCCTAGAGGGACTGAAATATTACTTATTGGGACGGCACTTCACCCTGGTAACGGATCATGCACCACTAGTTTGGATGTCCCGGAACAAGGATAACAATGCAAGGGTCACCCGCTGGTTCCTCTCCTTGCAACCCTACGCCTTTGACGTCGTCCACAGGTCCGGAGCTGCCCATGGGAACGCGGACGCACTGTCGCGGAGAGACGCCCTGGGTTCCTGGGCTGCCCCGCCCTCCCGGTCGGAGCTGAGAGGGGGGGTGTGTGGCAACCGGCGGGGACGAAACCACGGAGAGGTGATAGATGGAAGGTATGTTAGGCTGAAGTGGAAGGACGGCATGCCCATATTAGGAGTTCCGATGACGTCACCACCTCAACCAGGAAATACACGGCACCTGGAGAAAACGCCGGGCTGGTCAGCTGTAGCGAATCACCGGGCTAATCTGAGCCCTAGAAAAAGGACTGACAAACAACCGGAAGACGGAGTAGCTTAGGTGAAACCAAGGTGGAGTAGAGAGAGAGAGAGAGAGAGAGAGAGAGAGAGAGAGAGAGAGAGTGTGAGAGTGTGAGAGTGTGAGAGTGTGAGAGTGTGAGAGAGTGAGAGAGTGAGAGAGTGAGTGAGTGAGTGAGAGAGTGAGAGAGTGAGTGAGAGAGTGAGAGAGTGAGAGAGTGAGAGAGTGAGTGAGAGTGTGAGAGTGTGAGAGAGTGAGAGAGTGAGTTTGGTGTGTTGGAGTATTGGAGAGAGAGAGAGATCTAAAGTGCTGTGTTTGATCTGTTTTGTCAGGAGAAGTCTGCTGTGTGCCCGAGCCCTGGAACGTCTGAGAACCCGCCCCGTTACCGACCCCCGCCTGTCCGACAACCCTCCGCCGACATCAGCCCTGGACCGTGTGAGAACCCGTCTTTGTGTACCGACCCCCGGCTTCGTACCCCGACTATTCTCCCGGATCACGGACTGGCTGACGCTCCCGCTAACCCCTACCTCTCTTTCCCCGCAAACAGCAATAAACTTGCGATTTAAATTGAATTGCCGCAGTGTGGACATTGCGATTATTGTTTTCAGTTGCGTGACAACTCTAACCGCCTCGGAGTTTGTCACAGTGCGTTACATTATCTCTAAAACCTTAAGGTCGATGTGTCTGAAGAGACAGGAACTGGAACACCACTGCTCTCTTCCGCTTCTCAGCCATCAAAACACATTTGTGTCTGCGCAAGTTGTAACAGCCAGGTTTTTTTTCCGTTGCGGTAACCACGGGCAAGCATGCTAGATTAACATATCATGATAAAGATGACATGCTTATGGCAAACACTCACCGATTCATTAATCTGACACCCTCACATATGGACATTTGCTGCGAATCAAATCGGCAAAGAGGCAAGCGGCACCGCATTGCACGCTGCCCTGCGCACAAGCGTCAGAACCACATCACAAAAGCAACAGCAAGTAATGGAGCTTCATAAAGCGTAAAGCGCCACAGCCACTTGCTCTCACTCTGGATGTGGCACAGAGCGACGGTAAGTCCATATCCTCAGGACACTAAATTGTGCAAACACATCAGGGTGGCACTGAAGTAAGGAGCGCTGCCTCCGCCATGATGGGAAATGGCACACCAATCTGAAAAGCAAGCTCTCACAGTCATTTCACACCCAGATATATACAGTAGGTTCTGGATGACATGATTTCTCTAACATTCAACAACGAATGCACACACGCATCCACGCACAGACACACACTCAGCACTAGGTCCTTCAAAATGGGGCAGCTATGTAAAAAAAAGGGCTGTAATTCCTACATGGTTCACCTGATACACTGTATGTATGTAAATACCCTCAAATTAAAGGAAACTCATATCCATTGTTTAATTTCATGTCCAATGTCCTGGAGTACAGAGCCAAAACAACAAAAATTGTGTCACTGTCCAAATACTTACTGCCTGCACTGCATACATATGTATAATACTGACTGCATTTCTTTCTGTTAATCTATTAGCCTTGTGCCAGGCTCTGCTGGGACCTTGTCTCTCTGATTTAATCCAGTAAAAATAAAACAAAAAGTTACCATCAACATGTTGAACACTGGGCATGCTCCCCATCTACTTCTTTTACATTCATACTTATCTGAAGGAAAAAGATTTCTGAAAAATGAGTTTATTTAGAAACAGCACTGGGAGCAACATCATAAAGGGGTGCAGTGTGCTTTCTCAAGGGAGCAGGAGTTCACACCAAGCTTTAATAGGGTTGTATCCTGTTGCCAAAGCATCTGTTTTGCATTCACGCCCTTTGGTAATAATTTTATTGGTTATATTTGAACAACAGCTACTAATAGTTTCATAAAAAAATAAGATAGTTATTCACCCTCATCTTGTAGCTAAGGTCACGTATCATTTATATGGCTGGTTTAACAGTTCACAGCTGTATATTTTTATGGCAAGTATCAGGTACCTGTAGCTATGCTGAGCAGAATTATTATGCAAAACACATTAGTTATATGAAGACAAAACTAGAGATGTGCAGAGAACTTCTGCATATTCCATCAATATAGGTCCAGTTACCTTGTTGTACCATTCCTGCATGCATCTTTCTCGAAGACACAAGGTTTTAATTAGTATTTTACCATGCATCATCACAAGGCACACTGAATTATAGTATAAAAAAGTCTGCAATATTAATGAAAATAGGTCTTTGGCATAGATACATCACCCCACACTCCATTGTCCTCCACAACAAACACAGACGTGAGCAAAATAATGGAAACTATTAATTCACTTAAGGCATGATAAAATTTGGATTCAGGTTAACACTACTGATACATTGTCTAATATCGTCTGTTTGAAAATAATATTGATCACAATAATAATGTATGGCAGATAAGGAAAACCTTCTTACAGGTTTCATATATCACATAATGGGTTATTTGCTTTAGCCACCCAGGAGACCAGGGAGGGAGGAGACAGCCACAACTAGGACATGGGTCAAAATGCATCCTGTTCCCAAACTTTGAGCAAGGCTACAGGCCAGCAATACACCTCTCCCTATTTTTCGCTCAAAGGAGACCCTTATGCCCTGTGAGAAATAAACATGGAATTGACAGAAAAAGAAAATACAATATGCACCGAAATTCTCCCACAACACGTCCCTTGAGATTCACTTGGAAATTTGGTTTCTCGTAAACCTGGTCTTGCAGCTCTGAGCTTTTTGCCGTTCGTTGTTTTTGATGTAACAGTTGCATAATTTTGCCTGACAGCAAATTTATTATACAGTAAAGATACTTCAAGCACCCCCTTGGGATGTTTTCCCCAGCGCTAGTCACCGGGGAGCGCTGTCCACACAGAAAGTGGGACATGAGCGATGCGTTCGGGCAGTTTATTTCAAATGAAAACTTCGGGACACTAGACACCGAAAATAAAATGCCTGTCCTCTAGCAGAGGCAGAAGGGTTAAGTCTGGAGGGCAGAAGACAGTCTAAACACGCAGGTCTAACAAAGGCGATGGGAAACACATGAGCCAATTGATCAGCGTGAGGTGAGCATGCTTGTATGTGAGTCGGGTGCTGTCCAAGGCCCTGTAGGCCTCTCCAGCTGTGGGAGGGAACAGGCAGTTGATTGCAGCCATAGAGGAGGAGCAGTTAAAATGCCCAAGTTTTATTTGAGTCATAAATTGGAATCATTGCTTGCATTTAATTGGATTATTCTGGCCATATTTTTTAACGGGCTCTTATTTTGTAACCAATACTCAAACAAGCCATCTCATCAGAACACTGTGGCATAATAAGATGCGCAGTAACCTTTCTGTTGTTGACAATTGTTAGCATAAATATTTTACGCAAACTTGCTTTCTGAAAAATAAAAACATTACAAACTAATCTGAAGTAAAAGAAATGTGCATGGGCTCACATTTAGAATGTTAATGTTTCTGAAAATTTCACCATTACTTATAACAAATGTTACCAGTAGGCTATTATGTGCTCAAAAATGAAAGCATTACAAAATGTCAATTTAAACATCATAAATAATGTATGTGTGTCAATTATAGAGCAACTGAAAGCCGTTGACCAAGAATAGATCTAGAATCAGTGACCGGACGGCGGTTCAAAGCAATTGAGGGATGATTCTAGCCATTATCATAAGACATGGCATCAGTGAGCACAACATTGAAAGGAGAACAGTCTGCTGAAGAGTAGGTAGCTTCTGTTTACCTAGCTCAACCTAGTGCAGTTCATAGTGCTGTCGGAATGGGACAAAGGGCCACTGTGATCGGAAGTACATACTCCTGGATCATGGTGTGCATTACCTTAAGATGCAAGGCTAATGAGGCAAGCAACCCAAAATCAATTGACTGCAAATTTCAATCTAGGGCATGAGCAGGCAGTTTCTTCAAGAACAGACCATCAAGAGCTCTACAGAGCAGGATACCATAGTCGGGTTCCAGTCTTCATGGGTCCCCCATAACCAAAATACCTGAGATGCTAAACTGTTTCTCATGTACAGGTCAGGTCCATTACAATTGTCATGAGTCTCAGGTATGTGCAGTTATAGCTAATATACCCTGGCAGACCCGTGAGGACCAAGCCACTTATTTATCGTATTATTTATCAAACTTCTGTGATCACATTTACTCCCCACACTGAGCTGATGTTCATGGCAATGGTACGTGTAGTGCTTGTTGTTTCACGTCAGCCAATCGTAGCTCTGTAAACTATCGTGCAGCTCAGACTACAGAACTCATTAGTGAGATAAAGATTGTGATCATTGGCCATTGCCTGTATGTGTGTGTGTGGGTGTGTGTGTGTGTGTGTGTGTGTGTGTGTGTGTGTGTGTGTGTGTGTGTGTGTGTGTGTGTGTGTGTGTATGTGCGTGTACATGTGTGTGTGTGTGTGTGTGTGTGTGTGTGTGTGTGTGTGTGTGTGTGTGTGTTTAATTTAGGCCTTCATGTACTGAAGCTACATGGATGAGTGTCTTTAGAGAGCTGTTGTACTTCAAAACCAGTTAGTTTATTTTAATCACTGGTCAGTAGCATTATGGTGTATGCTATTTCTTTTTAATTATGTATTAGATATTTTGTTAATTAAAATAACAAAATAATTAGTCTTTCTGAGAACTTAGTGTGTCATATTTACAAACCTGAGGTCGGTCAGCAAGTACTTGAAGCATAAAATGCTTTATGTGCATCCATGATCTTAACATAGCACTGTGAGCATTGTAAGAGCATGGATTCACACAAGGTGTTGAATAGATATTACCAATATGATGACTGAAGCAAGCATCTTATTAGTGCCTAATTAATACCTTTTTAATGTGTAGTTTCATTTCCACATAAGACACATAAGACATTTCCACATCACTTAAGGAGAGCACAGACTAGGACCATAATTTCCCCTTCTTGTCTTTCCAAATTGGGAAGATGCTTGTGCTATCTAAAAGATATTATGACAATGTGACGCTTCTGCTTGCTTGGTGACATGCGAAAGTCCAAGAAGTGTGAAATCAGAAAAACACCGTAATTATGATATAGATTCTGCATTATAATGCTGTTCAACAAAGACATTTTAAGCTTGAATGTAAGCAAATGTAGAGATCAATATACAGTATGTATTATATGAGTGGTGCCTGTCTACACTGACACATTTTTCAAAATATGTCAAAAAATATAGATTTTTTCTAATTCTTTACAGTGAATTAATTAAAACAATTAAAAATGCTTCACTGAACAAGAATACTGGCTATCAGAATTAGCTAAATAAGTGTGTCTCATGAAAGTTAGCGACCATTGTTTTCCTGCCTGAACTTGGAATCACATTTGGCATTCAAGATCAGGTGTGAGGGCTAGCAACCAGAATCACCTCTGCTTCATTTAATTTGTTTCTTTTTCAATTATTCATTCATATTCAAAAACAGCTGCGAAGTGATGGAAATGAGCGCCACCTCCTTCACTTCAACCGAGGCTAAAAGTGTGCTTATCAGCGGTGACGACAGCATTAAATGTTAATGGATTGTTGATTGAGGAGAAGCCAGGGTTTCAGCGGCTGCCCTGACAAATTGCGTCAGGCTCGAGCTGTCACAGCAGATATTGCCGTCCTCTTAATTCCCGTTTGCCACATGAGGAGATTATCTGTCTCCCTCTTGCCATTCCACAAATAAAATAAGCTCCCAAGGCTGATCATTAAAAATGCAAATAATTCCATGCTTGACTGTATACAGCATATGTCTCCTCAACTTAAAATGACATAGAGTAAAGGTGAATTTTTTAAAAGGTAAAGAAGCTCCCCCTCCCAAATCAGTTAGTTAATTAAAGCTGTTCCCCTTATACCACTGAGCATATTTAAAAAATGGAATCAAACACATGTCAATGTTTAATTATTTGACATTATTGCAGGTCATTTATGTGATTTAATTCTTGCAGTTCACAATTAGCTAAAATTGTCCTCTTTTTTATCATAATAGCTCACCTCATCTTTAATGTATATGCTACTTTTATGGCTCAACAATTTAACTTTCATTGAAATATCTACTCCTTCATACTGAATATACTGAAATATACTTTTTTCTTCTGTTCATATAAGTCAGTGAGGCTGGTTTGAAGTGAAATTGCTAAACTTGTCTAGTTACGCTTCCAGTCAATCAATCAAACTTTATTTATATAGCACCTTTCATACAAGTAAATGCAGTAGCTATTTCAGTAGCTATGAAGGGTTAAACATGGTATGAGGTCTGGCTTCTTATGAAAAAAGTGGGAGAAAAAACATGGCAGGTTGAGGCCTATCACAGATGTCCTTTTAATGGTGGCTTTACCATTGTCTTTGGTTTGTAGCTTTGTTTAAAGTCAAACATAAATGTCATGTACGTTAATTTCAAAGACAATTAAACAAATTGTATGTGTGCAAGGCATGGGTGTTGTTATATTCATGTTGTAATGGTGATATATATATTAAGTGACATGACATTTTTAATATTTGTTCAGATTAACATCTCAGTGCCTGGAAACAAATCTGCAACAAATTGCTCCATGACCCCTAGAGCAAGCAAATATTTATATGGACAGTCATGGAGCCTTATGGAAAATCTGAGCCACAATAAAATAGATTAGCACTTCCTTGAAACAGTAGAAGTGGAATTTCTACTGTTCTTTCTGTTAAACCATCAGCATGATAGTGCCTGTTTTGTGTTTGTTGTGACCTACAGCCAGGATGCATCCTATTAATTTAACTAATTTGGTGAAGGCATTTGGCAAATGCATCCTGAACTGCATAATGCCAGTCCCGTGGTCAACCCTTCAAACACATTTTTCACCAGGTAGAATTACGAATACAACCAAAAATACATTTATTGAAAATATTGGATAATGTGCCCCTTTGAAAGACAGGATGGAAGACACACAAACACTTGAGAGAGATTAAGAGCAGCTGTGAGGGCTTTTAAGCTAGGCTTGGAGCCCACTCCAGAATGACTGAAGTACTGATGAAAAAACTAGCCGCAGGTGTGCCTTGCGGTCAGCACTGTTCTCTCAGCATCCCACGGTGAACAGCAAGACAAGGGAGAACAGACAGATGGGATTTCTTCCACACATCTGTGACTGAACCACATCTCTTACTATGATAATAATAATAATAATAATAAGAAGAAGAAGAAGAAGAAGAAGAAGAAGAAGAAGAAGAAGAAGAAGAAGAAGAACCTGTAACCCTGCTAGACTAGGGTCCGTAGTTATCAAGCTTATCAGAATTGCTTTTAGGAATCGTGCTAAAAGTTTGCTTAAAAATGGTCTCCTCCAAAGTAGGACATGGGAGTTAGTTATCAAGCATCCTGTACATATTCTGAGCGAGGATTATGACCATTCTTTTATGAATAAATGACATCACCATTTCAGTTGAAAGTTTTGTATTTTTTCTAATAGAAAAACATCACATGACTCTCCATTAAAACAAGACTTAAAGCAAAACAATAGTTCTAACTTTGCTGTTGTTTTGCCGACAATATCCACAAGTCACATCAAATATATTTATATTGCCCTTCATGTTTCAAAGCATAAAACCATAATGGAAGTAAAGAGAAAGCCAAACGGGAGGGAAGAAGAGAGACTTTTACTTGTTGAGCAAGTAAGTAAAAATAAAAAAATATTCTCAAGGGCAAATGTAGTGCTTGTCTGACCAGCCAGCACAAAAAGAACACGTGGAGGGCCATCTCGGAATCAATAAACAGCACATTTCATTACAGTGTTAAAACTCCGGAAGAATGCGAGAAACGCTGCTACACCATACTTGCAAAATGTAGGTTGGAGATTGCCTACTTCTGCAGGGAAACTGAAAAACAGGTCAAACTAACCTCAGCTGCACTGTCATGAACAAATTAAGGTTATTTTGTCGTCTAATGAGCTTTTACTCCATTTATGAGGTGGCGCTCCATCTAAACCACTGAATGCCATAGCTGAATTGGTGTACAACTACTTAGGGCGCTCAAATGTGATCGTCTCAGGCATTGGAGAAAGACGAGATGCTGCACATTTGGAGGTTACAGTGTTGGAAAAAGAGTAGGCTTTACTGTGGAATGTTGAAAACTTTTCTCATGACTTTATTGACATAACTGAAATGTATAATTAATAACTATAATATGTATAATAAAAAAAACTATGTTTTAAGTGGTTAAAACCTTCTCTCAAAGAGCCTAATTCAAACTCATCAAAATGGTAAGTGACCCACGACTGCTGCATTAGGCTATAGAAGTCCCATTTGGTTTAGACTATAGATCTACAGTTGAAGTCGGATGTTTACATACACTTAGGTTGAAGTCATTAAAACTCATTTTTAACCACTCCACAGATTTCATGTTAGAAAACTATAGTGTTGACAAGTCAGTTAGGACATCTACTTTGTGCATGACACAAGTCATTTTTGACAACAGTTGTTTACAGACAGATGATTTCACTTTTAATTCACTATATCACAATTCCAGTGGGCCAGAAGTTTACATACACTAAGTTGACTGTGCCTTTAAATTTTTAATATTTGGTCGCATATCCTTTGGCTTTGCATGCCATGACTTCCTGATGTCTGTGACCCAACAACATCAAAAGACTCTTGATATCTTATTTTCTAGTACTCTTACAGGCAATACTATAATGTCTCTGCATTCGAATTGATCTCTATGAGAATTGGGGGGTGGGACTAGATTTAACTGTAAATTACACTGGAACAGTACGGAACACATGGTTGGCTAAACGGCTGTAAGTGATCAAGAGTCTGACGTATCAAACAAGCCTTAAATCATCACTCTGTTGCCAGAAATACAGTAGATATGGATGGATAACTTGAAGGGTTTCTTCTCCTGACTTATTTTTCCATAGAGTTCAATAGGAAAATTTGTCAGGAGAAACAATCCTTAAAGTGATCCATCCATATCTACTGCATACCTGGTAGCAGAGTGATGGTTTGAGGCAAGGGGCCAAGACTGGGCTTTCATTTTGAAGCTTACTTCCTGGTGCTGTTGCTCACTAGCGCCACTGCGGTTGGCTCCAGTATAGGTCTTTCACCATGTAAGTCAATGGCAGCAATGTGGTCAAAATACTCAGTCAATAAATTTTTCCCACAAAAAATGTCATTGCAATAGGTGCCTTTCCTTCATCTAATGCCTCTGCATGTGCTGATTTTTAAAAATATTGTGTCGTTTGGACAGGGTATTAACATTTGTTCAGGACCAATCAGAGGGACAGGTTGAGTCCTGGGATCACTGGCATAGATAGGTTCTATATGGTTCTCACTGCCCTCACTCAGAGGGGCGGGACCAGAAGGGGGAGACAACAATCATTGGTCTAAAACGGACCTATTTTTATACAGTCTATGCTTGGGACAGGGAGACACGCTGTATTTTTGAGTGGAAGTCGATGGAGAACATCCCTTAGTAGCCTACCGTGAACAAGTTGTTGTTTTGTGGACGCAGTTCGTAGCATAATAAATTGAGTGCCTTACCCGCTCATCTTCAACATGTTTGTCATCACATATTCATTTTGGTTGGAGTGAGCTATGATGTGTCTACTACGAAAAAAAAATACTGTTTCGTAAGATGAGACAGAAGGGGATGTTGCAGCTACACTACAGGCCCAGTGTCTCAGAGCAAGCAGCCAAACTGTGGGTTGAGTATCTCAAATAAATTGCTCCATGCCTGTATAACCTTATCAATTTAGATAGCTATTCCACCCCCTCCCGTACGCAATCGCCGTACTCCCCCTGTCATGAACGTTACCATTGCTTAGCAATGCTGGGTTAGCTAGCTAGCAAGCTAACGATATCTCATGGCAAGTCGTTTTAACATTTAGCTAGCAAGCTAACGATTGCTTATGGCAAGCCATTTTAATTTAAGTTATTCGACTTCCTTAAAGTCATCCTTGCTGGCTGGCCATATAAGTTGGCTAGCTACCGTGATTCCCTAGGTAACGTTACTAACGTTAGCCAGCTGCTCTAGCTAGAACTCTAACCGGACATTTCTACACCTGGAACATTTTGTTAGGTCCCAAAAATTGCAAAAATGTGCGGGGAATAGAGCCAAAATGTTAGCGGTATGTTTGTGCTAACTCAAAACGGGGATGTTTAAAATAAAACCAATAATTTATCGGAAAAGAATACGGAGTCTGCATTTGTAAATGTTTGCAATGTTTGTGAATAGGTTACAGGATGCAGATGAAAGTTAATGCCAGCTACGATGTAGCTAATGTAGCTACTGTGCTTTAGCTAGCGTGTGAACCTAAGTAACCTACAATCCCCACTTTATCTGGAACAGTTTTCAGAACAGGGTTTCATGCTGCAGCAAACCGTGACAGACTGCTCTGCCACAGTCGAGTTAATTAGTGGTTAGCCAAAAAGACGGTGGTGGTTTGCTCATTCAAGACTATGGGGTCAGCTTGCTACCTTTCTAGCGGCGCTAGGGACATTTATAATAAAAGTAGTCTAACAAAATAACATATGTGATTAATTGACCGTCAATATAGTTGATGGCAATAGTGTTACCCTGTTCATCCATGTGTGGTGGTGATGCATTGCATCTAGCTTGGCAACCGATCTCAGCTGGTATGCTATCTAGCTAATCAAATTAGCTGAATATAAATTGAAGATAACTGAATGAATGTTAATTATGTGACGAATACCACACATTCAATGCGAATAAATGACACAGTAAAATCGAGGATGAAAATTAAATGTTATATTATAAAAATTTAAGGAAGTTTACCGCGAGTTTGTTTTGCAAAATGGTGGGTTTGGTCAGGTCATGGGCTGCGTCAATCATACTGCCTGGGCCATATCCGGTTGACCCTGCTCCAAGCCAAGGTCACTTCGGCTCCACGGAGCAGGCGCAGTTTGTACAAACGGGCGGCGAAAAAGATATCCGGAGCCTCAATTCAGTTTTTACGAGGCCGTGGAAAGGCAATGGGTGACATCACAGTGGCTTTGTCCATATTTTTATACAGTCTATGGTTTGAGGCTCGTTTGATAGCTCAAATTCTTGATGACTTACAACATGAAATCTGTGGAGTGGTTAAAAATTAGTTTTAATGACTTCAACCTAAGTGTATGTAAACATCTGACTTCAACTGTATAATGCACATTCGTACATTAAGGGCATCACAATAGTATAATTTCTGTATGTGATGCTGATTATTTTACACAGACGACTGTATACGCAATTTTCTTTAACTTTGGTCCACTAGAAGCAATTTTCACCTAGTTTCTACTAGTCTCCAGTATATAGCCTACATAATACACATAGAAATACATAGCCTAATGTTTTTATATACTGTAACGTTCCTGCTGAATAATGACCGACGAGCCAGTATGATGTCTCGAATTCACGGTTTATTCCAGAACAAGCTACTGTAGGCCGTAGCTCACGCCGTAATTAATTACAGAGCCTTAATTAACTAGCCTGGAGGCAACCCAACACAAAAAGCCCCACGAAATGGCGGACTTCCATTATATACCCCGCACTGACAGCTCCACCCCCCACAATGTCACATGCCCCCCCCCCCCCACAACAGCCCTGGCCTTCCCGTTTGGCAGACAGTAGGTTGAGTGACAGGTGACCCCACAGACATGTGTAACAATACAACAGGCCTAACAGAAACATTTAGAGGAACTACAGTACACATTCCCTAGGGTCGCTACACTGCCCCCCCCCTCCCAAAGTCCCTCGTCCCTGAGGGGACAATAAAGTCTCTAAAGCGACCCGGGGGCCGCCGGTGTCTGCGGGAAGCGTGAGGTGGGGGTCGGGCCTCCACCGGCCCCACAGGGACCTCGGCATCCAGTCCCGGGCTGTTTCTCTGGGGAACAGGGGATGTGGGTAAGGGGCCATGTGTGTGTGCGTGCGCGGGGGGCATGTCTGGATCAATCAGTGGTGTGTCCAGAGTCTCTGGGGTTCCCGCTGGGCAAGCACTCCCCCTGTATGGAGCCAATCTGTCTCTATGGAGTGCCACCTTCCTGCCCCTGGGTGGCAGCTGGACCCGGTACATGACCTCTCCTATCCTCTCCAGGACCCTACAAGGCCCCATCCAGTGGGAATCTAACTTAGGGCACCGGCCCCTCTTTCTCTGAGGGCTGTGTACCCACACAAGCTCACCGGCCTGGAAATGTCTCCCTCTCATTCGCACATCAAAGTTCCTCTTTTGCCTCACCCCAGCGTTCTCCATCTGTTTGCGGGCGAATGCATGAGCCGTCTCCAGGCGGTCCTGGAGTCTCCTGGCATACTCAGGCCCAGGGGGTACAGCAGGGGTGTCTGGAGCCCTGCCAAACGCCATCTCTGCCGGCGTGCGGAGCTCTCTCCCCAGCATTAGCAGGGCCGGGGTGCAGGAGGTAGAGTCCTGTACAGCTGAACGATAGGCCATGAGGACCAGGGGTATGTGTCTGTCCCAGTCGCGCTGGTGCTTGGCCGTGACAATAGCCAGTTGCTGCCCCATCGTGCGGTTAAAACGTTCCACTAAGCCATCGCTTTGTGGGTGTAGTGGAGTGGTCCGCGTCTTGTGGATGTTTAGCCGCTCGCACATGGTGGTGAACACACGCGATTCAAAATTGCGCCCCTGGTCACTGTGGATCACGTCAGGTGCCCCAAAGCGGCTGATCATTCCCCCCACCAGAGCATCCACAATGGTCTCTGCCTCCTGATCAGGCAGAGCGTATGCCTCCGGCCATTTTGAAAAGTAGTCCATAGCCGTGAGAACATAACGGTTACCTCTGTCCGAAAGGGGGAATGGCCCCATTACGTCGATCCCCACTCTCTCCATCGGAGCGCCCACTGGAAATTGCTGCAGCTCAGCCTGGGACTGACCAGGGGGACCTTTCCGGGCTGTGCAGCGATCGCAGCGGCGACAAAAATCCTCCACATCCCTCTTGTGCTGGCTCCAATAGAACCCCTGACGAAGGCGGCGGAGGGTTTTTGAAACCCCAAAGTGTCCGGCCCCCACAGCTCCATGATTGGACTCGAGCACTATCTCTCTCAGTGCTTTGGGGACAACCACCTGCCACCGTTCCTCACCAGTAGCCGGTGTCCTGAAGGCGCGTTCCAGTACCCCATCTTTCATTCTCAGAGCCCCAAACTTGGACCACAGTGCTTTGGTTGCAGGAGAATATGCAGCCACTTCCTCCCACAGTGGCCTTTGCTGTGCTTCCACCCACTGCAACACCGGCCGTATGTCAATGTCCTGTTCCTGCTGCAGCCGCCACTCGTCCGCGTCGACCACCTGCAGTGTCCGACAGACAGGTTCCCCAGCCTTGTGCCCCACAGCGCAGGCCTCTCCCTCCGCGCACAGCTCACTCTCCCGCGCCTCTCTCCGTTCACAGTAATGGCATCCGTCTGCTGCACAGGGTCGCCTGGACAGCGCGTCCGCGTTAGTGTGGCGTGCCCCAGCCCTGTGCACCACACTGAAGTGATAGGACTGCAGCTCCTCTATCCAGCGTGCGACCTGCCCCTCTGGCTCTTTAAAGGACATGAGCCATTGAAGCGCAGAGTGTTCGGTTCTGACAGTGAAATGTAGGCCACATAGATAGTACTTGAAGTGCCTGATAGCCAGCACCACCGCAAGGAGCTCCCGCCGAGTGACGCAGTAGCGGCGTTCTGCTTTATCGAATGTCCTACTGTAGTACGCCACTACTCTCTCTCCCCCCGGCCCCACCTGGGCCAGCACCGCCCCCATGCCAACATTGCTCGCATCTGTGTCCAGGACAAATGGCAGGCTGAGGTCAGGGGGGGCGAGGGCGGGAGCCTCAATCAGGGCTCTTTGAAGGGAGTTAAAAGCCTCCTGACACGGCCCTGTCCATGTGAAGGCTTTGCCCTTTTGAAGCAGGTGATACAGGGGGGCAGCAGTGCAGGAGAATCCCTGTACAAACCTCCTGTAATAGGAGGCCAGGCCCAGGAAACTCTTTAACTGCTGTTGGTCTGTGGGGGTGGGCCAATCTCTGACCGCCTGCACTTTGTCCTCCATTGTGCTGATGCCCTCAGCCCCCAGCTTGTGCCCCAGGAACCTCACCTCCCTCCGCACAAAGTGGCACTTCTCCGGGTGGAGCTTCAGGCCCGCAGCAGCCACTCTCTCCAGCACACGCCGCAGTGCTCCCATCGCCTCCTGGAAAGAGCCCCCATGGATGAGGAGGTCGTCCAGGTACACAACACACTCCCGGCGAGGGAGGCCAGCCAGCACCCTGTCCATTAATCTCTCGAATGTGGCAGGGGCATTGCAGAGGCCGAAGCTAAGGACCCGGAACTGCCAGAGACCGCCACTAGTGCAGAACGCAGTTTTAGCCCTGGCCTCTGGAGAGAGAGGGACCTGCCAATAGCCGGACCGGAGATCGAGGGAGGAAAACCAGGAGGAGCCAGACACCAGATCCAGTGTCTCATCAACACGTGGCAGGGGGTACGAGTCCTTCCTCGTCACCTCGTTCAGCCGCCTGTAATCTACGCAGAAGCGCCATTTGCCTCCCTTCTTAGGAACCATCACAACAGGCGATGCCCACGGGCTGTCTGAGGGCTCAATGATGCCTGCCTGCTGCATTTCCCACAGTGCTTTGTCCGCAGCCTCCTGTCGAGCTAAGGGTAGGCGGCGGGGGCGCATTTTGACAGGCTGCGCGTCGCCGGTGATGCTGTCGTGCTGCACCAGGTGAGTCTGTCCCACATCCTCCTCGGTCAGGGCAAAGATGTCTTTGAACTCCAATAAGAGCCGCCACAGCGCCTCCTGTTGTTGGGGTTCTAACCCATCACAGTTCTTCCTCCATATTTCCCTTACTGCAGACAGCCTCTCCTCCTCTCCCATCTGGGGCAGCTGGGCAAGCGGAATGGGGCCCGGGCTTGTGGAAGGGTGTGCTGCAGGGGTGGCAGGGGGGTAGCTTCTGCGAACCGGTGACGCACGACGCTTGGCTAAGGAGTAGTCCTTTACACGCATATTGAGGGGGGCACTGTGCAGATAATGTGGCAGGGGGGCGGGAGAAGCATAGCGTGCACCTAGGGGGGTTGTGGAAACGCTATCGGGCTCCGCCGCTTTCACAGGTTGTAGTTGCGGCTTAGCAAGATGAGCTGGAGAGAGCATCCCGACCGTAGGGCCCCCTGGGAAACTCAGCGTACCGTTCCCCAGGTCCAACACGGCGCCCGTGCTCCTCAGGAAATCCAGCCCCAAGATACAAGGGTCCTGCACCCTGGCAACCCACACAGAAGAACGCACTGACCGCCCCCCAACACTTAAGGTAAATAACCCTTTCCCCACCATGGGGGCCAGATCCCCTGTGACTGTGCGGAGCTGTACGCTAGTCTGCTCTAACTGAGTCCCTCTAGGTACAATGTCAGGTCTCACCAATGTTGCCGTGGACCCTGTGTCAATCAGGGCTGAGTACGGGACTCCATCGACTGTAACTGGGATGTGGCAAAAATCCCCAACATGTGTCCAGCCCACCACTACCGGCTCCTGCTGCGTGCTGGTATCTGCTTCTGGGGGAAGTGGGTCTCCACTCCCCCATCTGTATTGTTGGCCCCCCTGTGGTGGTGAAGAGCGTCGGGGTGAAAACCCAGGGGTCCGCACTGCCCCGTCTATGCGGACCCGGGGCCGTTTCCCGGAGCCCTGACAGAGTTGGGGCACTGCCTGACTCGATGCCCCGTCTGGCCACACCCCCAGCACACTACGGAGCGCGTGCGTGTGCCCATGTCACGCTGTGCCTGTAGCGACACAGCACGGATGAGTTCGGTCAACTCCGCCGCCCAGGCAGGCTTATCCTGGGGGGGGCTGCTCTCCACTACAGTCCTCACAGTTGGCGTGTTGTCCTGCTGCACGCCCATGCCAGCTCCAGTAATAATTTCCCTTTCTAAAGCCAGCTCCAGGGCCTCCTGCAGAGTATTGGGGTGCGCTAGCTGTGTCTGGATGCGCAGCTCCGTTGGAGTGAGCGCCTGCAAAAACTGGTCCCGTGCCAGTTCACCTTGCACCGACGGGGGCATGTGAGCGTATGCCCGCCTAGCTAGGCTCTCAATGTCATTAGCCAATGCACGGAGGGGTTCACCCGGCTGCCTGCGCCTGCTACCCAGTTCGGAGCGCAGAAGACCGGGCTGTGTACACTGTCCAAACCGCCTCCGTAGAGCCCCGACTAACGCCCCATATTCGCTCCTTTCCTCCGGGCTAAGAAGTAGCAGACAAGCTAATGCATCGTCCGTTAGGCACAACGCTAACTGTAAGGCTTTATTCTCATCCGACCAGCCCGCTGCACAAGCTAACAGTTCAAATTGGGCGTGGAAGGCTTCCCAGTCTGCCTTACCCGAGTATTTCGGCGTCTTCACTGGAACTGGGGAAACGCCGACATGGGCGCGGCCATGTTTGTTTACAGCTCGAGAACTCGCCACCCCGTCATGCAGCGGGGCTGTTTCCGGACGTGGTGACGTTGCACGCTTGGAGCCAGAAATCCTGTGTCCACTCCGCGCGCCCAAACCTGCCTCCGCTGCCAATCTCCTAGCTGTATCCCTCACGCGGGCTCTTAGGTCCACCGTTCTCCGCAACTCCTCAGCCCGGTCCGCCGGCCACCCGTATGCTCCCTCTCCGTACTCGTTGTCCGTCTCCTCCGGTTTAATCCTCGCCCCATTGGAAAACATGGTCCCGGTTACGGACAGTCCTTTAGCCTAGCTAACCTAGCCGGCCAATGTAACATCAAAGTCAACAACAAAAAATACCTCGGTCTCTATTTCTTTTTTTTCTTTACTTCTGACACCAGTGTAACGTTCCTGCTGAATAATGACCGACGAGCCAGTATGATGTCTCGAATTCACGGTTTATTCCAGAACAAGCTACTGTAGGCCGTAGCTCACGCCGTAATTAATTACAGAGCCTTAATTAACTAGCCTGGAGGCAACCCAACACAAAAAGCCCCACGAAATGGCGGACTTCCATTATATACCCCGCACTGACAGCTCCACCCCCCACAATGTCACATGCCCCCCCCCCACAACAGCCCTGGCCTTCCCGTTTGGCAGACAGTAGGTTGAGTGACAGGTGACCCCACAGACATGTGTAACAATACAACAGGCCTAACAGAAACATTTAGAGGAACTACAGTACACATTCCCTAGGGTCGCTACAATACGTAAATAAATACATAAAAAAGTAAGCTGATGTTTTCACAAGTGGTGACACTAAAAACACTGTCTGAATTTTGGGGATTTTCTTAAAATTGTAATTTATAATTTCAGAGAAACATGAATCCTACAATTGGGACGTTGATGAATCACTAGGTGGCAACCGTGGATAGGGATAGTGAAGGATTCGTTGAAAACATTTTAGAAACGCATCGTACTTGCTCAGCTAACGTCAACCATACTCCCAGAGTGAGAGACCTGACTTGCTGACGAATCACATAGGCTATAAGTTTGAAACACAGCATGACATGCTTATGTTTGTGTTATAAATTGCTAAATCTGGCCATGTTCCAGATCATTTCAGTTAGTTACTGTGTTTGCTAACTAGCAGTGGTAAACTATCTTACCATTACACAAGGCTATCTCCATTTTTTGGATGTTGAGCCTTGCAACTAAATGCTTGTAAGAACACCATTAATGTACAAAATGCATTGCTTGTGTGGTGGTATGCAATACTTCTCCCTGGTAAACATCTGTGTCAGGCTCTTCCCGTTTTAAATTTCTTTTTTACCCAATGTAGCAAGCTGGCTAGTGGTATATGGCAATGGAAGATATAGCTAGCTTTTAACTTGACTAACAGAATTATTTTTGTTGCATTGTAGGCTACCACATTCAACTGTGCATATAAAAACTGTATGTTAAGTACTGATTTTTAGCAGAAAAACCATGCTTCGGTTGTTTACGCTAGCTATTTGCGATCATATAACTGAGCTATATTGGCTAAAAATGTCACCTTAAGTTATCTTAAAACTATCACTCTTCAACTGTGTTGTGTTGGTAGGATTTAGTCTAACGTCACATCTCTAACTAAACTATATTCAGTGAAATATCTGGCTATTTTAAAGACAAACTAACATAAAGTTAACATTAATTGTCCTGCATTGCTTCGGGTAGACATCTTGCCTTGCCTAATCTATCCAAAGCAGTCATGTCCAGGCCTTAAATTTCAACATTTGGGGGGCAAGGCCATATGGCCTTCAAGAATCATTGATTTTACGGGGGCAACAAGGCCACCTGGTGGGGCACTAAGGCCATCAACTAAATGCAGGTTTTGGACCCTGCTAAAAGTTGGATATATGGTTCAAATAATTACAGTAGCTAGGTGTATACTTGCCTATATATATATATATTTTTTTTAAATTACCCATAACCTCTTATAACCTACATACAAAAGAGAACGCAATCAATGACATTTATCACACAAAAGAGGTTGGTGTCAATTTTTATTTTTACCAAACATCAGTAGGCTATGTCTGAACTCATGTTATAAAACTGATAGATCCAGTTCCTATTAGTAAAATTGTGTTCCAGCCATGACAATAATCTCGGTAAATAATGTTTGCCCATCGTTTTAACATCATTGCGTGTTCGAACATTTTATATATAGGGTGGGAAAATAACTTTCTGACCTACCAGCCACAGTGGCCTACCAGCCACACCAAAATGTAATACATTGCGCTAGAATAACGTTTCAGAATGCACTCATGTTTAGTAGCTCTAATAAAATAGTATTTATTATCACATATATTACAGGTCAAATATTGCGTATACATTTATTACATCGGCTACATTTCATATAATCTAATAGATACGTTTTTTCTGAACGAACAGATGCCAGTAGGCCTAATGTTAGAGCGAGCTGTCCGGAGATATCACTTTTACCTTAGAGCGTATTGGCAAAGTGAGTACGTCAGGCGTAGGCGGAGTTTGGTTTCGGAAGTAAATTCCCTATGGAAGATCGAATGGGCTTCGGAGACTATCGAATATTTCTTGAAATCTGATTTATAGAATGAGCCGAAACGTTCCTGGAATAGCCTGTGTGGTACAAGGATATAGACCATATATCGCATGTTCCAATTTTTACTTTTTAAAGTAATGCATTAATGATTGTAGTTCGACTTGTAGTCCACTTTAACGGACTGCATATCCAGTACTGCAACGCACGGGTGGTTCTCAACCAAAAAGATATCATCATCTCGTCTGTCTGCTCTGTGGCAGATGGGAGTAGGCTACTGCCGCTCAAGACGAGCTAACGTTAGCTTGCTAAGTAGAGAAGCCCGCCCGACAAGGTCAGAAACTATGCTACGGTTAACCACATGAAGCAAATCCTTTTAGTCCTTCAAGCTAGCTAGCTAACGTGAGAAAAAAGTGTTTAAAAACTGAGCTGTGTGCTACTGCTGGCTAACGTTATATGACAACGTCTGGAGACAAGGCTGCTCGTTCGGAGGTAACTATGGGACGTGGAGTTTTTAAACAGTGCCAGCGCTGGTATGTTCACAAAAATAAATAAATACTAAAACGTAAAATATACTCGAAGCTGGTCCAGAAAAACGACATAGTTTGCGAACGGGCGTTATATTGAACAATCCGGGAAATTGCGGTAAGACATAGGCTAATCAGTAGAAATGCTTTAAAACTAAGCTTTAGTTAATGTCTACGCTGTGCGACGCTTGTTAAAATTGCTTTGTGGTAAATCCGAACGCATTGCACTGGACTATGCGCTGCTAAACGGACCATCGGAATTGGCGGAAGTAGGAAAGAAAATTAATTTCACTGCTTGTTTCTTTGATAACAACTTATAAACAATCTTATTTTCCAGCAAACTAATACAATGATGTTAATAGACAATATTAAATTACACCCGTTTTCATTCTGAAAGGTTTGTTTTATAAAAATTATACAAATTTTACTAGGCAAATAATTCATATTCTCTGTACAAAATTAATCTTTATATCGAGGGTATAACATAATACCGTAGCTTATTTTGGGAAGTAGGCTAAACTAGCCTAGGCTATTTCTTTCATTTAACTTGAGAGCCAAGACTCGCAAAGTTCTGCTTCTAACGTTAGCTCTAGAAGAAACTGCAAGATAGGCTACTGGGTTCACCCACTGCTGAGATGCGGGGAGAAGCATATCATAGACTTTTCCTTGAACTCCAGCTAACTTATTCGGCGAGGAGTTTAGATCGTAGCATGCTATTTTCTCCCGGGCTGTGTCCGAATCAGAGCCCTATCTACTGCGCCCTGTCTCCTGCGTACAGTGCACTGGCAGAAGTGTGCTGTTTAATGTGCACTGTTTAGCAGTCCGCGAAAAATATCTGTCATACTATTTTCCAACCGAACTGTGGAAGTGTTGTAAGCAGGTCATAAGGTCCCACCAGTGTTGCCATGTCCACGGTTTTACAGCTAAATTGGGATACTTTGAAAGTGCACAGGTAAAAATTAAAAGTCGCAAAGCACGCACTTATTTTAAAAAGTAAAAACATGATGATTTCTATTTAAAATTGTTGGTTTCAGTTAAAAATGGCCTATAATTAGGGCTAGTTTTGTGTCGCCATTTGGCTGGAAAGTCTTACAAGATCTGGAAACCCTGCGCCCCACTCTTGCGCTGCCATGTCACGTGTTGTTTTTGTTGTATTTGAAGGGAAACGTCAGCGAAGCTGCGCCTCATTTTTTTAAAACGAAGCTTCACGTCATATGTGACCAAAATGTTTGTGTACTTCTTGAAAAGTGTGCTCCCAAATGTACTCAGCGAAACCCCGGAAGTAAGTTTGTCATCCGGGTGTTTCAAGTATACTGCAATTTGTAAATTTATCGCCTACTCAACGACTTTCTCGCCCTATCTACTCACCAAGGCTACTCAACAGTGTGGAAGAGTGCTGATTTGGACACGGCGCCGTTGTTTCCGTCAGATCTGTTATAGCACTGCCTTGCTCTGGGTACGGGGATTACGTTGAGGATTTATGGTAGGCTACGTAAAAAATGAAGAATAGCCTACCTCCACCTGCGTTGACAGTCACTTCACAGGGTTTCCGTGGTAATAGTCAGACATGGTGCTGCACCACGGCAAGATTTAGAGCGCCAAGGAAACAAATCCCTAAAATCAAATCAATTTTAACATGATTAATGAGACACTCAATACAAATTTCTGAAAAATAATCTGCCCGACACAATACGAGACACTCAAAACTGGCATCTATTATCGGCTACCATACGCAGTGTAGGCTATAGCTAGGCTATAGTCCAAAGGTAGGAAAATAATTAATACATTTTATTTGATTGTAGTTACAAAAATATATACGTTTAATGTATGTATACTTGAGTATTTTTTTCTCCACAGTTCTCTGAAAAACTTGGCAAAGTCCTCTGTGATTGATCAGAAACTGTATATCCGTTATGAACCTGTTAGCAAGCTAGCTAATAATAACGTTAGCGTAGCCTACTTGGCAAGCTAATCGCCATCAATAGGCTGTATCTTGCAGTAGGCCTAAGTAAAATCGTATTCAGTGACTTCATTGCAATCACTAATTATAGCAGCTGATTAGAAAGACATGATGCCCTGGCCTGGACACGGAAAGAGATAATTATTTGACGGTTCAATGATAAATTTGCTTACAAGCAAAACAATTAATAACCAACGTTATCTTACTTAGACAGCGAGGAATCAGTTAGAAAGCTAGCTAATAATAACAATAATAAGATAATAATAAGAGATTTCAACAGATCAATCAAGGATAAATTTGCTTGCATGAGTTGTCAGCTGTGGTCACAACTAAGTCTAATCTGTTAATGGTTGATATGACTGCGCGACAATAAGTAACAACATGAAGGAATGAAATCACGGCGTACAAAAAATGTTTCCATGGCACTGGTAAATATGTCGATGCGTCACAGGTTTGACCTGCAGGCATTTCAGTAAAAGTAAAAGGGCAGTCCGGCCACAATGGCCTAAAGACTCGCAAAAGTTTTAAAGGGATTACGGCCAAATAGCAGGGCACTGACGGCCAAATAGCAGTGCACTGACGGCCATGGCAGGTATGGCAGCAGGTGTAATTGATGGTAATCAATTAGTTTTAAAAAATGAGGCACAGCTTCGCCGACGGTTTCCTTCAATGAAACCAAAATCAACACGTGACATGCGCAAGGGTGGGACGTCTTATGACACTTCCACAGTAAGGTTGGAAAATAGTATGGAGGAAATTTTTTTGCGTACTGCATGTCGCAGCTAAACAGTGCACATTTAACAGCACACATCTGCCAGTACACTGTAAACAGGAGACAGGACGCAGTAGATAGGGCTCTGATTTGGACACAGCCTCGGTAAATCAGGCCTAAGGAGGACTGTTTGCCAAACTTTTGCGGGATGGTTTGCTGGGTGTCTGGAGGCCTATTTTCTGTTGTGGGTTTGTTTTGTGGACTTTTTGGTTCCTGCTTTTGATTTTTTTGTTTGGTCGAGAAGTTTCTGTTAATTTTGGTGCCCTGCATTAATAGAAGGCAGTAAGCTGACATTTATTTGACATAGTATTTTTACCAGGAATGCATTTGTACTGCCCTACTCTATCATATTTTTTTGTAAATATGTATGTAGCCCTTGTCTTGCACACAATTTCACAAATTTTAAGAAAGATATAGGCTTGACTCTGTGAAGAACAGAAATGTAATTGGGAGACAAAGGTATAGGAAAATTCTGATTCCCAGTGATATATTTTCTTGGCTGCATGTCTGGTCAACTGGATGGCACACTCTCCTTGTCAAGGGCCACTTCTGAGATGAGATTGCTTATCCCCCAGACCAGGACACTAATGACACGACAACATCATGACCATGTCATGATGCTTCAGAAGGACTGTCACATGCAAGTGTGAAGCACTTGAAGATGAGAGCGCTTATTATCCACCATAAGGGTTTGCATCAAGAGTCACAATCAGTGGACGGCAAACCTCCTGACAGCAGGATGCAGAGAGAGAGAGAGATTTTCTTTTTGAGAAAATGATGTCTTGATATCTTTTTCTCCACTCTTGTGAAACTGCATGTGGTTTGCCTGGCTCAAAATAGCATCCGTTACATAACAGTGCACTCATCAGGCTGAAATTGGCTCTTGAAAGCCAATTTTTCACAAATAATCAACCAAATGTTGCAGTTCCTAATTGGGGCTGTGTACATAAATGTTTTGTTCTCAATGGTCACAGCTATCGTTTGACACCTATAATAATCCTGGCACTTGAACAATGTCCGACATGTAGTATGACTAATGGAATTGGGCAGGCATATACACTATATAGCCAAAAGTATCTGGACACCCCTTGGTCTGGGGCTGTTTTTCATCGTTCAGGCTAGGCTCCTTAGTTCCAGTGAAGGCAAATCTTAACACTACAGCACACAAAGACATTCTAGACGATTCTGGGTTTCCAAGTTTATGGCAACAGTTTGGGGAAGGCCCTTTCCTGTTTCAGAATGACAATGCCCCCATCCACAAATTGAGGTCCATACAGAAGTAGTTTGTCTAGGTTGGTATGGAAGAACTTGATTGGCCTGCACAGAGCCCTGACCTCAACCCCATTAAACACCATTGGGATCAATTGGAAGCCAACTGCGAGCCAGGCCTAATAGCCCCACATCAGTGCCTGACCTCACTAATGCTCTTCTGATGGAATGGAAACAAATCCACGCAGAAATGTTCCAGCATCTAGTGGAAAGCCTTCCCATGAGAGCGGAGGCTGTTATAGCAGCAAATCCGTAAATGCTCCAACTCCATATTAATGCCCATGATTTTGGAATGAGATGTTGGATGAGCAGGTATCCATATACTTTTGGCTATGTAGTGTACCAATTCTGCTAGGTTATCTGGAGAAAAATGGATGTCATATTTAGCTACCTGGTAGACATGCTATCATCACAATTTTGTTGACAATCCTCTATAGTTTTTGCCAAAAAAGATGGAATTTAAAAAACGAGTCATTATTTAAAAGGTTACAGACAAGCAGAGATTTAGTTATATTGGCATCCGTACCTTTAACTACATGTCTGAAGATAACCTCATCACATTATAGCATCAACATATACGTAACAATTCCAAACATAAAGGCATTTTTTAATGGGAAGTTCAAAAAAGAACATTCTAAAACAGAGATTTTGTGGTGATTTAAAGGGAAGGATGACATTGCTTCAAGTAGCAGCCAGGCTACACCATAGCAGGTGGTAGCAAGAAAATGTAGTGACCAGGGTGCAATGGCATCAGGCGTGGAGGTACGTATGTCTCTTATGCACACTCAAACTCATTCTCCCCGTCATTACTACCTGTGCTGCACGAGTCCTCAAAAACAGTGCGCCATGACATGTGCATTAATGCATCAACGCATTCAAAGAGGTGTTATGATGTATTAGGGGTAGACAGAAGCTGACAGGCTCATTGATTAAGGTGGTCGCATCTAACAAGTGATTAACCTCGATGTGACCCTCCAAATAATTAAATTACAGTACCTCAATCGGCAATTAGATCCCTGCCCACCAAATATTGCCACCTCTTAGCTTAATAGCAGTTGCCATTTGTATTATCTCAAATCAAGCCAGCCAATCCATTGCTGATTTAAAAACCAGAACTGTATTCAAATATAATTATCTCCTCTACAATTTGCAGAAAGACTATCTCATACCAACACTAGGCTCTTCGGTTTAGGTTTTGTCTGCGAGGAATAATGATAGATTCAGCGAGTCAGTAAAAAAATTTCTTCGCCTGGAGCACATATGCCCCTAGGTTATGCCCCTACAGTTGCCAGTAAATAAAATAAATAAGTAAATAGGAGCACAGACGTGTAGTGATGGTTATCTTTTATTGTAATGTAATGCAGAACAGAGCAATTTGTTGAATGAACAAATGAACGTGAAAACACACATACAGTTGAGGACAAAATTATTGGCCCCCCCTGTAAAGATGAGCAAAAAGGGTTATAAAAAATTCACCGTTTGGTGAATTAGCTTAATCTCACACTGAAAAAACAAGAAGAATCCAACCTTTAATTGACGTTAATTTATTATGAGAAAAAAAAATCCCTCATCAAGAAATAATTATTTTTAACAAAACCACATTGGCCACAATTATTGGCCCCCCTGCATTTATATATAGAATAAAGTAATAATTTTTAATATTTGGTCACATATCCTTTGCATGCCATGACTTCCTGATGTCTGTGACCCAACAACATCAAAAGACTCTTGATATCTTATTTTCTGGTACTCTTACAAGCAATACTATAACATCTCTGCATTTGAATGGATCTCTATGGGAATTGGGGGGTGGGACTAGATTTAGCTGTAAATTATGCTGGAACAGTATGGAACACATGGTTGGCTAAATGGCTGTAAGTCATCAAGGGTCTGACGTATCAAACAAGCCTTAAACCATCACTCTGTTGCCAGATATGCAGTAGATATGGATGAATAACTTGAAGGGTTTCTTCTCCTGACTTATTTTTCCATAGAGTTCAATAGGAAAATTTGTCAGGAGAAACAACCCTTAAAGTGATCCATCCATATCTACTGCATATCTGGCAGCAGAGTGATTGTTTAAGGCTTGTTTGATACCTCAGACCCTTGTTGACTTACAGCCATTTTACCAACCATGTATTCCATACTGTTCCAGCATAATTTACAGCTAAATCTAGTCCCACCCCCCAATTCCCATAGAGATCCATTCAAATGCAGAGATGTTATAGTATCGCTTGTAAGAGTACCAGAAAATAAGATATCAAGAGTCTTTTGATGTTGTTGGGTCACAGACATCAGGAAGTCATGGCATGCAAAGGATATGTGACCAAATATTAAAAATTATTACTTTATTCTATATATAAATGCAGGGGGGCCAATAATTGTGGCCAATGTGGTTTTGTTAAAAATAATTATTTCTTGATGAGGGATTTTTTTTTCTCATAATAAATTAACGTCAATTAAAGGTTGGATTCTTATTGTTTTTTCAGTGTGAGATTAAGCTAATTCACCAAACGGTGAATTTTTTATAACCCTTTTTGCTCATCTTTACAGGGGGGGCCAATAATTTTGTCCTCAACTGTATGTATATGTACACACACACACATTTGTACACATTTTCAACTGAGGTTTTTCCCATTTTTGAAAGTAACTATTGTATGCTGTTCACCGAAAAAAAAACGATTGCTAGCTAACTTTGATATGAAAGTGTATCAGGGATGATACTGGCTAACAACATCTACCTCAGAACTGTCAAAATACACTGCCCGGCCAAAAAAAAAGTTGCACACTCTTTAATATTTCATTGGACCGCCTTTAGCTTTGATTACGGCGCGCATTTGTTGTGGCATTGTTTCGACAACCTTATGCAATGTCACAACATTTATTTCCATCCAGAGTAGCATAAGTTTTTGGCTGAGATCTTGTATTGACGACGGGAGAGTCGAACCACTCCGTAAAGTGTTCTCCAGCACATCCCAAAGACTTTCAATGGGGTTAAGGTCAGGAATCTGGTGGCTAATTCATGTGTGAAAATGATTCCTCATGCTCCCTGAACCACTCTTTCACAATTTGAGCCCGATGAATCTTGGCATTGTCATCCTGGCATATGCCCATTGATGGGATAACCTGGTCATTCAGTACATTCAGGTACTTCGCTGACTTAATTTTATTGCTGCATAATGTTGCTGAGCCTAGACCTGACCAACTGAAGCAACCCCAGATCATAACACTGCCTCCAGAGGCTTGTACAGTGGGCACTATGCATGATGGGTGCAATGGCGACTTTTTTTTTTGGCCGGGCAGTGTATCATTGTGGTGTGAATTGAGCTAAAGTAAAGGATTATTATTACTACATTGTAACATGGCAAATGCGCCATGAAAGTGCTTACATCACTGTGATTGCTGGAGACACACAAGCTGTTACCGTTAATATGCTGACTTGCTTCGCCCACAGTATTTTCCACCATATTTTCCAAAGGTCTGCGGGTTCACATACTGTTCCTGCCCTCTTGATAAATGTCATCATCACACCAGTTCAAAAAACCTTGTCCAAGAGTAAATAATGATTATAGACCTATGGCTTTAACCTCGGTTGCAATGAAATTCCATTTACAGCAGAGGATGTTGTTTTTTTACGTAGACATACGGTGTATGGGGTAGACCGGAACCTTGCGCTATTATTCCACCAGGCTGCATTAGAGAGCATAATCAGGTATGGGGTGTCAGCATGGTATGGCAAGCTTCCGTTACAGCTAAAAATCAAAGCTTGCTCATTTTGGTGCACACTGCTGTGAAGGTCATGGGGAGAAAAGAACACCAGTCCCTCCAATCAATATATGAGCGATCTGTCCTCAAGCAAGCACAGAAAATACTGTCTGACCCATCTCATATTCTCCACTCTGAGTGCCAGTTCTTACATTGAGTAAATTTGACTGTTCCAAAAATGAATTTGTGCCTACCTCAGTTAAGATTCTGAATAGTAATGCAGGATGAGACTATACAAGGCTTGTGCAATAGTACAGTATAATGTGACGGGGTTGCGCAATAGGTTGATTTGTGTTTGTACTATATGCAGATAACCTATATGTAATCTGTATGCAGGCTCTAATCGTAGTAGGTATGTATGTATGTGTGTGTGTAAGATATGTTATTCATTGAACTGATGTTTGGGTACGTGTTTTAGTATGCATGATTGACTTTGGATGAATGTATGACTGTATGTATTATGAGAAGTTACGTCATAACAGTAATTCAGTAACACAGAGTCCAAGACAAATTTCCCCATGGGGACAATAAAGTATATCTTATCTTACCTTGTCATTTCCCATGTTATCAGTACAACAACTGGGAGAGTTTTTATCTATTTCATCATGTATTATAATGTTCAATCATTGCTGATGTTACTGTGTACCAACTAGTTGGCTCACTAGAATATCAATGTTTTTCTTTTTTAAGCCAAGTAGGCTACTAACATTATGCATGACAGTTGACCTGGCTTTATTAGTTTTGGTTTATCCTTAAAAAGTGATGCGATGCCATATTGACTGACGGTCGGTAACATTGTATTTGGGCTATGTCTTTACAGTGGGCTGTTGCTGTGTATGTTACTAAGTTGATGATGCTGTACTGTCATGGTCTCTGCGGTTAAACCCAACTTAATTTCTCTAATTGACTGTGGGATACGTCACACATACTGTTATACACATGTCAATCAATCATGATATCTGTTGTGTGGATTATTGGTATGTTTCTCTCATCTCTCAAAAACTGCCCCCTGCACAGGTTCTCCCAAATATTAGTTCACATTTGCACAGTACAATTTTCACTCACAAATGCGAGTGAAAATGCTCGCACTGTAGAACCCTGTTTAAGGAAAAGGAGAGAGAAAATATGAACCAGGGGATTAAATGCAGAAATATTTATGCTAAATGGCACTGAAGAATGCTGTGGTTTCTGCCTTGTATCATCGAAGGTAGGGGGACAGAATTCTTATTTCACTACAATGTCCACAAGATTTTTTTTCATAAAAGCTAGTATGTCTCATTAAATAAATAATAGCCGCACTTCTAAACAGAAACTAAGCTTTCACCGAGCATATCTTATCATTCCCCAGAGAGGGCAAATTATGTGTTACCTCCTGTGCTGTGCTTTTTTTGCGATCATGTTTTACAAGTGACAGTATCCCGACAATATATTGAAAAGAAGAGATACAAATATGCAATAATAAAGGAAGCAAATAACCCCCTTCTAACCTTCCTTCCCAAAGAACCTTGAAAATGTTGTTTACCAAACTGAGTGCGAGTAGCTACAGCCTTTTTTCTCCATGTGCATGGAGCCTGACTCACACATTCTAGGTCACAACTTCCACCATATAACAAAAAAAGAGCCTCCTTTCTCTGTGGTATGCTTAATACAATATATTTTTCAGCCCAACAAAAGTATTTATCTATTGACTGACATTTTTCTTCCTTGGCACCAATTGAGCTGTTGACAGCTCCATGTATACAACATCTGAAAACTATGGTAGTGTGAAAACCGACATCTCAAAGCAATTTTTTTTTTCCTGCAGTGAAACCAGCAAAGAAAACACAGGTATGATAGGGTCACATAGTTCAGAGTGTGCAAATAATTTTGTAGAAGAATCATTTTGTACTGTGGAAAATGGGATAGATACAGAAAGTACAGGGAAACATTTCAGATGAAATATAGTTATCTTTGTGCACTGTCAAACAACATGTACAAAGTCATCGCAGGACACAGAAACCAAGGCTGGGTATATGTTCATCTAAAGATGGTTTATAAGCAGATACTTGTGATCATGATTAATGCTAATGATTAGGATTCCTTGATTGTTGAAACAAAATGTCAGCCCTAAACATAGCCAAATCAATTTCAGTGTAGCATGATAACTTCATATGATGTTATTGGGAGTTATTTTGTAAGCTTTTCTTTTTTTAGGAAGCTCGGATCTATCCCTGGTACAACTCATGGCCATAAGTCATTTTCTTATGTGACGTAACACATATGGTTAGGGAATTTGACCTGCAGCTTCAAGGCTGTTGGTTTGATTCCCATGTATGTGGGACACTGCTGTTATATCCTTGAGCAAGTTACTTAACCTCAATTGATTCAGTAAATATCCTGCTGTATAAATGGATGTAAAAAAAAAAAGTAGGCTAAGCTGTGTAAGTTGCTCTGGATAAGAGTATCTGCTAAATGTCTAAATGTAAACAATAATCATATTGAAGTCTCTGATTAATATTTCACACGTGCTTTATAAATACATTTTGCGCTTGTTTAATTTTGAATGCATGCTTGACTCTGGATTTCTTAAAACATATTTTAGTTAAGTACTTTCCAACAATGCCAAAGATAGATTTCCACAGCAGACCTACATTAGGGTGTTTGAAGTGGGAACAAAGAGCATACCACACAGGGATAAAAAATAGCACAACCTTTTTTTAGTCACCTATTCACTGCAGTGCTAAGTATAGTGTCTTATTATCTGCATTTTCTTAATTATGTTTGACTATGCAAAAATAAATGAAAATGTTCTTTACTAAATCCAAGACATGATATAAATGAAGTTTCATTTATTGGTATTTGTTATGAAATTCAAATGGAAATGATGTTTCAAGAATGATTTTGTTTATGCAATACAATTTCTTCCAATCAGTTATGATGCCAGATACCAAAAACAGAGTATCATAGTTACAGTTGAAGTCGAAAGTCTACATACACCTTGACCTTAGCCAAATCCACTTTAACTCAGTTTTTCACAATTCCTGACATTTAATCCAAGTAAACATTCCCTGTCTTAGGTCAATTAGGATCACAACTTTATTTTAAGAATGTGAAATGTCAGAATAATAGTAGAGAGCTTTTATTTCTTTCATCACATCTTTAAATTGTTTAACTTGGGTCAAACGTTTTGGGTAGCCTTCCACAAGCTTCTCACAATAAGTTGCTGGAATTTTGGCATATTCCTCCTGACAGAACTGGTGTAACTGAGTCAGGTTTGTAGGCCTCCTTCCTCACACATGCTTTTTCAGTTCTGCCCACAAATCTTCGATTGGATTGTGATGGCCACTCCAATACCTTGACTTTGTTGTCCTTAAGCCATTTTGCCACAACTTTGGAAGTAAGCTTTGGGTCATTCCGACATAAATTTGTTTACTCGGACAACGCTATCCCTTCTGTTCTCTCCGACCGGCGCTCCGTCGCACTCCGACGACGTCATCACAACAAACCACCCGTGCACGCCGTCACTCTGAGGCCACTAGTCTGTGTTGACAGTGTAGTTCCTCTCACTGCCTGCATCAGCATCCATAAACAAGGCTGCAACGTTCATACTATTGAATACTTGTTCCCTAAACAATAAATCATTACTTATACATGACATCATTACAGACAGTAAAATTTACTTCTTATGTTTAACCGAGACGTGGCAAAATCAGCAGGTCTTTTTGGCACTCAATCAAGCCACTCCTCCGGGCTATGTGTACATTCAGAAGCCTCGCTCGACGTGCCGGGGTGATGGGCTGGCTGTTATACATCGAGCTGACATACTGGTGAAACAACTTCCAGTGCCTAATGTCACCTCATTTGAGTGTCTTGTTCTCACACTGGCTGGGCCTTCACATCTCCAAGTGATCCTTGTCTACCGCCCCCCAAAAGCCTCCACTTCCTTCCTGTCTGAGCTACTCACCTCTGTCTGCTCCATGTCTCCTTCTACGCTCATGTTAGGTGACTTCAATATCCACATAGACAACAGCAGCTGCACATTCGCTGCTGAATTCCTGTCGCTCCTGGACTGCTTCAATATCACTCAACACGTTAAAGGTCCCACCCACACCAAAGGTCACACACTGGATTTGGTGTGCTCCACTGGCACAACTTCAACCCTCCTGCAGTGCCTTGACCTAGCTGTGTCTGACCATCATGCCATCCACTTCTCCATTCCTGTCCCCCTGCCTCGGCAGCGCACTCAACGTACCATCACATTCAGGAATATCAAGACTGTGAGTGCACCAGCCCTGTCTAACATCATTGAGACCCATTTGGCCTCAGATCCCCATGACACCACGGTGGATGGTCTGTTAGCCCACTATAATTCAGCCTTATCCCTCAGCCTTGACTTTCTTGCCCCCCTCAAAACCCGGACTGTCTCCTTCTCTCATCCTGCCCCTTGGTTCACCACTGAACTCCGCTCCATGAAGGCCACCGGCCGCCAACTGGAGAGGCTCTTTAAAAGATCTGGCCTCATTGTTCACCACGAGGCCTTCAAAGACCATGTGAGGACCTATAAAGAAGCTCTCTCCAAAGCTAGGACCCAATATTACTCTACTCTTATTGGCGACCAGCAAAATCACCCCAGAATGCTGTTCTCCACCATCAACCGGCTACTCCGCCCCATTGATGCCCCCCACCCCTCTGATGCCCTCAACCTCTGTTCCAAGTTCCTGGACTTCTTCCAGGCCAAAGTGGATTCCATCTACCAACAGCTTCTGCAGCCTGCCAGCCCTCCCCTCCACATACACGTCACCCATAGGATGTGCCTCCCCTCCTTCTCCCCTGTGGATGCTCCCCAGGTTGTTGAGCTGGTCACCAAAGCCAAGGCCTCCACCTGTCCTTTGGACTCCATGCCCACTACCTTGGTCAAGGCATGCCTACCTACCCTGTGTCCCATCATGGTAGACATCATCAACACCTCCCTGGAATCTGGCATAGTACCCTCCAGCTTCAAAACGGCCGCTGTCACCCCGTTTCTCAAGAAGCCAGGCCTGGACCCAGATGACCTCAACAATTACCGACCGATCTCCAACCTTCATTTTCTTAATAAAATCCTGGTAAGAGCAGTTGCTGCCCAAGTTCTTCAGCACATGTCAAACCAGGAGCTCCATGAACCCTTCCAATCTGGCTTCAGAGCACACCACAGCACGGAGACTGCCCTCATAAAAATCACCAATGACCTCCTCATCGCCGCTGATTCCGGTCTCATCAGTATTCTCATTCTCATGGACCTTTCTGCAGCTTTCGATACAGTCTCCCACACCATCCTCCTCAACCGTCTCTCTGAATACGTTGGCCTCACTGGTGTAGCTCTCTCCTGGTTCCAGTCATACCTTTCCAACAGGAAACAGTTTGTGACCATCAGAGACTCCAGTTCCACCCTAGCCCCAGTCAACCAAGGCGTGCCCCAGGGCTCTGTGCTTGGACCCCTCCTTTTCACCATCTACATGCTCCCCCTTGGTCACATCATCCGCCACCACGGTCTCAGTTTCCACTGCTATGCTGACGACATACAGTTGTATCTCAATACCAAACCATCTGCTCAGCTCCCCCCACAGTCACTTGTTAACTGCCTGCATAAAATAAGATCCTGGTTGTCATCCAATCTGCTCAACCTATACAGCAATAAAACAGAACTCATGGTTGTGGCTCCCAAGGCATTGCTCCGGAAAGTTGGTGATGTCCTAGATGTGGATGGCTGCTCCATCTCTCCATCCCTGGAAGTCAGCAACCTGGGTGTCATTTTGGATTCCACCTTCTCATTTAAATCTCATATGAAATCCATCACTAAATCTGCTTTTTATCATCTCAAAAACATCTCCAGACTTCGACCTTCTCCCTCTGACTCTGTGGCAGAGACCCTCATCCACTGCTTTATCACCTCCCGTCTGGATTACTGCAATGGTGTTCTGTTCGGGGTACCCAGCAAAGCCCTGGACAGGCTCCAGTACGTCCAGAACTCAGCTGCCAGGGTCTTAACCCGCACCAAGCCCTGGCAGCACATCACCCCCACCGTTATCCACCTTCACTGGCTCCCGGTTAAGTCCCGCATCATCTACAAAATACTCCTCACCTACAAATCCCTTCATGCCCTTGCCCCCCAGTACCTTTCAGACCTCCTTCACCCCTACACCCCCTCTCGGAATCTGCGGTCCTCGGACACGGGTCTGCTCTCCATCCCCCATACCAGCCTCCGGACTTTTGGGGACAGAGCATTTAGTGCTGCTGCCCCCACTCTCTGGAACTCTCTCCCATCAGAGATCCGCAACGCTGCTTCCTTGGACATTTTTAAAAAATCACTCAAAACCTACCTGCTCACTATGGCCTATGGCCTTTAGCTGTTCTGTCATCTCCGGCCACCTTTACTTTACTTATTTTCTCTGTTCTGTTTTTCTATTTGTTCACTCTGTAAAGTGTCCTTGGGTCCCTTGAAAGGCGCTATATAAATATAAGTTATTATTATTATTATTCATTGTCCATTTGGAAGAGCCATTTGCGATCAAGCTTTAACTTCCTGGTGTCTTGAGATGTTACTTACATATATCCACATGATTTTCCTTCCTCATGATGCCATCTATTTTATGAAGTGCACCAGTCCCTCCTGCAACAAAGCACCCCCACAACATGATGCTGCCACCCCCATGCTTCACGATTGGGATGGTGTTCTTCGGCTTGCAAGCCTCACCCTTTTCCTCCAAACATAACGATAGTCATTATGGCCAAACAGTTCAATTTTTGTTTCATCAAACCAGAGGACATTTCAAGATCTTTGTCCCCATGTGCAGTTGCAAACTGTAGTCTGGCTTTTCTATGACAGTTTTTTGTGGCTTCTTCTTTGCTGAGCAGCCTTTCAAGTTATGTCGATATAGGACTCGTTTTACTGTGGATATAGATACTTTTGTACCTGTTCCCTCCAGCATCTTCACAAGGTCCTTTGCTGTTGTTCTGTGATTGATTAGCACTTTTCGCACCAAAGCATGTTCATCTCTAGGAGACAGAACACGTCTCCTTCCCGAGTGGTATGACGGCAGCGTGGTCCCATGGTGTTTATACTTGCGTTCTATTGTTTGTACAGACGAAAGTGGTACCTTCAGGTGTTTGGAAATTGCTCCCAAGGATGAACCAGACATGTGGAGGTCCACAATTTTCTTTCTGAGGTCTTGGCTGATTTCTTTTGATGTTCCCATGATGTCAAGCAAAGAGGCACTGAGTTTGAAGGTCGGCCTTAAAATACATCCACAGGTACACCTCCAATTGACTCAAATAATGTCAATCAGAAGTTTCTAAAGCCATGACATCATTTTCTGGAATTTTCCAAGCTGTTTAAAGGCACAATCAACTTAGTGTATGTAAACGTCTGACCCACTGGAATTGTGATATAGTGAATTAAAAGTGAAATAATTTGTCTGTAAACAATTGTTGGAAAAATGACTTGTGTCATGCACAAAGTAGATGTCCGAACTGACTTGCCAACACTACATTTTGCTAACAAGACATCTGTGGATTAGTTTTAATGACTTCAACCTAAGTGTATGTAAACTTCCGAATTGAACTGTATATGAAAAGCACACAGATATGCAATGCATTGTTAAAAGGGTGGATCAATAAGAAAATGGAATCTGTTGAATGTATTTGACTGGATGTATAGTATTAGTAATGTGCATTTATACAGTAACTTTGAAAGGTCCTGCTTTGCTGTGTTTAACAGTCATTTACAGTGAGCTGATTTTAAAATATTAATTGACTTTTCCCGGGAAGCTTCATATTTAATGTCAAGCTTTAAATGGTATCCATGTTAAATTTGGAATGTATGACACAGTATACTGCCATTAGTCATTAGTTCAGCCCTTTTAACAGAAAATCACTCTCAAAGGTTATTACATGATGCATAAGACTAGATCTGATGATAGTGCAGAGCATTATCTGAGCTAATTAGCCATACTAAATTGACTGTGTCAACGAATGGTTTTCGGCATATTTATTCTTGCACACATCAATGAATAACAATTACTGTGTGTTTAGTTCATTTAGATTGTGGAATATTCTGTCTTTACATCATTCCTTCTTACTTATTTACCGCTATGTGTGTAAACCACGAATTATTCTTAAACAAATACAATATTTGATATAAATATTCAGCCGTAACACTAGGTTGAATGTTCATCAAGTAAGAAGAGCAAAGAGAAGAAAGTGACAACAGGGGTTTATTGATTGCCTGGTAATGTTTTGAGTTTGTTGTCTGTTCTTCAGTCCTGCAATATTTTAACATCCACATTGATCCAAGGAGTATGAAACAATGAAGTGCGCAAAATGGGCTTGCGCAACATGTTTTTTCCGGATCCGGTAACAAAATTCTATCTGGCGCACCATTATTCTTCCGACGGTTCCCATGGCAATGAACAAAAGGCATAGAGCGTGCCAGCATGACTCAAGCTTTCAGGGGTCAAGAGGACCTTGAGGAAAAAGAGGTGCAGCAGAGGAAACGCATCTGCATCACGCTACTGCTGAGAGTCTACTGAGAGACGTGGAGAGGACATTTAGTGCAAAACCAGCCCTTAGCCACCATTCGTTTCCATGTGACGTCAGAGACACACACTTCAGATGAATACAAGCAGAGAGTAGGCTGTATTATCTATTGGCTTGAATAGTTTATAGACCTGAAAATTAATTAAAACACACCAAAATAAGAGGAGCACAGACCAAAGTAACAGACTCATTTTTGCATCTGAAAATGATATTTTTTCATGCATTTACTGTGGGCCTAATACAAGTATTCATTGCCTGAACAGACACACACAGTATGGTAATTCGACCTAAATGCATTAATTAGGGCTGCCATAAACAATCAAAGACCCTCATGTTGCCCATTAGGAGATCTGATCAAAATTGTGCATTAATCCTGCCTGTCACCACAACGAATGTCTGAGCTGACCTTAGAGAGTACGTACAGCTCCACTGTGCTAAGATCCGTGCTTGTGTTCAGAGCTACAGGAAGCTTTAAGCTGAAAGCTACAGAGCTCAAGGGCGAGGGGGGGGGGGGCAGTCTGAAAACAACATACAGTGATGTATGGCTCTGACAGGAACAAGCTTACAGTGTAGGCCCCCTTTCTTCAAATTTGCCAGTGGGCCTCTCTTGTGATTGAGCTTTCTGCTTTTCTCTGCATTAATTCATCATCCATTTGTCAGGATCCATGTGTGAGGGAGTGCTAACACTGCCACACTGCAAACGGCACCTCTCCATTATGGGCATGCGCATTTACACATAAACTGGGCTCGTGTTGTTTCTTTTTTTCAGCATCTTTTTATATTCCATTTCTTTCCTTTTATCCCTTATTTGAGTTCAACATCTCCATGAATCCATCAGTGTTTTTTATTCAGCACAAAACAATATGTTTAAAATACATCACACTGGAATAACAAGGTTTATCAGAATACTATTTTTTTGTGGTGAAAATTTTTTTTTTTATGAACTGCAAGATAGACGCTATTGTCCACTGTGTCACGCTTGGGTCGGTATAGTTTAGGTGATACTGGGTGGGAGGGTTTCTTGTTAAATGAGCTACTCGACAATAGTGGCACTTAGAAACTCTGTATTCGGCATAGTTATTATGAATTGTGTACTAATCAAGCTAAAACACAGAGTTTGTTGTTCCCATTCATAGTTTGGTTGCAGGAGCAATGACTATCTCTGTTGAGCAATCTCATGGCGCCGCGGCATGGCCACTATTGGGTCTGCACGAAGGGGTTAAAACAGCGGATAAGTCAAATAACTGAATCACAAATAGTTTAAACTAAGCTGAATTTCAGAAGTAAGTGCCATTTGCGCATGATTATTTCATTATTATCTGGCCCTTAGGTTATACATATAACCTGCTGGTGCTGTTGCCACTTCTCTCACTATCATCACTATGGTCACTATTTATTTTTAAATTTATTGTTTGTTCTTAGTGATGTCTATTATACTACGTCTGTAGGCGGCCACCCCAAACAAGAATAACACAACTAAAGTCAATTTCAAGCAGAACAGTATGTATCTCAAGGAATTATTTATACTTAAAGCTGGAGTATGCAAGTTTTCTTTAGAAAAAATATCGGGGAACGGTCATGCTTAGTTGGTAGCAATCATGGAAATAACTGTTTTGAGAGAAATCCAGCATACACCGTGTTTATACCCTCAAATTCTGCATTCTAAAAACAGCGATTCGACCCGAATTTTGTTTTCAAAACAAAGGGGTCGATTTACTAAGATCCCAAATAAGGGGTGTTATTTTGGGGGTGCAGCCAAAGTATTTGCATGCCTTATCATTTCACACTTTGTGGGTGATCAACTAAGAATTATTATGCAAACAGCCATATTTAAATGTGATTTTGCGTGTTTGGAATGGTAAAACTGTAAGAAAACTTGCAGTCATCAAACCCCTTCTTAAAAAACCAAACTTGGATATGAACGACTTGTCTAACTATAGGCCTATCTCAAACCTTCCGTTCCTCTCTAAAATAATAGAAAAGGTCATTTCAAAACAACTCTGGTCATTTTTGCACCCTAATCAAATATTGGAAGTTTTTCAATCTGGTTTTCGACCCTCGCATAGCACTGAAACAGCCCTAGTCAAAGTATTCAATGACCTACTCCTTGCTTCTGACAGTGGCTATATCTCTGTACTCATGCTTCTGGATTTAAGTGCAGCATTTGACACAGTTGATCACCTCATCCTTCTGGATAGGCTTGAAAATATTGTTGGCCTCCATGGACTGGCTCTTCCCTGGTTTAGATCATATTTAACAGACCGATATCAATTTGTGCATCTTAACAATGACTCCTCCTATAAGTCTAGGGTTAGATATGGAGTACCACAAGGATCTGTCCTCAGGCCTTTGCTCTTCTCTCTATACATGCTTCCCCTGGGACAAATCATCCGTAAACATGGCATTAACTTCCACTGCTATGCAGATGACACCCAGCTGTATCTATCAGTCAAGCCTGATGAAGTTGTCCTGCTGTCAAAGATGGAAGCTTGTCTTATAGATATAAAGGAATGGATGACCCATAATTTTCTCTTGCTAAACTCCGATAAGACAGAGGTAATGGTAGTGGGGCCCAAGTCCCTGAGATGCAAACTATCTGGCTATATGCCTAACATTGATGGAATTTCAATCACCTCAAGTGCTGTCATTAAAGATCTTGGTGTTACGTTTGATCCAGATCTAGTATTTGATACACACATTAAAGACATCTCTAGGGTTGCTTTCTATCACTTGAGAAATATCTCAAAAATCCGAAAAATACTGTCCCTACATGATGCTGAAAAGCTAGTCCATGCTTTTGTTACTTCTAGATTAGATTATTGTAATGCTCTTTTGTCTGGATGTACACATTCCTCTCTGAAAGGGCTTCAGCTAATTCAAAATACAGCAGCTCGTATTCTCACGAGAACTAGAAGATTTGAACACATCAGCCCAGTGTTAGCTTCACTTCACTGGTTGCCAGTCAAATTTTGAATAGACTATAAGATTCTATTACTTACCTTTAAAGCCTTACATGGGCTTGCCCCATTATATTTAAGGGATTTACTTTTCCCTTATAATCCCTCACGAACGCTCCGTTCGCAGGGCGCAGGCCTCCTTGTTATTCCTAAAATAGCTAAAAGTACCATAGGTGGTAGAGCCTTTTCCTATCGTGCTCTTCTCCTATGGAACAAATTGCCTGCTCATGTTCGGGGTGCAGACACTGTCAGTCTATTGAAAGCTAGGCTTAAAACTCATCTTTTTAGTCTGTCCTATAGTTGAGGGGCAGGAGTGGGTGGCTGGCATTAGCTATAGAGTCTCTGGTGGACTGAGCGGTCAGTGCTGTCACTGGATCATTATTGGTAGTGTTGTGTTAAGCTCGACCGGTCATGGTCTAGTGGTGACTGTCTCAAGCCTGCCCTCATGGCTGTATTGGCCCCTGCCTCTGTTTAGCCCTTAGCTATGCTGCCATAGCCTTATTCTGCCGGGGTTTCCTTATCGCAGCAGACACCTCTGTCTCTCCTGCTGTGCTTGTTCTGCTACCATCTGAACCCCCTAACAATGTTTTTTTCTTTTTTCCTCTTCCCTGCTCTGGGCACCTGCCCGGAGCTCTAGCCCAAGTTTCCCGAGTTTCCCGCGTCCTTCCCCCGCCCCCCTCCTGGCCCGGAGCTCCAGCCCAAGACCAGCTAGGCGCCCCCCACCTGCCACTGCTGATCTCTACATGATGGAGTCATCAGAATAGAATACCTCCCTATGACATAATCAACCCATAGGCCAGTGGAGGATGGGCATCCCCCCAATAGCCGGGTTCCTCTCGAGATTTATTCCCATCGAGGAGTTTTTTCTCGCCACAGTATGAGGGTTTTCTCTCCTACTAGAGTTTTTACCTCTGCTATCTGGGGGCTTAGAGCTGTCTTAGAGCTGGCATTTCCCATTTCCCCTTTCCTCCCCTTTCTGTTCTGTAAAGCGTCTTTGTGACAGTCATCTGTGAAATGCGCTATATAAATAAAATTGAATTGAATTGAATTAAGAAAACAGTGAAAAGACTGGCTGCAATGCTGCCGTTTTTATGGTATTTTTTAGTGTAGGGTATAGGCTGCTGTTACACTGAATGAGCTGGCAGTTTATTACAAACTTTTTCACTGGCTGCCTCTTAGTTTCTGCTGGGAGTTACAGATGTTTGTCAGGACTGAAATTATCATAACTATGCTTACTAGCACTAAGCCTACTCATGACGTAAGGCTATCCACGAATACTCCTCTTGTGTATTTTTGAGCGTTAGCTAGAATGGGCCAGTTAATTACCCCCCATTGTTACGCAATCATTCAGTATGTTCAGTTATGGATATTCAGAACACACCCGTACATGTCTTGCTAAAATGACAGACGGCATCTTATCGATTCTGTGTCTTTTAATACCTGCTTTCCATTTGTACTAAAATGCACACGCAAATAACTTTCAAGCTTAGTAAATCACTTAGACGTGCTAAAGGAATCTATTTGTATGACCACCTCCCACTATTTCATAAAATAATGTAGGGACGCCCAATGTTGCATATTCATTCAGGCTAACCCGTAAAAATGAGAAATCAACGTATCTTTCAATTTTACCAAGCGCAATCCTCTTTACAACTTGTTAGTTGATCAGCCCGGTCCATTTTTTTGTGGGTGGTAACAGTTTTACACGTGTTTTTGTAAACCTGCAGTAAATCGACCCCAAAGTGGCTTATGACCATAGACCATATAATGAATCGAAGAGATAGGCCAGTTCACATCGCGAACCAATCAACAGTGAGATTGACTTTGCCAGTTCACCAGCTAGAAATTTCACAGCGACCCGTTAGACCGGCGCTATTTCACACAAAGAAAAAGAAAAGGGAATTGGATAACGCTCGCTCGATAACTGGAGTAAACATAGGTGCTCATTTTAGAAGGCGGTGAGATGTTCGAGAGAAAATTCGTTTAAAGATAGACGTGGATCTCCCATATTCTACTGGACATGTACGGCAAAAGTTTCAAGACAAATTTACCTGGACTTTCAGCTTGCCAGCCAACTCTAATTACCTATAACGAATAGTAGCTAGGTTGCTATTATTGATAACGTTACTTTATTCGGCAGCTTAGTTCTTGGAAGAAGGACATTTTTGCTCACGTTATATGTCATGTACGTAAATCACGTTAGCTAGAACCGGCTACTCAGCTATGTTAACATGCAGATAATGCCTGGTTCATACTAACACTACACACTCAGTTTTATGCAACAACTCTGCAACAATAGAAAATAGTCCATTGTTTAACCTGGACTTTTAGATTACATTTTTACTGTAATGTTAGCTATACCAGTCTGTAATACTGCAATCCTACCTAGAAGACTTGCATGTTCACAACGAGGTCTGTGGAAGCAGTGGGGTAGGCGATGTGTCTCTTTCTCTGGGCAGGGCCAAGGGATGTTATGACTTATGTTTTGACAACAAATGCGATCATTGGGAAAAAGTTGCATACTCTAGCTTCAATGTTCAAATATATTTTTTGCAAGATTATAATGATGATGAAATGTATCTTGGATAAATAAGGGTAAGCAGATTTTTTTTTTCTTTTTCATGTGAAAGGAAGAACAAATGTGTGTTGCATTGTGTAAACACAGGTATATTGATTGTGACATTCAATTCTGTTTTGAGTTTAGAGATGTCTGCATTGATTTGCCATTGAGCAATTAAGATAGACATGTAGAGAATGTGGTGACAAACTGCCTATCCAACTTCAAGATGGGGAGATGGGGTTCATGCAACACTGAACTGACTCTGTGCATTTTATGGCATGCACTCAAGTTATTTACTCACTCTGAACTCTGAATCACAGAACCATGAAACGGATACTTGGACATTTTCCCCTTGGTCATTTTTTGTAATGATATGCCGTTTAAACAGTGCGTTAAAACAAAAGTTAAATCCACAGAATGCGTCGATTCAAGACAGTAACAGTCAGAAAAGCAGAGTGCTTTGCAAGGAGTAAAATTGTTTAGCAATTTATTGTATTGGACATATGATTTATGATGTGCTCTGACAGACAGATCAATACACCAATTATAATTCTGAGCAATGTTGCTATCACATTCTTATTTTGCTTTGAGGAATGAATTTATGTCTCTTTTCATTTAAAATACTTCCATATCTAAGAATAGGTATGGAAGCTTATTTTGGAAATGCATCTGTTGCTAATGGTTACACAGGGACATTTTGGGGGGACTCTGGCTTTCTGATCATGAGATTGGACCCCCTGCAGAGTCATTCACAATTAATACTCCTGATCAACCGAGGCACAATGGAGTGTCTGTCCCCTTCTTCATGTGACTCTGAGATGAACACAGACTGCTTGATCGATCAGGCACCAGGTTGCATGGGCAGGAACACCCCAACTGAGGTGATTGGAAATGACTGATCCATCTGTTTGATGGTTCCAAGGAAATGACCCAATCAATTGCATGGGTGCCCTAAAGCCATCTACCAATTGGGATCAAAGGAACGGGTTTGGTCGTGTCAGTGACTTTTGAGCATAAAAACCCATGAAACTTTACCAACATTGCTCTGATGGTAAAGACGCTGTCTTATACCTACCAGACGCACCACTAGAACCCTGATGGACTTCTGCATTTCCCAACCCGCATCTCGCCTGATCACCGAGACAGAGTTGGCCTGCCACCGTCCACAAACCAAGCTGGTTTATTTTCAATGGCTGTTTTGAGGACACGTTTCTTCAAACGGCTCCTCTACTGTCTCCCTTGCAGCCGGACCCAAGTGGAGATCTGTGCACGTCCACGTTGACCTGACTGGAAACATGTTGTGACCCGACTTCGGTGAAGAAGTCTCCAGGAGTCCACGCACCTGCCGGGACCTTGGACCAGCTGACGAGCTGACATCACTTACGGAATCGGGACTGGCCTCCCTTTGTTACCGTTAAGTATTGAAACGTGTTTTATTTAGCACTGACATCAATTGATAGGCTAGCATAAAACACAGGTGATACCCAGTTGAGGTCATTTTACTTCTGGTTCCTACTGTTGTTTGTATTTTGTTTTGCTATGCACGTTTCAGTCGGGAATAGCTAATTTCCCTGGCCTTATAGTTTTACACTGTTAAAACTTTATATTTATGAGACTGATAAAACGAGCTAACCACAAAATATAGTTTAGCGTGTCATTAACCCATAACACAAACTAACCTTTGTTAATGGTAAGACTGTTAGCTTCTATATTTAGCCGTCACATAATTATCATTTCCTCTGATTAAGATTAAGTCATAGAATATATTCCTCATGTTATATCAATTATTGTTTCTATTATTCACATATTCATAGTTGTAGCCAATAAAACATATGTCATTTTTCCAACCCATTGTCATGTCTACGTTATTTCACTAAGTTGGGCATCTACTGACGTATAGAATTCTGTATAGAATTCTAATTGAGTGTTGAACTTAATTAATTCTGAATAAAAGTGACCAAACCTCACTACACATCCATAAATTCAGCTGAGTTGACAGTTAATTCTGAATAAAAGTGACCAAACCTCATTACACATCCATAAATTCAGCTGAGTTGACTGTTGACTGAGTCAAGAAACAGGCCTTTTTTTTTGCCTAATTGAGGCTAGTCAAGATTTAAAGATTTTTACTTGACTTTCTGGAAGGCCATTTTTGCCTAGCAGCAGATTTACAGTGTAATAAATAAATGCCAGTTCAAAAAGCCTCATGCACAACATATCTTGTTTATTGGAAGCACCAATGTACTTATATTATTTTTGTCAGTGTCAGATGTATCATATTTAAAAATGTTTTAATTTCCTTTGTCTGTGCATGCTCAAATTTATTTGTCTACACACACAGCTAAAATGACCTGACAAGAGATTTTGTGGCTCAGTTGTTCAAATTAATTTCAACGATCATAACACTCTTATAACAGCAGCATGAGCATATTCATTACTTTCTGCAATTTGTCATTTATTTATCGTTTGTCACTTCAATTTGTCTTTCAGCTAACTGGTGGTGTAATACAGCAAGAAAGTACAGAAGATATCTCCCTCTGATGTACTCCCGCTGCATTCAGTCCTCATCCCTTGTTCTTCTCTCCTGTCCTTCCTTAAAGTCCAATCCCAGGTTCCCCTACGAGGCTGACTCACACCCCTCTCTTCCTCCATGCCACTTGTGTTTTCAAGTGTAGGATGTGAGACACATATGAGGCCATGAATGAGCTCTTCTGGTACAAGCTTCCTTTGAGTCCAGAACATCAATGATTAAGGTACAACAAAGAGCAGGATGTTTGGGTTGTATGAAAACAAATATTCCCGCAGGCAAGAAATTCTATGCTATGTTGGGATAGTACTTGGCTGAGAGGATAGGTTTGTTGTACTTCTTTAACCCTAGAATGCACAACATATTGAATACCCCCACACATGGATTTCATTATAATAATCACAAACACATTCCATTAATTAATTACATTTTCCGTACCTGTAGCTAAATTGTGAGATTACAAAGCAGCAGTATGAAGTAGTCATTTTACATTACATTACAATCATTTGGCAGTCGCTTTTATCCAAATGTAGTCATCTGCACAGTAGATCCGGAACTTATATGCCATTGTTTGCCAGGCAGGACTCTGTTGTTGCAGCCTTTCCTTAGTCTGCTGAACATAACTAGCTGCATAAATGCATTAAAAAATGTGAGTGCTTTTAAAATTTTAGATGTGCTGTTCATCCTGCAGGATACGGGTATTTGTCAAATAAGCACATCATGTCATAAATAATGCATACTAGCTTTTTTGGAAGTGAAATAGAGACCATCATTCAGATGCAAACTTTAGACTCAAGCTAGGATAGAAAGGTTTAAGAGCAAGTAACATAACAAACTCATTTGTGTACAAGGAAAATAGCTGCTGCATATTAATTAGTTATATAAATGGCATGCAGCTGGGGGTTTACCTTTTGGCATTTGTGCCCACTGTTTTATTCTCAAAAGTTTTATACAGTTATTAATCATGAGATCTCAGAGGTGGTTTATATGTTTGTTAATGTAGTATTCAAATTGTTGCATTGTACTCCCTTATTTTCTGTTACTCCAGACTCCAGAAAAGAAAATTAATAAAAAAGATATTGATTAATAAATAAGATTAATGCAGTATATAGCAATACTGTTGATACTAGTACATGGTAAGAAAGATGACAAGGTGACAAAACAATATAAATATGTAATTTTAATTTTATTTATCCCCAAATTAAAAAAACTAAATGGCTATACTTACATACAGGTAAATGCTAATTATTGGTTATGGGTCTATGGGTGGCAGACTTCAAGCAGTCATCAAATTGAAATGATTTGCAATCAAGTACTAAATTTGATGACTTTATTTCAGATTATATTCATTTATTTTATTTTAATTACTTTTTCTCCCCTAAAATGGGAGGACTATGTATAAAAATGGCTGCAATTCCTCCACTAATAATGACTCAATATGTATTTAAGTACCCTCAAATTAAAATTTTCTAAATGGCTTGTTTCATATTCTAAGTCAGTAGATGCAATGCTGATAAATGAATCATGGGAAGACAAAGTTCATAGCCCAGGTGATGGATGATTGATCCTGACAGGCCCTCAAATGCAGTACGGAATGGCGAGCCCTGTCTGACAGCTCTAATCACCAGCAGCACCCAACCTGCGAGAAAAATGGCCTCTCCCCCTCCACACAAACACAGCCCATTGCCCGCTGAACAGTCTGTTTATCACAAGACACTCCCCACAATTTCTGGGAGTACAAAACAAAAACTGCAGCATAGCATGGACAAATATTTTTTGTGTTAGTTTTATTAAGGTTTAAAGTTAAAAAAAATGAAGAAAATTATATGAAAAAGGTAAGATTTGCACACCTGGATATTTTAGAGAAACAGGTGCATTTAGAAATGTTTTACAGTTTCACATAACACAAATTTTGTATTGGTCAAGGATTTCATAATCAATCCTTCCTATATTTACGATGTAGGATTTATGGGAGAGTGACTCCAAACCACTCAAACATTATTGATAATGTTGGCAAAGAGAGACTGTACTGTTGGCCTCTCTAAAATTAAAATGTCATGGAAGTAAGAATTAGATGAACAATTCCTAAAGAAATTGTAGGTGTGGTTGCTTCGCAGTGGTATCAATTGCTGGAAATGGTATAGAAAGATGATTATATGGTTTAGTGTGAGGTGGTAAATAAAAGGTGGAAATGGTATGATGTGGTAATGTGGTATAAAGGGATGTGTTAAAATATGGTGATGTATTTTGTGGTAAGTAGTCTAAAGAACCTGAAAGTGATACAAAGAAGTAATTAATTGTGATGAAAGCACAAAAAGGTAATATCAAATCATCCGGAATAGTATTGTTAGGTCTTAACAGTGTTGTAGAGGAAGGCATTATGATGTCATAAGTAGTGAAATATGTTACAGCATCCACATTCTATTGCATCGGTTTTTCAAAATGTGCCCATTGACTCCCATTCATTTGTTGGCGATAAAAGGTCAATTATCTGAAATAGTGTATATGGTATAAAGGTAAAATGTTATAGCAACCTGGAGGGTAAATAAACGGAGAACTCAGAAAAGAGTGAAAGAAAAGGAGAAAGATTCTAAGATCAAAACCTAACTGAATTCTAAACGGGAGTTTTACTGGTTTGCTTATTTGAAACAACAAGGAATGCAGGTCTCCCAAGTCCTATACCTTTACCTGACTTTGTGAAGTGGCAATAATGACACAAAAGCGCTTAAATAGCCAGCAGAACACGGGAAACAGGACGCCGTCCCGAAGCTGCGAAAGAAACCTCCGCAGAGAAGGAACGGCAACCTGCAAAACCGTGACAATTTCTTATTTAAAAAAAACGTTTCAACCTTCGTCACAAATTAGCTACACTTCACCGGCAGCACTGGCACTCTCCTTGGTTAAAGGTTACAATGGAGTCCTGAAATAGCCCATTCATCAATTCAAGGACTGTCAGAAAAGGGGTAGCAGGCTAAGGTGTCAGAACTGGGGGCTGGATAAGCAGAACAATGTAACTTTGCAAATTAATGTGATTAGCTGTTTGGCAGAAATGCAAGATTGAAAGCTTGCGCTTTTTGTTAACAACCCTGTCATTAAAGTTGAGATGGTGGAAGTGCGTTAGGGATTAATGTGGCCCATCAGGATGATAGACTTAGCATCTAGTAGGCACATAGATTTGAACAATAGGAAGAACGCGGAAGAGCGCACTACTGCGTTTAAATTGGCATAGACCTTTTGGGCAGTAGCAAATTGTGTGTGCGTGCGTGCGTGTTTTGCTTGTCATCCGTTATTAGCCTGGTTGGAGTGTTGTTCTTATGAAATGCATAATGGCTTTACCTGGGAGACTATGCTTATTCTCGGACATAGAATTATAGCTGGAAGAAACTAGTGTGCGTTTGTAAACATGTGGCTGTGTACAGTATGTTTTTTCTATGTGTGGCTCTATGTCTGTATATTATGTGTTTGTATGTTGTTGTGTGTGGCTGTGTACATATTCCCATGCATAATGAACGAGTGTTCGTATGTGTGTGTGTGTGTGTGTGTGTGTGTGTGTGTGTGTGTGTGTGTGTGTGTGTGTGTGTGTGCGCGCGCGAGTGCGAGATATAGAGGGAGAGTGAGATAGAGGGAGAGAGAGAGAGAGAGGGGGCGGGGGGACCCGCTTCACTGGCAGCACTGGCACTCTCCTTGGTTAAAGGTGCCACAATTATTCTTAAAGCTGCCAGTGCAAAGCAACTGATGCATTACTATTCTTCTTATGACAATTATTCATTACAGAACCATAAATATAAAAAAATACTATATGTAGCTGTAAAGGACATTTTTCCCTTGATGATAAAGGCTGAGATAAAGCAGTTAAACCATTTTTCTGATTAAAGATTTCTCCAAAAATAGGTCTTAGGTCTAAACGGTAGTCATTTTACAACTAGTTTGTACACCCCTAACTAATGCATGAACAAAGGATTAACAAGTGTTTTGACAAAGCATTATAACAGTTAATCATGTTAACTATCATGACATTGGACATCATTGGACAGTAAAGGCAGATGAAGAACTGTTATTGCTTTTGATGCTCAATATTTCATCATAATTAATATTTAATTAATTTAATATAATTTAATTTTGATCATAATACTAATAGTAATAGTCATTTTAATCATAATCATAATCACACATACCTTCACTATAATGTGAAACATCTGATTCAATTGAATGTCTATATTTAACATGTTTGTGTTTGTGGGTCTGCCCCACTGTCTGTCTGCTTTACTGCTGGAAACTACAACTGAAGTTCTTTAACGGGAAAATAAAAGATATTCTATTCTATTCTTGTCAGGATCCTGTACTTTGTCTGTCTGTTTATTCTGTGTAATTATTTTTCCTGATTTATTTTGCCTATTTTCCCGCATTTCCCTCGCGATTGTCTGTTTATTTTCCTGACTTCGAGTATTGTTCCATCACTCTAGTTCCCTTGTCAGTCCGCGTTCCATGTTTCCTGAGATTCCACTCCCTGTCTTTGTCATTGCACTATTCGGGTGATTTTGGGAACATTCGGGTTTCCTCTGTATTTCGTCTCTCGTTTTCTTCCTTCTGGCTTTATTAATATTTTTATAAAATACTAATGTACTAATCATACTGTTAGATTAGATTTAATACTAATCTGCTAACAAACGAATGTGTATATAATACTAACCAGCTAACCTACTGTGTTATCTTGCCCAACCCTGCTCCAGCCTGCCCGTTCCTGACCTCCTGCCTGCTACCCTGTGTGGGCATACTTGTAAATAAAGTCTCCTGCGTAGAGTTCAACCAGCCGTCTGTCTCTGAGTCCTTCGTTTGGGTCCTATCCTGTACATCATTGTAACAATGGATCGATTAACATGAGTTAATGCTTTGGTGAAAATGCGCAATCATTAACAGCATTGACAACACTATTTTGGTGACAACACAAGTGCAAACTCGCCTGGGTGCAATTTGAATTTCTAATTTTATCTCGCACAAACAGAATGTTTTTCACCCCCGCTAGGTTTGGTAGTTTTGTAGTCTGCTGTAAGCCTGTTTGCGTCAATATCGGTTGGGCAGCACAATAGAAACATTTGGGGCTATGCAAGTTTTGTGTTGAACAATGTGATTGCGTTTAAACCAACCCAGACCAGGTTTTAACTCAAATGCTGGCACATTGTGCTCATTTTGTGGTGTGATGAATGTGCACATATGAATGCATGAACACATAACACAGAAATATTTTGTTTATTTCAATTTGACTATTTGAAATACATGCTGTGTTCAGTCATGCAGTCCAGTGCCGATTATTTATGGCCATTACACCTGCAAGGAGTTCAAAGAGACATAACGAACATGGGAGACCGGCTCTACATCCATCAAATAGGATAAGATACACGTTTGTTAAATGCATGTAGGTGCACCGGTTCTTGTTATGTTAGTTTTTTAACTGTCACTACAGTCAAATGGGTCACCGTATGAGGTGGCGCTACAGGGAGTGCATGACAGGCAGAGCAACTCCTACCAGGAATTGTATTGAGAAATGTGGATTCCCAGGGTTTTGGGCATTATCGACTGCACACACACGTACAGTTGCATGCACCAACAGATCACTATCATTTATGTGAATCATATCACTCCATTAATATCCAAGGAGTTTGATGCAAACCTAGGGTGGTCAACTATCATCCCTGCTGCATTTGAGGGGGTGCTCATCTGGATGGGTGGCCGTAAGGGAAAAATGGCTATACATTAAAATTGTGCCTACTTGTACTGCATACAATGGGCCTCATTCATGAAGCATTCCTAAATATGCACGTACATTTATGTACAAAACAAGTTGGTACAAAAAATGTACGTATATATTTACGTATAGGCTATACAGACCTGTAAGTCATTTTATAGCTAATTTCGTTCACTGCTTAACTGTGTTTTAATTAGCATATGTAATGTCGTATAAGCCTACATACTACTACGGAGTATTCATTACATTGTGAGTCTAATTAAACAAGTTCATAGCCTACAATTGATTAATAGGCATCATCTAATGTGTTTGCTTTTTACAATCGTAATTTATTAGCTACGTTTGCATTGTGTATTTCAGAGGCTACATTTTGTCGTGAATTTAACAGAAATTTTTTTTTAAATTCATGTTCGAATTGATATTCTGATTTTACGTATGAGGTACACGTGGTAGCTACTGAGCAAGTTTGTTCATACATACAAACAAATCTCAGATACGAAAACGTTGATGAATGCCAAAATACGGGCAAAATTGCTAATACGAACGATTCACGTTCAAATTCATTCTGCTCACGTTTCATGAATGAGGCCCATTGACCCCAGAAAAAACTGGCAGCTTGCTTTTAACCGTATGTTTGGTAGGGCGAAGTCAATGATTGAGCGAACCTTTGGAATGTTAAAAATGTGTTTCAGATGTTTGGACCAGTGAGATGGTACATTAAAATACAGCCCTCAGAAAGTTAGTGCATTCTTTGTCGTGTGCTGTGTTCTACACGACATAGCCATACCTCATGGATGTGATGTAGACCTCAAGAGGACACATTACAGAACTTCATATGGAGAGAGGCAGAGCCGCATGTGCGATTGCCACGGAGATTAGAGTGGCACAGAGTGCATGACAGATCATGGACCCGTTGGCTTCGTTGAAGTGGTGAATTTGTTTTTTGTTTATTTTGAATAGTGATATTAAAAACTGAGAGCAAGGAAACTATAATCTATAGTACATTAAATTCAAACTAAACGCACTGTCTCCTGTCCCACCCTCTGGTTCGCAGGCATGATGCCTGCCAAGTTGAAACAGCAGGGGCAGCAGCATGACGAAGAGGCAGACTGGAGGGTGTCTCTGCAAGCTGCCTCCTGCTCCTGCCCAATCTGAGAATATTCACCCTGTGGAGTTGTTCACAGGAACCATTTATTATAGTTTTTAGCACTGGCATATAAATGCAAAATATATTTTGTTTGAGTGGGAAAATAAACATGTAAATTAAAACTATTCAGTCTCACATTTGTTTTTATATCACAAGTAATAGTTCATAAAGAGGCTCGTATTGGAGCATCTCATAACGAGCTTGCTCTTTGGCCTAATTCGCCACCGCCTTGCGTTAGGGCTAGCGATTGACAATAGTGCCTTGACGTTGAAAACAGGGTGCTTAATGTTAGCAAGGTCACCAAAGATGCATTAACTGAGAATATGCAAGGACTTTGTTCTTGGTTTCTGAGAGAGAGGTGACCTGTCGTGTGTCTGCTGCATGGCTTGGCGAAAGTACTGTTCCTCCATGTAGTGGGAGCCAGTGTGGGTGTGAGTGGTGCAGTGAATGATGTTGACCAAAAGCCCAGATACAAGAGGCTCACAATCGGCACTATCAGAAAAAAAGATGACGCATATTGAGCAGCCATACACATTTGCATTCATCTTTTTCATTCTCCACCCACTTTGATAACAAGAAACAACAAGGAATAATGGAAAAGTGAACAGATAAGGAATGGGATCCAACTAGGTTATTACAGGGAGAAACTGCAGTGAGAGCAATGTTATTGACACAGTGCTGTAGAAAACCGAGTTTAATGTAAAACACACTGGCCTCTTCACGACTTCGAATTAATATAGGCCTACATGATGTATGCGGACACAATACCAAACTGTCGCAAAGAATCTCAAGAGCATGGCATAAAGTCACATTTGTATACCACACGGAATAGCATAATCACTTGTTTTCATTGCATTGCATTGGATTGGATCAATTTTCAATTTTATACAAGCAGTATAGAAAACAACATTGTGCAGCTATATTATTAGGCCAATTGCATAATGTCTCACGGTAACAGTCATCGTGGTATTATAGCTGAGCCAATTACAATGTGGATGTTTTTCAGGACAGAATTAACATGATGTGATGGAATAAGAATGGAATATTACAACCATTGAGGCCTATGCCTATGGGGCAGCACAAGGACGTTTTATTGTATTGCGCTGATATGCAGTAATACATTATATCACCTATTCCATACACACAGTACAGAAAATGACATTATGCAGTGTTAAGTGAGCTAATTTAATCTCCCTGCAAAACTCAGGTCCCTCTTTATGTGCAGATGTTCAGCTTGTGAAGAATCACAACAGAAAATACTGTTGACTCTGGACCAACATCATAAACCTTGATTTTCAGCTTGATATTGGTTTTCTCACAAGACAGTTGGCATTAATGCGCAAGCTTTAAACAAATCGCCTGTTTAGCTCCATACAAATGTTTCTTAATCACGGGAATGCTGTCAGTATTTGCTGGCAGCATTGCACATGTCAACAATAACGAGAACGTCGCCCAAAATATACTGCGCTCATCAGACCTTACAAGAGTTTAGATGCAAAAATATTGAATCTGTGTATTTGGGAGTCAGACTTGGACAATAATCCAACAAGAATTCAAGGCTGTGTGGGCTGTCAAATCAACAGCTTTTTCAAGGGCGGTACGAATGGTTGAGTTTTTGTCCATATTCAGAAACCATCTTTTATAAATGTCCCTATACACAAATGCACATATTAAAGTGTAGGACTCTACAGCCAGTTAGCTGATCCTGGATCAGTATCCAGCTTTTACATAGATGATTCTGGTTCAGATAAGGGGGATATCACCCTCCTCCCAGGGAATGTGGCCTGTCAGATTTGGGAGGTACCTGTTAGCGACTGATAACCACTCCTGAAGCAGCAGGAATTCAAGTTCCAATCCAATCAATGGCACCAATTCAGTTATCAATACTTGAGGCAGAATTGAGCTGTGTAATCCCTGTGGCTTCCAGCATAGATTCCACATTCAAAGGATGCCTTAGAACAGGAACTAATGGATGTGTATCATCAGTCACAATGCATGAAGCATAACTTCTAAGGAGAGCTTCTCATATTGGCATTCAAATTATATTCATAAATATCAATAAATATACTGCAGTATAATAAATGTACACAGGAGTATAAAAGTGTATAAAATTATATATTTATTTGAATTTAATATGCATGTTGATGTTTTCATTTCACATATGCTGAAATGTTCTGTTGAAAATAGAAAATAGCCTATGTATTTGAACAAGGAATTGTTTTATTTATTTCACTCCTTTACTTTCGGGATTTGGGATTCGGTTCGGGGTTCGGCCGAATCTTAACTGGTGGATTCGGGATTCGGCCGAACCCTAAAAATATGGATTCCTGCATCCATAAAAATATACAATGATGTAGAGAGGATACTCATGAGCTGCTGATATATTTGAGTGAAATTCAAAGATTTAACTTGATGGCATGTTAAGCATGGATAGCAAAAGTATGTGACAGTTATTAATTTGAAGAAACAACCTTTCCAGTTATAACATTATTAGGTCTGAACTCCCAGGTGTGCATAGAGGATAGTACTGCTACTGATAATAGCTCCAAGAAGTAAAACATCTTGTTATTTTTTGTTGTTTTTGCTGTCATTAAAAGCCTACCACTAGGAACCACCCCACCTAATGCATTCACTAAGCGAGGCCAGGATGCTGCAGTATCTCCAGGAACATCTGTGCCATGCTTCTGCTTCAATTGAGCTTTAATAACAAAAGCACCTCAATACACGACATTGTTTGTGAATCCTCAAGCTCCCTCAGCTCTTTTCATCATCAATGAGGACAGCAGCATGTCTTCTGGGGAGCAGTAGAGTACAACTGAAAGTGTCACATTTCATGTCCAACAAGTTTAACGGAATCAATCTTCCAAAGATTTTTGAAAGCTTTTCTACACAGATGACTCTGGCCTTACTAACATTTGTCACCTGGTATGGCAGTGAGAAAAGAGATGTATCAAGTGACAAGTTTTTAATTTGGCTGCAACCCCCCCGCAATTTCACTGTCAGTTTCCAGTTATGGGGAGGAATGTGATTAGAAAATTGATTAATCATACAGTTCCGGGATCCTGGTGACATTCATGGTCATTTGCCATCTTTGTGTACAAATAGCACAAAGCACATGGCCCTCCTTTGAACCATAACAAATGACCAGGTAAAACCCATTAGTACACCAACAGCTGTTATTGGCAGATATATTCAGGAAAACTAACAGAGAAACAGTGACTCATCTCATGTCTTTCTCAAAGATGAAAGAATCCTTCCCTTTAAGGCTTGCCACTTTTTAGACGTACCGCAACAAAAACATTTTCAATGTAAAAAAGCTCACCTACAGAAAGTAAACACTCTATACATCTGTACAAACACAATTCCTAAGAATCTTACTAAACTTTCACCAAAATGTTTCACTGAAACTATATAAGCCACATGCCAAAGCAGTGCTCTATTTTCAAGTATCTTGGGCCTGTATAGAAAGAATATATATTTTATGTATGTGAGTAATTTGGTTTTTTACATTGTTGTTGAGATATCACTTCTTTTTTTAGTTGCATGCATATGTGAACGTTTCAGACCTAAACTGGTTATATAAAATTGACACTGCCATCTAGTAGCCAGCGTTTAAAGCCAGCGTTATGTGAGCCTGAGTATCATGACTACTGTGAGAGACTAAAGAACTACGGATTAATTTTACAGTAATCTGTACATTAAGTGGGACTGACAAGCCTTCAATTGTGCTCTGTAAAATGTGTAGTACATTGAGTTGCTTCCTGTATGAAATGTGCTCTATAAATAAAATTTGATTTGATTAGTAAGCCGAAGTAAGCTTATTTTAATCTGTAATATTAGTACTACTACAAATAGGAAGAGGAAGCTATTGGGGTTGCAGAATGCAATTGCGGACACCGGGAGGGGTGGGGTGGGGTGGGGTGGGGTGGGGTGGGGTGGGGCTAGGGTGGGGTGGGGGTGGGGGGCTAGGGTGGGGTGGGTGAAGATTGTAATAACAGACCGGGGGGAAGGTGGAACCTTCGATTTTTGGGTGCACGATATCAAAGCCTAGGACAACTAGTACACAGCGTGCCGCCAACAGTGACGTGGAGGCAGGAAAATTGAGGAGAATTAGAAGCAAAAGAAGATGAATAAGACGTTACCCAAAATAACCAGTGTTTGCGATTTTATTGTTGGACAATATGCATTTCTATCTAAATTTTCTCTCTTCACAGGTAAGAGGGTAGAGCAGGTAATGTTAGGAAGGAGTGACCAGCTGTGGTCATTGTAGTTATTTCTGTGGGAAACCCTAAAAAGTGTCAAACTCTCACCCCACCAAGCCGTAGCATGCAAATCATGTGCTGACAATTTATTGTCTGTAGTACAGTTTTATAGTAAGTATAAAGGAATGCACTTGACTCCCTCTAAATCTGGTATAACCTCTTACATTCATTCTCAGACAAGGTACAAGTATATGCTGAGGGACAATAGAGGTTTCTTGGATCGCTTTACCTTTTATGCATCTCCACCTTTCTCCTCTCTATGAGACCCCTCATCCCTATTCCCCGCACTGCTCATTAGTCCCACACTGATTCCCATTCAGGCATGGATGCAATGCTCTTCTGCTCCTTGTCAGGTCTGATAGAATCACATGATCAAGGAGACCGTGATTGTTGGTTAAATGCGGTTGTCTTTTTCAGCCTGAAGCGGTTGTAGAGGTGGGGACAGGGAGGCCACCCCTCCATCTGTCTGCTTTCTTTCTAAGGATTCCTGTCTTTGGCACCATCTTCTAAAGAGAGGTTCCTCAGTAGCATTGCTCTTTATGAGTGTATTGTGCTCACCACTAATTACACCCGTGCACACGTAGCGCAGTGAGGGAGGAGGGGGGATTAGGGGTATTGCAATCACTTTGGAACTACATACATAGGCTATTATGGAGAAACTCCTGCCCTTTTCTACCAAACTAAGGGATTTGCAGTCATTACAGTCATAAAACAACATAACTATAACTTTGTTAATCGAATCGTGTGAAGTAAAACCACGCAGATATAGTCGTATTCTTACATGTATTATGGATATGACTGGGTTGAAAATATGACTGCAGACACCTTCGTTTGGTAGAAAAAGGCAGCCGTTTCTCCATTATAGCCTATGGGGACATTGATAGGTGTTGTGCACGAGACCCCATATTGGTTGCTGCAACTTCGGCAAGCGGTTACGTCCATTCGATATTATAGATTTCAGTGCTTTGCCCACTCACGCACAGGTGTAGTTATCTTTCTGGGTGTCATTTTAGTTGCAAAACTGCATCCACTATATCCTCTAGGAAAGGAATGGGAAAACACAGTGCTGCCTGAGGGAGCCTGGTTTATATAATGCAGCTGTAGAGTGATACAACTAGATTACATTTAAAAATGTAAATAATAAATCAACCGTTATTGATATCAATGATGTCATTTATAAGAGCAATGCAATCAAAACTCCAAACTGTATTGACTACAGAAAGTAAATTAATACCAGGACTTGGCAATAAGAGTGAAAAAGCAATAATTTTATATTGAAAATGGAATGAAGACTGTGGCCTGGATTCAGTTAACGCTCGTCCTTAACTTTGACCAACAAATAAGTGCAAGTGTTATTTTTTTGAAGTGTAAACACAATTTTTAGATTCATATTAGCGATCACTGCTGTATTTCCAGAGAGAGAAGCACATTTTGATTGACGGATCTACGACGGATGATATGACAATAAATCATTGTCTAAGCTTGACATGTGGTTGGCCATTCCCAATTTTACCATGATCATATAAATCATCCTTAACATATTTTAAAATACTGCCAATAATTATATGCATGTGAATGAGCATACTTCATCGGACATTATGCATACTTCTCATTGGACATTATTGGCAAGCCAACAGAGTCAAATGTCAAGCTGTCATGTAATATTTAATTCCTGCCATCCATGGTTATGCTGACCTCTCTACTCTTCAGACCCCCCTCTGTATTGGGGGTCATTAGTTCAGGCCCGCTGGGCAACAAATGAATCACCGTGCTGTAAAAATGTCAGCCATAACTCCTTACTTAAGCCGGGAGCGGTCAATTCCCATCATCTCTTTACCTCTTCAAAGCTATAATTGATACAGGCTCAGGATGGTAGACAATTCATGTTTTACCCTGGAATTTAAGTTTTGGCTGTCAGTGATACTAAAAAGAGTTTTAACCTGGCCAAATATTGGTATGTTACCTGAATCATCTTCAAAACTTGATTTTGTTCTTGTTGGGAGCCGAATGTCTTGCTGCTTGTTAATGAGTGCAACCTCTGGCCCCCCATTGGGAGATGAATGCTTAAAAATCAATACAACGAGGACAATTAAATTGAATCATGCATTGGGATGTGTTTAATTAAACACTTGTCTGGATAAACTGTCATGAAAGACTGTCATGTATACTTGGAAATCAAACATGAGAGGGGGAAAGAAAAATAAAGATTACCCTGCTTCGCAAATTATAATTGTTGCAAGTTTTACAAGAGCCCCTTAAGGCCTCATTATACAGCATGATTTAAATATTCTGAAATTATCTGCTGTGCTATGAAAGACTGTATAAGTAAGCCACGGCTGAACAGTGACACATTAAACAGTTAGGCTACACTGGTCTGTTTTTCTCATTCTAGTTGAAATATTATATGAGATATGTCTGAGGTCACAAAATTCCAGCACCATACACAACCCACAAACATTTATTCCATCAATGCAGTGCACATCGTATGAGAACGTATAGGAACGTATAAGTGCCAAATTATTCCATGAAGCAGGATTACTGAGTTAACTGGATAACTGCATTGAGTAAAATGCAGAATTTTACTTCAGTCCATGTTCCAGATATGGGAGGATTCCGGGTTTTACTCTGTGTAGTTATCCAGCTAACTCAGTAATCCTACTTTGTGGAATTAGCCCCCCAGGTGGCTAGGTTAAGTGAGATTGGGACTTTCACTGGGATTCTGGGGAACCCACTATTCTATCCCACCATGGGATCTCAAATGACCATGAGTCACAACCTCAGGTTAGCATATCATCTGGAAAACAATGTCTCCTCTGCACAGTGCATCATTGTGCTGTGGCATTTATTTTTCTAGTTGGCTCCATAAAGAAAACCTGCCTGCACTAAGCCACCAATACCATGTCTGGCAGGCACCTTGTTTTCTACCATTGTCTCATATCCATGTAATAACTAGGTCCAGCCATGTGAGAGGGATACATGGTGGTATGGCTGCATGGAATCAATTGATTGAAACACCTGAAAAATAGAGGGAGTCTACACTAAATCATAGATTCATTCATATGTTAACACATTGAACACAAACATGGTCAGATGAACCAGGGATAAAATGAAATTCTCAGATCGGGGGGCTAGGGTACATGGTTCAAGAAGAATACTGGGGTTTGAATCCCCTTTGACTAAGACCTCAGGGCCATAGATAACCACTGCCGAAGGGAAGAATATATGTATAGATGGGTGACAAATTAAAGGAAAAACCAACATAAAGTGTCTTAGTAAGGTGTTGGGCCACCACAAGCTGCCAGAAAAGCTTCAGTGCACCCTGGCATAGATTATACCACTAGTCTAACATAGATTATAGTCTCTGGAACTCTACTGGAGGGATGGAACACTATTCTTCCAAAAAATATTCCCTCATTTGGTGTTTTGATGTTGGTGGTGGAGAGCACTGTCTAACACGTCGGTCCAAAAATTGGGTTGAGATCTGGTGACTGCGAAGGCCATAGCATATGATTCACATCATTTCCATACTCATCAAACCATTCAGTGAACCCTCGTGCCCTGTGGATGGGGGCATTGTCATCCTTGAAGAGACCACTCCCATCAGGATAGAAATGTTTCATCATAGGATAAAGGCGATCAACTTTGTATTGATTTGCAGTGACCCTTCCCTCTAAGGCAGTGGTTCTTAACCTGGGTTCGATCGAACCCCAGGGGTTCGGTGAGTCAGTCTCAGGGGTTCGGCGGAGTAAGTATTCATTGCAGTAAGTATTCATTATTATGTTTTTTTTTTTGTGTGAAAATCATGTTTTGCTGGTTTTGTTCTTTGAACACAGTGATGTTGATGCACGGTTCATTTTGTGCACCAGTAAAACATATACCTATGTTTTGAATTTGAAAAAATCATATTTTATTTTTCCAATTAAGAAGGGTTCGGTGAATGCACATATGAAACTGGTGGGGTTCAGTACCTCCAACAAGGTTAAGAACCACTGCTCTAAGGGGACAAGTGGACCCAAACCATGCCAGGAAAATCTCTGTATGGGGTAACCCTCACTGTAGGGGGTTTTCCTTTAATTTGTCACCCATCTGTATGAGGTTGAGCCCAACAAGAGAGCATTAAATGTGCATTACGCAGGATTTTTAGCCTTGCTTTGGTCATGTCAAAAAAATCTCCTCCTCCGTCCTTAACCATGCTCACTCATCACAGTTGAGGGCAAGCAACACTTCAGTGCAGAAAGCAAAATGTCAAGTGAAGAGGTGAAGTTATCAAAGATACAGTGCCCTCTAATGTTTGGAACAACTACATATTTTTTCTTGATTTGGCTCTGTACGCCACAATTTTAGATTTGTAAAGAAACAATTCACGTGGTTAAAGTGCAGAATCTCAGATTTTATTAAAGGGTATGTTTATACATTTTTTTTTCACCATGTAGAAATTACAGCAATTTTTATATATAGCCCCCATTTCAGGGCACCTAATGTTTGGGACAGATGGTTTCACAGGTGTTTCTGATTACCCAGGTGTGTTCAATTGCTTCCTTGGTGCTGGTATAAGAGAACTTTCAGTATTTAGTCTTGATTCTAGGCTTTTGATTGCCTCTGGAGTCTGTTACTGGCATTTATCAACATGAGGACCAGAGTTGTGCTAATGAACGTCAAGGAAGCCATTATGAGGCTGAGAAATAAGATTAAATAATAGTCAGAGACATAGGCCAATGATGAAGAAAAACCCTGAAACACCTGTCCAACAGATCAGAAACACTTTTCAAGGGGCAGACGTGGATGTGTCAGTGACTACTATCCTCAGAAGACTTCACAAACTGAACTACAGAGGCTACATTACAAGATACAAATCACTAGTTAGCTGCAAAAACAGGATAGCCAGGATACAGTTTGCTAAGAAGTACCTAAATGAGCCTGCAGAGCTCTGGAAAAAGGTATTGTGGACAGATGATTCACTTGAATCAAAGTGATGACAAGGGCATTGTGTGGAGGCAAAAAGGAACTGCCCAAGATCCAAAGCAGATCACCTCATCTGTGAAACATGGTGGTGGGGGTGTTATGGTTTTGGCATGTATGGCTGCCACAGGTACTGGCTCACTTGTCTTCATTGATTATGTAACTGCTGATAGCACCAGCAGAATGAATTCTGAAGTGTACAGAAACATCTGCTCAAGGTCAAGCAGATGCCTCCAAACGCATTGGACGGCACTTCATCCTAAAGCAAGACAATGATGCCAAGCATACTGCTAAAGCAACAAGGAGTTTTTCAAAGTCAAAAACTGGAAAATTCTTGTCTGGCCAAGTCAATTACTTGATCTGAATTCAATTGAACATGTGTTTCATTTGCTGAATAGACAACTTAAGGCAACTAGCCCCCGAAACAAGCAGGAGCTGAAGATGGCTGCAGTACACGCCTGGCAGAGCATTACCATAGAAGATACTTGGCACATGGTGATGTCTATGGGTTACAGACTTTAAGCAGTCATTGCATGCAAATTATATGCAACAAATTACTAAACATGACTGCTTTCATTTACATAACATTAATATGTCCAAAACATTATGGTGCCCTGAAATGGGGGGGGCGGGGGGGTGTATTAAAAGTGCTGTGATTTCTACATAGTGAAACCAAAATGTATAAAAATACCCTTTAATAAATGCTAAGAATATATACTTTAACCACATATGAATTATTTGATTGCAAATCTGAAGTTGTGGAGTACAGAGCCAAATCAAGAAAAAATGTTGGAGGGCACTCTACTGAAAATAAAAATATGGATGGTAACAGTAATTAGGTGGTGTTATAATGATCTTTATATTATAAGTGCACTGAGTAAAACTCAGGAAAACTCACAAATCTGGAACATGGACTGAAGTAAAAAGAGCTGTTCCGGGTTTTACACAGTGCAGTTATCCAGCTCACTCAGTAATCCTGCTTTGTAGTATACCCCCCTGATCCCACCCTACAGGCTATGTAGCCACAACCAACCTCTTCCCAGTCCCGTACATAAAAGAGCGTCCTGAACACATCTTAAAATAATAAATACAGCCAGCGGAGCATGTATTTGGCAAATTTGCGAAAAGACATTGCCAATGCATCATAGATATGACTGAGAATATGGTTATTTTATAATATTTTCAAGGAAAAGTCCTGCATAATGCACCTTTAAAAGGGGAGGACATTCAAAAGAGAATCAGCTTAACTATTTCTCTGGTGTGCAAGCAATAGTTTGGGAATGATGACCCAAATGTCACCTTGGCACCTGTGCCGCAAGGTATGGAACAAATACATGGGCCAAGCAGCGCCATTCACACCATGCAGAATGTTGTGCTCGTGTTTAAATCCCTGCCATTCACAACAAGCAGAACATTGTGCTCGTGTTTAAATCCCTGCCATTCACACCATGTAGAGCGTTGTGCTCGTGTTTAAATCCCTGCCATTCACAACAAGCAGAACATTGTGCTCGTGTTTAAATCCCTGCCATTCACACCATGCAGAGCGTTGTGCTCGTGTTTAAATCCCTGCCATTCACAACAAGCAGAACATTGTGCTCGTGTTTAAATCCCTGCCATTCACACCATGCAGAGCGTTGTGCTCGTGTTTAAATCCCTGCCATTCACAACAAGCAGAACATTGTGCTCGTGTTTAAATCCCTGCCATTCACACCATGCAGAACATTGTGCTCGTGTTTAAATCCCTGCCATTCACACCATGCAGAGTGTTGTGCTCGTGTTTAAATCCCTGCCATTCACACCATGCAGAACGTTGTGCTCGTGTTTAAATCCCTGCCATTCACACCATGCAGAGTGTTGTGCTCGTGTTTAAATCCCTGCCATTCACACCATGCAGAACGTTGTGCTCGTGTTTAAATCCCTGCCACTCACACCATGCAGAACATTGTGCTCATGTTTAAATCCCTGCCATTCACACCATGCAGAACATTGTGCTCATGTTTAAATCCCTGCCATTCACACCATGCAGAACGTTGTGCTCATGTTTAAATCCCTGCCATTCACACCATGCAGAACGTTGTGCTCATGTTTAAATCCCTGCCACTCACACCATGCAGAACGTTGTGCTCGTGTTTAAATCCCTGCCACTCACACCATGCAGAACATTGTGCTCGTGTTTAAATCCCTGCCATTCACACCATGCAGAATGTTGTGCTCATGTTTAAATCCCTGCCATTCACACCATGCAGAGCGTTGTGCTCGTGTTTAAATCCCTGCCACTCACACCATGCAGAATGTTGTGCTCGTGTTTAAATCCCTGCCACTCACACCATGCAGAACATTGTGCTCATGTTTAAATCCCTCTCAATTTTGTGGAGTTTCGGGATCCAAGCGTTAAGGAGCCATTGTGTTCTACTCACTGATCACTTTTTTGATGCAATTGACATGGTTCTCCATGTTACAGTTCTTACCATATTCATTCAAAAGATATATTCAAAAGATGGGCATCATCAAATCAAATCCACAGACCCCACACATTTTTTCCATCTTGTCTTTTGTAGACAAATAAAACTGTAATGTAAGCTCTGTGTCCCATATATTAGATTGATTGTGGGGAATAATGCGCTGTTATGGGGTTACAAAAAACTCATTAAAGCACTGCACAGGTGGCATCTCTAAGCTAATCATTTATTTTGTGAATGGTGCAGACAGCCTTTGGCAGAAATCTATGAATACTCTGAGCTGGAATAGACTGGGATACAGAAGTAATTATGGCTCATATTGCTTTGAAAGATGGTAGTTACATTCTGGAGAATTTCAAGCATGCAAACTAGATACCTGAGAGGTGTAGGGATCCTGCCCATCAAGGGATTTTGTCTGGAAGGTGAAGAATGTGTATGTGCATAAATCAGATGCTAGAATAATGAGTCTAACATCATACACATGATGCAAAAACCCTGGTAGGCATTTTAGAGGGAAAAAGTCAAGTATTTGGAAAGGAACCTCTGGGAAAAGGGTTTATATAAACATAACAAGTGCATGCCGTGTGTACATTGCCTGACTTTTAATTAATCCCCACAATCCATTCTTAAGCATGCATCTTGAAGTAGACTCACAATGACATTTGGTTTGCCACCAACAGCGAGCTACACTTTATAACACATCAAAATTTCTCATCATGAATAACAATTTCTACATATTGTTGTCAGATTTGTTGTATGTGCAAGACGTAACCGAAGTCTCTTGGTGAATTACAATTGTACACTTAGATATACCCTATTTTACAGCTGGGCTTCACAGGAGAAATTCAGGCAATAGAAAATTTAATAAGCATTAATATAGACAAAAAACGGTTGATTATTCTTTCTTTTGCTCATTTCCGCTTTCTGCAGTTGTGTATGTGTGCATGTGATACTTGTGTGCAGTGAAATAATCATTGGCTGCACACTGATGCCACCCAGTGGCAAACTGTAACCATCCAATCTGTAACCATCCAAATTTGTGACACTGGGAGACACTTTTTAAGCAGCCTGCTGTTGAGAATTTGTATTAATGCACATGCGTGTGCACTTTCTACAGAACAGGCAATAGCCAGTGAAGTTATTGAATACCCAAAGAGAATAGGCTACATCAATTATTATTATTTTTCTTACAATCCCTCTGAAGGAACCATTTGATATATGCATATCCTTTCATTTTGTGAATGATCTACGATTGCGTCAGAGAGCAGTTCTAAAAATATGTACTTGAGCATTGCAGAATGACATTTTGCATTGATTATTACAGCAGCAAGCAATGTGAGCTATCTGTGCTTCTGTGTTTGGGCTAAATAAATGTTAAAACTACTTCAAGGTGTTTATTTAGTGTCATGAATATATGTTCTATATCCTGAGCAGTGTGCAGAAACCACATTCATAAGAGCATAATAAGTGGACAACAAATCTGGGGGGGGGGGGTGGGGGGGGGGGGGGGGGTGATGCATTATTTGTGCTTACTGTATGCATGAGGTTTAGTCTTTGACAATGGTACCTTTGTGTGCCATGTACTGCACCTGTTTCCTGTTTTCTTCTACCAATGACAAATAAAGGGAGACATTATTTTTGTTGATTGCAGTAGGCATAAATTTAAAATTATATTACAAAGGACAAACCAGAGGGGTACTTCACTTATGTTAAATTGAAGTCCACTAATTTACATCAAAAGCAATTTCTCAATGGGAAAAATGGCTCAAACACCAACCCAGATTGTTCATGTGACATGCCTTCTCCTCACGTGCGTGGCCAACAGAGCATATAGGAGCAGTCTCAGCAGACAAACAATAGCAGAGATCACAGTTTTTGATAAGGCAGCATATAACTGCTAGCAGAATGTATGGGAAAGGGCTTCAGTACTAAACACAATTGTGCAGGTGACATGTCCTCCTCTCATTTGAACACAGCAGAATAACCTATATAGTCAATGAGCCGGGGCGAGGGGGGGGGGGGGGGATTAATACCCACTTGAAGGGACGATGTCTCATAGTGATTAGAAAATGTCCCTAGTATTAGAAAATGTATGATAGCATCGTGGCAATGGTAGCTTTCTATGTGCTATCACTCGTTTTTCATCCCTCCATCATTATTTGTTTTTCATGTTTTTTCATCATTTTTTCAATTAAAACTCAGTTAACCAAAAACAGTTAACCAATGCAGAATATGATGAAGTCATATATGTATAGAAAGTTTACAATCTAATCTATACAAAATTGTTATGATCGGTACCTTGAGATTAATAGAACTTGACCTTTCACCTCTTATGATGTAATGAGGCAATTTCGCAATGCTTGTATAAAAAGCTTAATAACTATCTACAGTTTTGTCTGGTGCTACCCATAGTAGTGCAAGTTCAAAGAACACAAAATAAGTTTTTAAAAAGATGCATGATATGTACGTATATGAGCAGAAATAACCCTCTTCATGAGAATAATTGTGACTTGAGGCTTCAGAACTTTGATAGAATGCTTGGGGAGCTGCATTGGAATCTATAGACTATAGGATTCTAATGAAAGGGAAATTCCACCCTGGGTTTTTGTAGAACAGTCCTCCTGATTAATATGAGCTCTCGGCCAACTCTCTGTCCCATTATCTCATTCAGTAACAATGTTCAGATCACAAATTTGGATTCACATGCAAGGTGCACTGCATTTTTGTTATTGTTGTTGCCATGGAATTTAGCATGTTAAAATTGAAACTACAGTGCAGTCCATAGGCATTTGGACAGTGACAATTTGTGTATTTTAGGCTGTGTACTCTACCACATTGGATTTGACATTAACCACTGAATATCATATTAAAGGGTAGACTATTAACTTTAATTTGAGGGTATTTACATCCATATTGGGTGATCCATGTGGGAATTACAGCCATTTTTATACATAGTCTCCCCCATTGTATGTGTCCAAAAGCATTAATTGACAATTGACTGCTCAATTGTAATACAAGTTTAATATCAACTCGCAGGTAACAACGTAGGGGGGTCACAGTTTGTCTGTGAGTGAATTGCATTGCACACAAGGGTACTATTGTCAACAGATAATTTAAACTTAAGTCAGAGCATAGTCATATTATAACACTATCAGTCTGGCATATAGGCAACAGATAGCAGTTCTGTTATCCATGTATTGGCAATTTTGCCTTTAGCTGACTGGTAACGCGTTCATCTTTGGAATCTTTGGACAAGTGAGAGGGTAACAGCTAATTTCACAGATTTTGATAGTTTATAGTTTCAGTTGTAATGCAGTTCTGTGGTCTAGAGGTTTAAACCTGAGGTTTAAACTCCAGCTAAGCACACTGCAATTGTGCGTACACCCTGTAATTTAAATTTGAACATAACACATGAAAAGAATAACTTACAATAAAGAATAGTTACAATTGGTCTTTAAATGAATTTAACATTTTAATTGCGAATTAATGAAAGTGCAAAATGAATACAGACATCTGCTGGTCAAATTTTGAAACCGCTTTCTATAAACAATTTTAGTTAATTGTCAGTCTGCCAAGGAGTGGGTTGCTTGATGATTCAGAATAGTCTATTAAATGTGGAAAAAAGTGATAAATAATGTATCACTTTTTACACAATTATTGCAGTAGAAACCAATTATTACTCTGAATATACTATATAATATCCCATATAGCAAAGTTTATCCAAGTAACGAATATATATGTTTTGAATATGACTATGTTAGAAACAAAATATGCTACATGACTGAAAGTATGACCATATGTGCAGCATCTTCTGAGTATGAAAATATCGTTGCCGGATGACTGCACTCATTAGCCTATCTCATACACATGATTATAATTATATAGTCGCCGGACTGGAATTGTAACGTGTCACTGAATTAGGTCATAATTAACATAAGAGATATCGTGTAATTTAACACTTATATAGTTTAATACTGGTAATGTAAACGCCTAGTGATTGCCTCAAATTAATAATTATCACAGTTCAACATCAAGCAAAGAAGGAACTGATTTCCGTCCCGACCGCATGTTTCAGGACGGTACCTTTATGTTGTGGGAACGGCATGTTGTGCAGTTGTTTCCAAGGGAGCGGACAAGAAACAAGCTCAAAAACTCGTAGCTGTACAACATTATGCAAATTTATGCAGCAGTAATTCGTGAGTGTGGTGTTTCTGTTTTTTGTAAATATATTTAGCTAGTTGTGAGCCACGTTTGGTTTCACAGAATGGACAAATCAGTACCAGAACGTAGCTAACTTGCTAGCTAACGTTAGCGGTTGAATTCGTTGCTTGACTACTGTAAGCTAACTTAGCAAGCTTTAGCTATTTGTGTGGAGGCCAGACAATAAGATTATTTTGTGGCTAATGTTAGTTAGGTATTATCGAACTGACAAGATTAGGTAACGCATTGCTTCCATTGGTATTTAGCCAACTTACTACTATTAAGTAACTATCTGTCCCAATTTTCTTGGTAGCCACTAGCTAGGTGCATAACCAGCAGTTTAGCTAGCTAGACAGCAATTAAATATAGCTAGCTAGCTACAATGATTGTGCTAACGTTACTCTCATAACTTGTTCAGGAGATCATCACCGATAGCTTCCCAACAATAAATAGCGAACATAAGGTAACGTTAGTTTTGTGAGTTTACTGGGTTTACTGGGTTTGGTTCTCAGCTAGAAGTGTGATTTATTTATGTGGCTAGGTAGGCCAACCGGTTAGCTAACCTTGACTCGCTAGCTAACTGAACAACAACACAGCTACGCCGTGGTTAGTATTACTGGAGACTATACGTTAGCTAGAAGACTAACTGTATTAGAAAATAAATTGTATGCCGTGCTTATGATAGTGGATTGATTCCCGTGGGCTGTAACGTTAAACTTCCCACAAACAGTCGTGATGAGATCGCAGTCCTGATTAGCACGTCAACATTGGCTCTCCAGTTTACCATGCGATGAATAACATAATCTGATGTTTAGTTCATTGCAGAGGTGGAAAGTCCAGGTTCAGAAAGTAAATGTCCTTCCCGGTATTTGGTTCCAGTCGCAATTCCTCAGCCAGGAATTGGAACCAATTGGTGAAATCAGCTGCCAGGACCTTTACTTTCTGACTCCTGGATTTTACACCTCTGGTGCTCAGCCTCACGTGAATTAATTTCCATTGTAGGTTCAGAGAGAAGAACATGAGTAAAGACTCGCAAATGAGGGCTGCAATAAACCAGAAGCTGATTGAAATGGGCGAACGGGAGCGGTAAGACGAGCCTTCCTCTAATGCAGGGGTTCAGGCTATCCAGGGGCCTTTGTACCAGCCATAGTTGCAATCCCATACATGTCCCATATTCCCATTGCATTACAATCATTTAGCAGGCACTCTTATTCCGAGCGATTGACGGAAGTGGAGAAAATCATTATTAGTCTACTGAAAACAAATGTGCGATATCACCAAGAAAGTACAAAAGCCCCATTTATAATAGGGAAGTGTAAACAAAAGCAAATAACGCTATACAGAACCTGCCTTTATACCGCTATAACTATAACATTATCCCGAGTGGAAATGCAGAAAGAAAGAGGATAGCTAAAGAGTGGGGATGCACCGATCCCATTTTTTTCAGACCGAGGACAGGTACCAAGTACTCAGGTGTGGGTACTTGCTGAAATGAGTACAGTTGAGAGTACTTTTCATAACATTGAATTTTACCATAAAAGTGAGTCTGCTGGTTTTGAAGACCCTGGGAGTGTTTATTATTTTCAATAGATTTTTGTGTTCACTCCTTTATCAAAAGGAACACAAAACTCTCACGAGTTCCAATAAAACATAATAATAATAATAATAATACCTTGCATTTATATAGCGCCTTTCTCGATACTCAAAGCGCTTACAGTGATGAGGGGGAAACGTGCCTCTACCACCACCAATGTGTAGCACCCACCTGGGTGATGCAGCGGCAGCCATTTTGCGCCAGAATGCTCACCACACATTGGCTGAGGTGGAGAGGGAGAGAATGATTATTAGCCAATTAAACTGGGGGATGATTAGGCGGCAGATTGAAAGAGCCAGGTTGGGAATTTAGCCAGGACACTGGGGAAACCCCTACTCTTTGCGATAAGTGTCATGGGATCTTTAATGACCACAGTGAGTCAGGACCTCGGTTTTAACATCTCATCTGAAAGACGTCATCTCCTACAGCACAGTGTCCCCATCACTGCACTGGGGCATTGGGATTTATTTAACACAGACTGTTACCAACTACCAACAGACTGTTACTTTCTCCCAGTCTATGAAACTTTGACCAATTTTCTATAGAATAGATTGTGAAACTCATAAAATGTTGCTTAGGCCTAAGTTGTTGCTTCGGTGGGGGGATGTATAGAAAGTGCTGTAATTTCTACATGGTGAAACCAAAATGTATAAAAATACCCTTTAATAAAGCTGAGAATCTGCACTTGTGGATTGTTTGATTACAAATTGACTAAAATTGTGGAGTATAGAGCCAAATCAAGAAAAAATGTCTTTGTCCCAACATGATGGAGGGCACTATATGCCAAATATAGCCATCTAGTCACTTGTCAAGAGTGGGGGAAAAAACTAAAGTGAATGGCTTAACCTATATTGTGTGAATATGTTTAAGATAACAAATTATGGAAGAACTTGGATTTTCAACCACCGTAACTCATTTCTGAATCCCTAGTCTTATACATAACAGCAGGAGTCATTTATTTGTACAGCACACAAACACTCAAACCCAAAGGTTTATAATGTATAACATATAATCTGACTGATTGAGGCAGAAACTTGATTCAATGATTTGTGTCGAGTGTTTTACATTAAAATAAGTGACTGTTCCTGGTGAATATTTAATTCATTTTTTTCCTCTTTCTCATTGGCACAGGTTGAAGGAGCTGCTCAGAGCCAAACTTATTGAATGTGGGTGGAAGGATCAGTTGAAAGCACATTGTAAAGGTAAGTGTTGTATAAATGCATAGGTCAGGATGGATTAAAATGCATGCATTTGTTTTGAAGGGTTAGGCCAGTGCTTTGGTCAGTTTGTGTTGGGGGAGCGGGGTGCAGTGGGTAGCCTACAATGTTGAGGCTACTTTCAACTCAAAGTAAACTTCAGTGAGCCTGGTTGTGCAAAGCTAATTGTTGAATGACTTGTTTGGTTTGTTGTTGTAGACAGGCAGTCACTATTCACAAAGCACAAATTTACGGAAGATCTTTGAGGATGGCTGTGTGTTTCTGCACCATTGTTTCTGCTAGAATTGTTTTCTGCAGTGGTGGAGTGTGGGTGTAATAGCCTTGCCTAATGTGACACTTTGATAAGCTACGAATACGATTACTCCAGTGAACGTTTTGGTATAAGGGATTTTACTGGAAAAGGGGGAGTCATGCAGTCTTTAAAGGAGCCAAGTGAGTCATATCAGTCCCGATTTATCTGACATCTATCGTCGAGTCGAGATTGACGGTTTCTGTCACCTCACAAACCAAACGCTCCCGCCTCAGGAAAATATGTCTGTTTAAAGACAGGCAAAACGGGGCAGGACGTTTCTCCTGTTCATCAAGCGCACCGACGACGTGCATGTCTATGTCTGGGATGTCTGGTTAATAAGCAGGGATTTTGCTAGAAAACATTAAGACTGGATCCTGATTCCTATCCAATGGACACCTTCTGTTTACAGATGTCATCAAGGAAAAGGGCTTGGAGCATGTGACCGTGGAAGACCTGGTTGCAGAAATCACACCCAAAGGAAGAGGTATTACTTTCTAAGGCTGTTATTTGTGTATTTGTTAAATTATTCATCATGTGCTGTTAGTGAAGTTATTTATTTTTTACAAATTCCTCCAAATTTGGAAGGCCCAAATCTTGGGCCTCTCTCATCACTAGAAACATCCTCTGTCAGTTTAGGAGCACAGACTAGCACTTGCATTCTGCAGAGCACATGTGCTGCAGTTCACTGCTTTGAGCTGAGCTGTCATTGTAATGGAGGAATACACTTCATACACAGAGGAGTTACTCTTGTGTGATTAGACGGGAGCCACCCTGCCAACCGAAATGGAACTATTAGCTTTCTTCCAAGGCAACCTTCGCATAATAAACTACCTCAGCAGGCTTACAACTCTCAGCCCTCCAATTTCAACATAGTATTATATGCATCTGGGTTTTGGGAGCTAGAATTTTATCGTTGCAAATCCCATAGCCCAAAGAAGTATCAGTGGATTCTAGTTATTAAATTCCTTGTTGAGGCAGAATAGATACCATCTTGACTTTGCAAGAAGTATGATGACTTCACACTTTCGTTTAGTACTGTTCAACACTGCTGAAAAGTGCCATTAGTGATGTTTGCAATAACCTTTTCTTTTTTTTTTTTTACTTTTAGCCCTTGTACCCGACAGTGTGAAGAAAGAACTTCTACAGAGAATAAGAGCTTTTCTCGCTCAGCATTCCACCCTATGAATGGAAGTGTTGCTTTCTTTTCTTTTTTTCTCATCCAAATAGTAATCAAGTACATATGTTTTGCCTCACTTCTGAAATTAAAGTAACGTGACATTTTATCATGATTTAGAGCATTTTTTAAATATTGTTTATCGGAGACAAAATAGTAAGTAGTTGTGAATTGTTTTAATGCATTTTTAACAATAAAGATTTGGTTACAATTGTTGTTGACTACGTTGCTGTAAAAGGGTTCAATTTTATCAAGCAAGCAGTCGGAAAGCCTTATTTTGGTTTGGCAATCGATATACCAGAGATCTCAAATGTGCTGTATATATAAAAGTCTTTTTGTTTTTAAATCCTCTTTCAATAATTAATCCTGAATCATGAAGCTAACTGGAGCTCTATAAGCATAGCTAAGTGTTAATAAACAGATGGCTACAGCTTTCAGATTAACATTACAAGCCAGCCAAGCAAACATTAATCTGATTAGCTAGCGAACTAAAGTGAATTCAGTTATGTTTAAGTAGAATCATAGTGTGATGTAAAACTGGCTTTGTCGACAAACAAGAAATGACAGCTAGCAAGCGAAGTACCATCCTAAATATATTACTGTTAACCAGCTTGTGAGCTGGCTAGCTAGCAAGACCCTATGGCAGCGATCTCAAACGCATATCCTGGAGGGCAGCTGTGGCTGCTGGTTTTTGATGTGTTCCTGCACTTAGTTGCTTAATTGAAGTCATTGATTGGCTGAAGAGTCTGCACACCTTATTTCCAAGGCCTAAATTGACTGCTGATTGAAAGGAAATCACAAAAACCAGTAGAGACTGCAGCCCTCCAGGACTGGAGTTTGAGATCCCTGCCCTATTGCAATGTAGCTATGGTTTACACTTGCTATTATTTTGAGTCTGTTACAGCCTCTCCTTGGAGACCTTACAGCTCTTCACTGTCTGCCTACAAGGTCCAAGAAATACTCAGTTGGATGACTGAATCATAGGGGTCTTCCTTTAAACAAACTGCCAAATATTTTCCACCCCCAGTCAGTTGAAAATATCTTGGCTAGAAATGTGAGTTTTCAAACACATTTTATGATTGAGGTGTTGACTGAATGGAATGAATATTGCAAAAGAAAACACTCTATACAATCTTCTATAATTTGATCCCTTTTGTGTAGTTGTGCAACGGTTGTGCCTGGTCAGCTAGCAAGCTAGCAAAAGAGTTGGATCGCCTAGCCCACTAACTAGCTAACCAGCCAGATAAACTGGACTGCTAGCTAGATAGCCTGGCCTGGTCAGTGACACATTCCCCATTAGAAAACTCCAGTTAATGGTCTTCTTTTCACATTACTGTTCATGACCAGATTTTATTGTTGCAATGCTTGTTAACTGACTATTTATGCAGTTATATTGGTTGTCCAGTCATACTACAGTGTGCCATGCCAAGAAAAGACATTTATTTAGCAGTCTACTCAGGACTGTGAAACTAGTTATTTTGAAGGCTGTAAATGCCTGCCAAGTTGACATGTTTCTTTTAGTTGTACACATTTGTGAGTATTTACCACTTATCTTGTGTCTATAAGCCAGGGGTGCACAACTCCAGAACTGGAGGGCCGGTCTGCCTGCCAGTTTTTGTTCCAACCAAATACCTTAGTTTTAGTTTTCTGACATCTATAAACTATGCTGGTTCACTCCTGTACGTGAGTACAGTACAATCTTTAGGATACACTTGCAGCCTGCATCTGTAGCTGGTGCTTAAAATACAAATGCCAGATCAGGATATGATTGAGCTAATTAAATAAGAGCAGAAGTTGGCAGAAAATCCTGAAATGGATTGGCCTTTGTTGTGCACCCCTGCTATCTGTAACTGCCTATTTTGGTCCTATTCTTTTTTTTTATTAAGGGAGCCATTACGTCAAATAAACATAACTGTTCTAGCTGTAAATAGACTTTAGGTCATAAAGAACTTGTTACTTATGATACTTGATGACAGTCATTGCCTTTGGGTGTCAGATGAAGTATTTTGAATTGTAGTGAGGGATTAAATCCCAGTTACTTCATTAATGATTAGGGTGACTTCCTGGTTTCAATTGTAAATCTTATATCTGAGAAGATTTTACTTGTATTATGACCAAACATAGTAAATAAATACGTTTTACACTCGGACCACATCCATAATTAAAGTGTAACAAGGAGACTAGTGTGCCTAAGACAAATAAATACAAAAAGATTCACAAATAATTGAGCCGTTGTGTGTCATCCTTCATTTTGTTTGTAAAATAACGTGCATTTTTCATGCATTCAAGGTGAAATTCCAGAAATACTTTTATATTTGAATAAATAATGGACACTGAAGTACCATCAACCTATTTTTATAACCAAAGGTTTGGATAATGATCATTATTAAAAACTATTAACTAATTTCTTAATGCTTTCATTCGATTATTCAATATAAATACTGTAGTTCCACCCTCCTTATGTATTTTTACACTATTTATTTAGACTGGGAAAGTAGAGAGGGTTACAGATAGACATGGGATCACAGGGCAGCAAGTGTGGGGAATCGAACCAGTCCTGTGGCCTGCACCACATAGTATCTTCTATAGAAAAGTATTTGAAAATGAAACCGATGTGACATTAAATTGATTTAAATATAAAATAATAAATATCTGAAAATTCATAGCCTATTGTTATTGGACGTATCCTGCACCCAGTAGCTACTGATGCTGCTTTTCTACCGAATGGCAGCTTTTCACCAAAGATTTTAGATATATGACCCTCTTTGTTTTCACCCAGCTAGCCGAGAGTGTGCTGGTGAAACCAAAGCTGTATACCATAGACTGTTAAAAATAAAAAAAAATAGCTGTAGACTTACCCAGTTCTCATTGAGGTAGTATTTTTCTGGCAGTGCAACGGACCTCTATAGAAGGGTCCTACTTCTGCAAATGTTCTGCTTCCTTGTCAGTGTAAAGATGGCACTCACAGTCCCGAGCAAAGGGTGATGTTCTCTCAATTGAAAATGGACAAGGGAGCAAGGTAGCAGATCTATTAAACACACTGGCCAGACTGCTGGTGCAGTCGACATGAAATTGACTGAAGACAGTTTATTTACCTCGAAGGACAAGGAGTGCATATCCGTTTTATGTGTTGCTTGTTGAGTACTTGGAAGTGTTGGAATAGTCGCATCTGGTTAGCTAGCTAGTGCTAGAAAAATAGATGCTCGCAAATATAGCGATTCTGTATTGATTTATACGGTGAGTATACTCACAGGACTCGTTGATGATGTTTGTTCAACTATTGTGTAATGCAAATGTGCTTTGATTCGCATTGTGTGTGTTCAAACGATCTGTCAGTGGCTAGTTGGTTGCTAACCTAGCTAGCTAGCAAGCTAACGTTACACATGTTGTATTAGCTAACGTAGTTAGCTGGCGTGACAGAATAAAAATTAACATAGTTTTATAAACCACAACACGCCCACGCGTTTCTGTATTGGTTAATGTTGCGTTATTGTCATTTGTTATAGCTCCGCATACCTGGCCCCATTCCTATGATCGCACACCTAGTGCTATCGAAATGCATTGCTCTGTAGCTAGCTAGCTAGCTTGCTAGATATTAATAAGCTAAGTTATGCACAATATTACGAAATTAGATTGCGAGCAATCGACAATTGTTTGGCTAGCTTGTTAATACAATAACTCCGGTATTTGCTTCCATAAATCCTGGAATAAAGCATATACGTCTAATCCGTAAAAATGTAAGTTAACATTTGAATAACGTTACTAGTTTTAGTCACTACTAGCTGTACTTTGCTCTTGGTTCATGCAGCGGTGCATATTCGACCATGGCCATTTCCCAGTTTCGCCTTTTTAAGATCTGCACTTGTCTAGCAACCTTGCTCTCCTTCTTCAAAAGATTGATATGCAGGTAAGAGTTGTGATTGTAAGGGCAATTGAACAGTGTATAGTTGGTTTCGAAGCTTTCATTGGTTTTGATTGTACTAGAATTACAGATCTCCAAATGATGCATATATGCAATTTCTGTTTATTTGCTGAATTAAGGGGTTGCCTACTAAGCAAAACTGATAGTATTTACATGTTAAGAATACGATTGTTTACTGCAAAATTATTTATTATTTAATTATGTTGAACGAGAACAGGTGTCCTGTGGAATCTCCTTATTTGAAAAATTATTTAACATTCCACAGGTCGGGAAGGTTGCGTAAACTAAGTGGTGACCAGATAACTTTGCCAACTACAGTGGATTTTTCCTCGGTTCCCAAACAGGTCAGTGAACTCCAGAAATCCTATGCTGTGCCTTATTCTATCACTTCTACTTTATCAGCTTCATAGCGTTGGTGTAAAGTTTCTTGTAGTAAACAAACAAAAAAATAAATAAAGAAGAAATCCCTAAAATACATTCTGTCCATATTTTTGGCAACATCCAAGGCTAAGCCGGCAGGTAAAAATTGATGACAATAAAGGGCTAACTTACAGAGACTTACAGGTACAGAGGCACTCCTTTCGCTCATGATCCTCGCTATGTCATTGTATTTGTATCATTATAGTTATGGTTATTTTCATTTTGGTTCCCTTGGGCAATACAGAGACATGCCTTCTTCTGTAAAGAAGCCCCTTGCATTTGCTTTTGTTTAGATTATAGTTTTATGCTTTTGTTTTTTTTTATAGTTCAGAATGTATAGCTGACTGTGTGTACTACTCATGTTTATTACTAGGGATAGCTCCTACGCTGTGAGAAAGTTGTGCTTTGTCGGATTTGCTTTGTAGTCGCGTCAGTGACCTTCGATATGCACTTATTGTACGTCGCTTTGGATTAAAGCGTCTGCCAAATGATTGTAATGTAATGTAATGTAGAGAGATTCACATTTTGCCATTCACCAATTCAGATATGTACCTTGATCATCCACTGGACATGAAGTATATTATAGGAGCTCTGGGGGTAGTGGATGTTTTATTGTTGTTGTTGTTTTTCAATCCTACACAATGCACCTACTTTTTCTTCTGTACTTATGCATATTTTACCCCAGGCTGAGATTGAGGAGTGGAGTTCCTGGGATGAGGAAGCCCCCACAAGCATCAAAATCGAGGGGGGCAATGGCAACCTTCCACCCCCACAGAATGATGCAGAGGAGGAGGAGCCAGATTACTTCAAGGACATGGCCCCCACCATCAGGAAAACCCAAAAAGTATTATTTCATTAAGTTTATCATTCAGAAAAAAGTGTGCACCAAAATTTTAAAGTCGCATACTAACAGAAAACAAATATCAGCAATAAAGAATTTGGTAATGTCGCAATAAAGTTGTGTGCTCTTTAAAACTAGACCACCGTTGTGGACCACCGTGACTGTGTCTAAATTTAATTCTTATTTCTTTTTAAATGCGACATTGACCTAGTGCAATTTTAGCAAGTTAATTCTTCACAGAGGCATTCCCATCTGGTGAACATACCCTCTCCTGTCATGCTACCTTCCCCGCTATGTCATATGAGCAAGGCTTTGGAAAGAGAATAGGGGAAAACATTTAATAGATCAGGGAGCTTGACCACCCTCCCTCCCTCCCTCCCTCTCTCAGATTGTTTTGAAGAAGAGGGAGCCTCTGAATTTCTCTATTCCTGACGGAAGTTCTGGGTTCTCCAGCCGGCTGGCAGCTACTCAGGCTGTGTCCTTCATCCAGCCATCGGTGAGCACGGGTGACTGCTCCTCCTCACGGCCCACTCGCTCCCCAAATTTGAGTCGATTTCTCTTTCATGTGGGGGCGAAAAAAGCGTATTCATTCATTTTCACACGGTAACATTGAAATTTTATGAACGCATAAAAACATCTAGTGTTTTGATAAGTATAACAGATGAGTAGGAAAAAGATACAGTTCAATAAAACAATTGGATTAAAGGTAAATGGTATATCCGTTTAATAACTGTCATAAATTGTCATCTTCACATACAAGTAAAAGTTTGAAAGATTGTTCTTGCTATATGTATGAAAACTTTGCAGCATGTTGTTTAAGGGGTGTCTGCTTTCAGCTACAGAGCTGCTAGGCATCTTCTCAACTGTTAGGATTGTGTTATATTAACCCCAACCCCCCTGCACTCAACCTTTCCCTCTGTGCTGCAGGCTGAGCTAGGGGACATGGACACCTGGCAGGAAGACACCAATGCCTGGGAGGATGGGTCTAATGCTGCATGGGAGGCGGAGGAAGTTATGAGGTACTGTACTCGTCCGTGCTCTATCCCAGCCATTCTTTCTCTTTCTCTGTTGGCCAGTTTTGTACGAGTGGAGCAGAGTGCTGGCCTGATGTGTACATTCACCTATTTGCTTTTAACGAGCACAAAAACTCTTGTAGTTGTATATCGGTGATGGTGCCCTCACATATATGCCCCCCCCCCCCCCCTGTTTTTGGTGTATCAGCTTAACTTAACTTCTGTGTTGGTTTCTTCGCTCTAACTAATCGATAGGAGTTGCAGGTAAATTCACTATGCAAATGACATATCTTGTATCTTTCCTTATGTATAGGGTATATATATATATATATATATTCAAATAGTAGTAGATAAGGAATTTACATTTCCCTGTACTATGTTTTTACTTGCACATGCACATGAAGAAAAAAAAAGAAAAAAATAAATCCAGTTGTTTTTTCTACTTCTTGCCATTAGATGGCAGTACATAACCTTGGCTTTTTTTCTGTGGGTGCTGTCCTGTCCTTGACCCATCTTAAGCTTTGCATTTGTCAGTATGTCAAAGCATTTTGAACTTTTTTGGAAAGGTTGGCCTCACAATACATCCCACCACCACATGCTTTTTTTGGGGCATTCTTTGGCTGAAAATGATGCAGATGACACAACGATATAATCACAAAAACATTATATAGACTTCTAGAAAACATGTAAGTTATGGGTATACGTAAAATTCTCATGGTTGAACTTGCTCACAAAGCTAGTATCACATTCCTTATTATCCACATCTGCAAATAATTCAAAACCGTCTCATTATATGACCTCCATCTTCCATGGATTAAAGAACACACTTACTGTGTGTGAGTGTGTTCAGTGTGGGCAACACCTACGTTGTCACCAACGGATTGATTTTTGCACAAGAGACTGGCATTGTGGTGTACCGGTAATGCCCCAATTTCACCACGGCAGCTTCTATTTTTAAAAGTCAGAAGAAACAAGATACTCCCACTGCACAATGGCCTTTACGTTTACCTTGAGAAAGATTACATATAAGCTTTCTGAGTAAAACCTTAGCATGTTGGAAAAGTAACATATAACATTCAAAGTATACACCTTGCTTGGCAGACATTCTAGCATTGTTTTGTTTAATGCTTCATGGATGCTTTAATTCAGCAGCCATTTTATGAAACATCCACTATTGCTGAATAGCATGGGAATGTGCATAAGCTGTTGTAATTTAAGCTTTTCCATATTGGACATTACCACTTGCATTGTAGAAAAAACAAAAGAAAAAAAGGGTGTACATCTGCAAATAGTCTTAAAAGCATGTCTATGATCGTTGCATTTACATAAATTTACATCCTGCATACTGACATTATATGTACAGGATGCCAGACGGCACATGGGCAGAGCTGTAGCCACCCTATGTCACAAATTGCATATATTATGATATAACACTATAATATTATGCGTCGGATTACAAAAAAAAAAATTGCTGTTAGAGTTACATAAGTGCAGTATGCAGCGTTCAACAAAATGGTGCCATGGTACGCTATACTAGGCATATAGTCAAGCGTAATGACCTGCTGTGGATGTTATGTAATGGTGAAGAATGAGAAATCATTTTGCTTTATGAAGGTATACTGTACATAAATAGCTTATTTGCATTATTACATCAATGTCATTTTGGCATCATTAAAGGTGCAGTAGGCAACTTTATTCAGTCAAATATTGCTAAATGACCATGACAATTCTGTAGCTACCAGAGAATAAAATACAGTAAATGGCCATGACCAGCTCTCTCTTGTAGCTAACAGAATAAAATACATTGAGAGAAATTCAGCTCTGCAGGTCGTGTTTATGTCCTCTAAAACATCATTTTAAATTGCTATATCCAGGCCAAGTCATTGTTTGTCAACAAAATTACATCACTACTATTTAGGGGCATGCCCAAAGCCGCTCAGATCTCGCTGCCGCTAATGTTTAATAGTACAGTCACAACGGTAGGCGGTGCAGGCAAGCATACATATACCCTTCAGTGAAATGTATACACATACATAATAATTTAAATTGGTGATGCTCTCATCTCCTATCTGAATTGTTTAAGACTCATCTAAGCTCAGAACATGAGATATGTTTGAATGTTTGGAATTATGGAAAGGTTTAATCTGTCAAGCAATAGATATTCAGACATTTGTTTGCACTGAACCAACTATTGGTAAGCGAGCTGATGTTGCCATTGGCAAACTCTCAGGCAGTAATGAGTTCTGGGAAGTACAGGGCACTGACCGTAAGTGGATTCCCTGGCCCAGAAGGATTCTGAAAGTTGTGTATGATGTGTCTGAAGATGAGTATTATGCAATTACATTAGTATTGCACTGTTGCCACCAAAACTAAATGTGTGACGTTAGTTTTGACTAAAAGCTTTTTCCAAGCATGTCTGACCAACGACTGCAGTAATTTGTTTTGAAGTGATTCAGTGAAGGGATTTTGGCACATGTTCATAATGATGGTCTCTGATCACACTGGGCTGTTTCTTAATATTAGGAGATAAGGTTTCAGAAGTACAGGTCACAGCATTCCTAACTTGCACTTGCTTTTGGGCATTCTTAAAAAAAATTAGAGGCTATGATTCATGGCTTTGAATCTCCACAGGGAGGGTGCCCTCTGCCATGAATCTCGGTTTACAAAGCATTGACCGATGCTACGGATAAGTGATCTACTAACGCTCTATGTTCTCATGTTGCTCTTCTGGAATGATAAATGCCAATGATAATAATAGGACAAACTACATATTGTTTCTGAAGTCCTTTCACGGGATTAAATGAAAAATTATTCTCGTCTCAGCCCCCTGTGGCAAGCATTGTCAAGGGGGCCTCGCATTGATATGCACTGCAGAAGTCCCGAAATTTCCAGCTTAGGCCTGAAGCGTTTGCTATCAGACATGGGTATCCATAATCCTTTGCTTAAAAAAAAAAAAAAAAAAAAAACTTTCATACCTTCAAGCTACTGCTGAGTCGCTCTGGCAAAACCGGGGTATTTTTGATGCCTGTTTTTGTGCTGTTTGTGAAACAGGGAGCAGAAGATGGCGGAGAGGGAGAAACGAGCCATGGAGCAGCAGAGGAAGAAACTGGAGAAGGAAGCACAGAGACTGGTGAAAAAAGAACAGAAGATTGCCGTTAAGCTTTCGTAACGTCGAAGGAGCGCTGGGAAACATTCGCCAGGAAAAGTCTGGACATCCTTCCATTCAGTCACCATTTTCATAACTCTTTTTTTTTTTTTTTTTTTTTTTTCTCCCCTCCCTTTCCAGAATTGGCCCCCATTCATTATCAGTTTGGTATATTATAAGTCCACCAGCAGCCATTCAAAATATCAATCTGGTGTCTGTGAATCATTCTGTAGGTCTGTTTTTTAAAAAAGAATCATGAAAAATGTGATGATATTTTTTCCCTCTGCTGAATCCGTTTGCAGGAACTATTGTAAATAGAATTACAATTGAACATATGGAGAACTGGGATGTTTTGTCTTATTTATGAGATTGAAATGCGCAGTGAAGGGGGTGATATTCTTAAACAGCTGATATCTCTCTTAGCTTAATTCGTTTTTTTTTTTTTTTTTCTTCATTCAAAATATTTGTCATAGGAGGCTCACCGGTCTATGTGCAGCTCCAAACACTGGGATTCACATAGCGCTAACAAGGATCATTGATGTAAATGAAAATGGTTGTTCTGAGGGTCACTAGTTACTACTCAAGTGATGTGGGTGCAGAACTCTTCCAAATGGGTCTTTAAAGGACAGGTGAGTTTATTCTGGGATCCCAAAGCAAATTCTCATTTAAGTAGTCCTGGAAGGGCATGTCTTAACATCACGGAGGTGCTACTCTGTAAGGTTCTTGCTCTTATTCATAATGCTCAATAGTAGCTGTTATTTTCACTAAAATTATCATTTTTTTCACTGATGAATCAATTAAAACGAATTAAAGTCATTAACTCTGCATTGAGTATTGCACATACGATAAATTAATACTGTATCTATGCTTGCACCTCGCAGCAGGGATTTTATGGCTGAATGTTACAGCGTCTACTGTTACGGGAAGAACAGGCCTTTCGTGGTCCAATAGCATTGGTATGTTTGTGTGCGCGTGTGTCCTGGTACAAATGTTCTTATGCCGCATATGGGAAATGGAGGCTGGTACAGAGACACCCACACAAGATGCACGTTAACTGGTTTGCATAGAAATGCATAGAGGAGGACTACTGCACATCGGTGTACTGGAACAGTGGTGCTTTTTGGTTGTTGAAGCATTATAGCATTATTTCTAAGCATCATTTAATAGGGAGAGGGTGACGGTTCATTCTGGTCCATACTGGGCATTACGGTTATGAGACCAGATTGTCATGTCAAGTTGTCATGGAAACATCGGGTAATTACAGCTTCAGAAAAATCATGGCAGAAGAGCTGTCATTTTTGAACAATGATTTTAATTGAGTGAGCAGTCTGATGTGGTACGATTAGGCTTCTATCAACAACTTCCAAAAAAAAAGGACATTGAATTTCTTGGCTCATAGCACATGGGATGTTCTGTAAAAATATTTTTTTGGATGCAAGATACTCGTCATTTGTTCGTTCTTGTTTTTTTTGTTGGGCGGGGGATTGTTTTGTTTTTTTGTTGTTTTTTTGTAGTCTTGCTGCATTTTTAAAGAAAATCAACTAATATCAAGAGAGCAATCTATTTTATAGAGCGGACTGATGCAAAAGACAAATGAGTAAATATTTAGTATGGCTAGGCATAGTCTGGTCATTCAGACACACAGTAACTGTTTTTTTTTGAAATATGTAAAAATATAGGAATTTGAAAACCTTGGTTTATACATCACTGATATATTGACGACATTGACCAGTGCATGCAGTATGTAAAGGGAAACTATGCCAGGGATATGGTAGATGCAAAATAATTGACATTTTGAGCATTGTCATGCCTTTTCTTAATATATATTTACGTTGGTTTTTGCTTTGCAATGCAGAGTGGCTGTTTTCTGTCATTTTAATTTGGAGGTGAAAGTTGCATGGTTAATTGTGTGTTAATCTGTAGTATTTTATTATTTTGCACATCCCCTATCTGTATGACAAAGCAGTAAATGTCTAGTCTCATTCTGTCATGAGTGCGTGCGTGCGACAGGTCATCCAGTTGAACACTCAATGGGCAGACCCAGACCAAAAAGACTTTACATGCAAGTGATTTGTGAGCTGAAGTATTAACGACATTGTGATGCATCAAAACGCTGCCCAGGAGCTTCTGTGGTTATTTTGGCAGAACTTGTTTGGTCGGGCTACTGATTATATATCAGAGAAGGTTCTGTAATATTGATTCTTCTTACACATGCTATTACTGTTTTGATTTTTCTCCGTTTAGTCATCCATATACGGGAAAATAAAATCACTTTCTCCTGAAACTGGAGAAAATAAATGTTTGTGAATGTAGCATCTGCATGGCCCTGTTGCAGGTTTTTCTGTGACCTCCCATTGCCTCTTACTTCTTTGCAGCAGCAGGTAGTTACAAGTGTTCAGCGCTAAACCAGCTGGACATCATTTTGAATCTTGTGTGCTACAACTTGCTCACGCCGCTTTACCTCAGATAGTCTAGTCTACTTTCCAGGTGTACCAGCGATCACAGTTGTGTGTCTGAAATAAATTGTATAGTGTAACCATGTTTTTCGAAAGCTCCCTTTTAAATCCAAGGTCAGACGGGTTGCCGCGATAATCGGCACATTTTGATCCTGAAAGCTTGACGTCGTAATCACCGTCTGCCACCAGAACATCCCCCTTTGGAAGACACAATGGCTGACCCAGTTAAATGGAAAAGGCTTGTTTGTGCTTGGAGAATGGTGAAGGGGGGGAAAAAACAGACGAGTGATATTCCACTCTAAAACAAGCCATGCTTATGGTGCTTCCTCTGAGTGAATGTGCATGGAATGCTTGGCATGCATGCATTTTAGTCAACTTTTATACAATTATTTTTAAAGTGAAGTTATATTACATGTCACGGTCACCTTGTGTGTGTGTGTCTGTGTGTCCACCGGCCAGCTTTTGAGCTTTAGTGTTGCATTCCTCAGCACTGCACTGCAATATCTAATTTTAGCCAGAACAAATTGTGGGTGGGGAGGGGGATTATTTAATTATAATAATTATACATAATTATTTGTTCTCAGTGACTTGGAATGGACATATTCAATCTATTTAGAAGGTGAAAGTGTAGCTGGTGCCATTTATGTCAGTTACTTGAATGATGGAACCGTTTCAGACCATCCCATTCTTTCAAAGGTGTCAATCCCCCCTCTTTTTGCCAATATAGGTAGGTAATGGCGAAAGGTAATGGCTAATGAGTACACAAATTGCAAACCATGAGCGTGCTTGAAATTATGGAACATTTGTTTAGATGAGATTTGTCAACGTGCCCCCTCTAATCTTAATTTAAAACCCTGTTAACTAGTATGAAAAATTTGATGAAAGTAGTGAGGGTTACTTCAGTGCAGCTCTTCTCTTAAGGATTTAAATGCATTCCTTATGTTGAATAATATCTTAAATGTAAACTTAAATTACCAATGGCTGGGATGAAACCACATCCAAATTATAACTGTGCAGAAACAACTAACAATAATAATGAATACATTTAAATAAATAAATGCTCATTTTACTGGTTTTAACCAGATTTTAGCTGTAGAGAGAGCATCAACATAAAATGGAGAGTAATGCAGGATGTCCAGTCATGTAGCAACACACTAATGGAAAATGCACCTGCTGATTTCTATCATGCCACTGAGAAAATGTTAAATGAAAATAGAAAATAGATGGAACAAGATGCCCAGGGGGATGCTGGGATTTGGCTGTGCATGGCTCAGGTGTAAGTTGTTGTGCAGCCAACAGCTGTGTAGTGCACCCTCTCATCTAAGGTGACTTGAAATGCTTGTTACAATTTGTTCAACTGCCACATCAGGGGTATGAAGTCTTCATTACATCTTGGAATTTTGTAGCCTGTACAAGGTAAAATACCTGCTCTGTTTGCGCTTTAAGAATAGCATTTAATTGATAATCAATTTTAGGCATGAAGAGTATAGGAAATGTTGAAATGCAACCATATTTAGAGGGACATGGCTGTTACTGGCCACATCCACAAGAAGTAGCAATGGTACAGCACGTTCATTTGAGCTAAAATGGAAGTTCATCTGGGATTTATAGATGTGCAAGATTAAACCAATGCAAGCTGCTTTTTTCGGTCTCAGTTAAGCATAAGCACTCTTGGGAGAGGCGTAAGATTTTTTTATAAATGAGGCCCCAGGTATATTTATACTCAGTTCAGCTTCAGAATCCTTTAGGTTTATCTCGTGTATCCTTATGTTTGTAGCCACCCCCTCACTTACATAAAAGGACTGTGTGCGTCAGTCAAGTGGAAGTTCCATTAAAGAGGTTTAATGCGTTTTTGCTGCCTGCTTTCCCCAAAGGGCACTGCCCTGCTGCTTTAAGAAGACCTTAATGTTTTAAGAGCGTTATGTAAGATGCACTGTAAGAACAAAAATACCCATTTAAAACTCAAACATCAGAGTCCAAAAATGATGCATCATATCTGGTCCTCTGGGCATTGTCTCTGATGCAGCAGGTAAACTCATGCTCGCCTCAATGCCCTTTCACTCAATCGATGGATCCAGAACTGCAGCCCTTTTTTAGTCCTTGTGAATGGATCACTTATAATCTGGGATTATGGTCATAGTGCATAGTCTGATTTACTCACTCCTACAGAACTCATGCCTGCATTTTCTTTGCTAAGTCCATGCAATATAACTCAGATGCCAAAAAAGCGATCCGATGGTCTGTGGATTGGTCTTCAGATTTGGTCAATAACCACTAGTTATACAACCAGCAAATTCAAGAAGGTCCAAATAGCCCTTACTCAAAAAACCAACCTTGTGCCTATCCTCAGTCCTAAACTGTCAACCTGTATCCCCTCTCCCTTTTCTTGAAAGGGTTGTATCCACTCAAATCACATATTACCTAAGTCAGAACAACCTCCTGGATCCAAATCGGTCTGACTCTGTAACACAAGCACTCAGACCTGTCCACTGTTGTGATCCTACTTGATCTGACTGCTACATTTGATACAGTAAAGGGTATCGCAGACAATGTTTACAAATGGTTAATCTCAAACTCTTGAGGCGGCTACTCAGTCGCCATCTCAAACTCTTGAGGCGGTCTACCCACAAGCTAAATCTTGTAGTCTTGGGAATCCATCACCCTTGGCAACACAAAGGTGTCAGCATCCCAGACTGCCAAGAATGTTTGTTTAGTCCTGGATAACGCTGTCTTTTCTGAGAATATTGCCAAAATCACTTGGAGCTGCCGGTTTTTAAAAACATCTACAAAATCCATTTTTAAACATGCGTTACCCAGCTAATTGTCCAGGTCCCTTGTGCTGTCCTTTTTGAACAACTGTGTCGCTCTCCTTGCTGCTCTCCCTGCATCTGCTGTCAAGCCCCTCCAGCTCATACAGAATGCTGTGACTCTTCTCCTTTATAACTCAGTGAAAATACATCTCACATCTCTCATTTTCCTCCACTGATCCGAATAAAATACTAATTTATAGTCCTAGTCTATGGTGCAGAAAGAAGAACAGCGCACATCTGCTCTACAACCTCTGGTCACCTTAATGTCCCCCTGGTCACAACCTTTCTCTACCCTGGTGGAATGTAGCTTCCTACAGTCAGGGCAGTCACTGTCCATCATCTGCTGCAGACTGAAGACACTGGCATAATACCAATACTTATCATGGCCTTACCTATGCATCTAAAACTATCTTCAAAATCCTCCCGCAGACACATACAATGGTGCTTTATGTTTTAGGTTTATTTATTTGCATTTCTAGACAGATGGATAGAATGAACAGACAAATATATTTTTATGAGTATTTGATAATAGTTAAAGAGCAGTTTTAAAAAAAAGAAAAAACAAGCCAGACTGCGATAATCATGCTTTAATAATAAATATATTACGACATTTGATGTAAATAGTAAAATGGTATTGCACATAGTTCAGGCACATAACAAGTGTCAACTGTACTGTAGCATTAACTTTGTTTTCCCCATTAGTAAGTTAATACAGAAACGCAACATATAAAAAGCTCTAACACCACAGAGAAAATACATCTTCACTAAACACAAACAGTGAAGGTCATTACAGCTTTGGCTGGCGGTTTTTTTTTTTTTTTTTCCCCCCAGAACAAACAAGATACAACTCCATATAAACCTTAAATTCCTCTGCAAAAACAATCTGTTCTCCCCTCCCCCACCCCTCATAAAAATACTGTTTTAAAAAGTAGGGGAATAAATAAATTAAAGCAGCAAAGAACATTTACTTATAACATAACCACCTACCCAGATGATCAGTTTAAACAATTCGAGATTTCAACAACTGAATCCTGGGGAGGGAAACCACAAAACAAATCCCTTTCATTCAACATTTTGCCTCAACCGATGGCAACTGTACACAGTGCAAATCAAAACCTTACAAGGTGGCAACGAAAATATATATCTGTATACACAGGTGTAGAAAACACACACTAACCATTCCTAACTTTAAGTTCTTCCATCAGTCTTTGCATGCAGTGAGAACGTGTTACACAGCTGAGCCCAACGAGACTTGGCGGAGGGAGTGCAACCCGACAATGCAGCAGCCTCGGATCAGAGCTCCGATGCTGTACACTGGTGCCCCCTGGCCCCTGTGGGTGGAATACAGCCAGGCCACAGTGGGCAGCATCGGTGCAGCCAGGGCCACCAGATCCACCAGGAAGCTGTTGCTCCAGTACCGCTTCTCCACTAGTGCAGTACACTGCCGTTTACCTGCGACCTGCTCCTCTATGAAGCCGTTGTTCTCCATGGGCTCTGAGCACTGGCCCAAATCGCTAAACCCTTCTGGAGTCAGCAGGATGGTGGCTGAAGGGTCTATGGGAGTCAGGAATGCTGCCTCAGGTATGTCTGGGCTCTTCAACACGGGACATTCGGGGAAACCGGGGATCGGGGCAATGTTGCCCCCGCTCTGAAGCTTCAACAGATGAAGCAGGAGGTTTTGCAGGTCGGGGGTCTCGGAGATGAAGTCAGTCTGTATGGCCTTATCTTGCGTGGAGATCTGTCCTTCACCGGCGGGGAGGGTGGGGATCGTTTCCACTGAGCTCTGCAGCAGGCTGGACTGCATGGCGCACAGCTTCGGGTTGCACTCCTGGCCGGAGTCCACTGCCGTCGACATCAGTACGTGTTCCAGGATGTCCGTCCGGTTGGCCATCTCGTCATCGGCCAGTAAGCTGCTGTCTGCCATCTTCTCAGCTGCCTGGTCCTCCAGCGCTGGCCCGTCCCCAAGCTCGGCCATGGGCTTACCGGGCACAGAGTCGCAGATGAAGTCCAGGGTGGGCTCCTCATGCAAGGAGCCATTCTGGGCCATCTCCATGCTGTGCAGCAGCGACTCCAGCTTCTTGTTCTGAATGTTGATATCAATGAAGTACTTCTGGATGCCCTTGTCCTTCTCCATCAGGCTGTTCTTCATGGTCTCCACCACCTGCCGCAGCTGCTTGATCTCTTTGCGGGCCTCCTTTAGGGACAACTGCGCTTCCACGCGGTGGCACTCCTCCTCGATCCAGTCCTCCCGCATTCGTGTCAGCTGCGCCTTTAGCTCTTCAACCTCAGACTCCCTGCAGAAGGAAAGAAAAATGTGGACATTTAGAATGTGGCACACAGCTTTTCGTATTAAATTACACTAAGCCTTGAGTCTAGTCCACCAGTGACAAGGGTAATCCATCAGAAAGCTTCATCTTATGGCCAATATTAGAGGACTTTCTTTATCGAAAGTTTGCTACAAGTTGCTTCCGGTCCCTCAGTGGAAATGAAACGTAGCAAACCTTTGACAGACTCTGCTCTCGGACTCCTTCAACTCGCTTTTCAGGTGTCTGATTGTCACTTCTTTCTGCTGAAGAGGGGTCAGGTACTGCTCAGGGTTCGGGGCCTTGATGCCGTGGTTGTCCCCACAGGAATGATATCGTCCGGTGCTGGACCTCCTGAAAGACCATGTTCAACATATAACTTTTTCAGCTGGAACTGAACAAAACTGATATGCCTTCAATGTAAGATTATTCATGTTAAAGGTTATTGGGCTTGTTTGAGGTAAATTGAACCTGTATCCAAATATGCCCCATTGGACTCCATTGTAAAGCAAAGCAGAGCAGTTATTTGGTGATCAAAGCTCAAAAAGAAAGATGAGCCAAAATTATTACCAATCAACATGGTGGAAATGGTTTGTAAAAAATAGGTCCAAATGGAAGGTAAATGAAAAACTCTTGTGCTGTAATGTTTACATTTTTACCAGTTGACTACTCTCACAAGACCCATGGGACCTTCAGACACACTTAGCCCAAGTTCGATTTAAAATGGAATTCCTCTTCCTCTGTCCAATCATTTTGCTTGAAACTGATTGAGCTATGCATTCACTGCAGGCACAGAGTCAAATCTGGTCTCCACAAGTCATATGGAGCTCATCTGCGGCCTGGGCTAATGTTTTTAAAGTAGCAATGGGCGATCCTTCGTGCAATCCATCCCGTAATTGCTTTGTCCAGCCTGTCTGGACAATCTCAGATTTTGCACTTCCAGGACACAGTGGAGGCAGGAATTACTGACTGGTAAAAAACCAGCAGGACTGTAGAGGATATCAGTGGGTGTGTGGAATCTCTGACCTCTGCCAAAAGGAAGGCAACATTAAAGCACAGCACACAAAATAAGCCAGTTTGACTATGTGCTTAAAGCAAGCAACAAACATGAGCCTATTAATTCCAGACAACAAGCCCAGATTTCAGGCCCTCCGTAATTTTCAGAGGAGAAACATTGTTCTGATGGGGCATGCTGCTGCAGCTAGAGAGGATATGGGTTTTATTCCCACTAGAGAGGAGATAACAAATTGCTCTCGATTCAGACTAGGCCCTTGCAGGCAAGCGACAGAGCTCACACAATATCCTAGCAACCTGGGTTTTTGCTTTGATGTCAGTGTGACATCTCTGCCAGAAATAGAACAGGCTAGCAGGCAGGAGGTGCATGTTGGATCAAGAATGAGGACATTGGGATCCAGTACATCGCCAAGCAGCACAGGGAAGCACAGATGCCGCTCCACAACCATCCGCTTTCTTCAAATGCATTTTTAAATAAAAAAAAAAAGAAAAGAAAAAAAGAAGCTTTTTCACAAAAATACAGGGTGTAGTCAACATCGAATAAGCAACAAAGAGAAACTCCAAGGGTGGCAATGCAGAGCATGATCATTTTCATGGAAGGGATCCAGTAAACGGAGAGTGGGTGTTTGGTTTCTCATGGATCCCTAATGGAGATTGATATTACCGATGTTTGATATGAAAACCAAGCACCCGCACAGAAACAGGAGAGTGTAATGGAGAAGAAACAGCACACATCTGAGGGAAGCTGAGAGACTGAGCGTGTATGAAATATTCATGAGACTTTCCTATCCCACAAAACAAAGCAGGGAAGGGTCTGCCCCCTCTGCATGAATCCATTTATTAGTATGCTACGCGGCAGAAACTGAAATATTATTTAGGTCAAATACAAAGACACAATACCCCTGCATTCTTGGCATAACCCTACCATGACTATAATCCCACTCTCATTTAGAAGGGAAGACAAATAAACATGCCAGCTTGGCACGCTGCCTAGTAATCCCCCATGAATGTGCACCTGTCGGCAATGATGCAGCTACGGTACCTGGCGGTAGGGCTCGAACCAGAATTGCTGCTGCTGCTGTTGGAGGAACGGGGAGTGTGGGGCGGTGAGTGATATTGGCCGTAGAGCTCCTTGTCCCGGAGGGTAGTCGGGCTTCCTGCTGGCTTTTGTGCTGGGCGACAGCCCCTGATGTAGGCCCCGTGGCTGTATGACAAATTGCATACATTTACAGTAAGTTACGCAATTTCAAGTAATAATTACACAAATATATTGTGTAGAATTCTAGTTACCCAAACATTACAACAGTATAATAATTATTCCTGTGTGTTAAAGTAATACATTCATGCATTCACCTTGCATGCAAAGGTTGAAGAAACTAAAATTATTCACCAGCATTCATCAAAAACATGCTATCCTGCTTGAAAAGGTTGAATGGATGCTTTCCATAACACAAACAACAAAAGGCTGAGAGAAGCACATTCAAGCAAGGAGCAGGATTGCTTCTCCCGGCACGCTGGCCACCAGAGCTCACCAGGATCAGATAACCTGTTATACCTGCGTGAGAACGAGGCCTTCTTCCCTGAAGAGCTGGCCGTCAGCGCCTCCCGGGTCTTGACGCTGGCTGTGCTGCTGGAGGAGCTGAAGTCTGCTTCGCTGCCTGCAAAACAAGCACGTAGAGAGGGCTGCTATTTACCCAGGACCCAGAACCCTTCCTCACCCCCCCCCTCCATCCATCCTGTAACCAGGCAACGTCCACACGCTCCCACAGTACACACCACTTACATCCTGCGTCCGCCACTCTGTGCACTGCACCCTCCTGAGCCATGTCTCTTCTCCACATTTTCACCCGTGCCCTCACATCATGGAGGCCAGCTCAGCAAGAAAGTATCCCCTGTCAAGAGGCTGTGTGCAGCACAAGTGAGCTGGCTACGGATGCCAGTTGAGTGTGTTTTCAAAGGGAGCGGTGTCGGTGGCCGGGTCATAGCACTCCGTCCTACCGCTATCGGGTTACAGACTTTCCATGACTTAACGCTCGCTCCTCCTGCATTCTGGGAGACGGCCGGAGGAACTGTGTTGGCTCATCATCTGTGCAACTGTGGCAGCTTTTTCACTCAACACCGGCCTGATTTGACCAAGGCAAAGGATTCGGCAGTCCCCACCCCTCACTCTAGCCCTCCAATCACTCCTCAAAATGTTCCCCACCAACACTGAACAAACTTCTAATGTTGAAAGAACAGCATTATCAGACCCTAAGGGTAGTAACAGTTGCATAGCGTGGGAAGAGAAAAATATGGCTTTCTGGTTTCATGAAGCAAGCTAAAGTTTAAGCACATTATCATAGCAATGCCTTCTGTTTGATTGCTCTGGTAATGTGCTTAACCTTCAGCTTGCTTCATGTAACCAGAAATCTAGCTGGCCAATTTGTTATTCCCGTTTAGGAACTTCATGACAGAATAGAGTTAGTGGTTGGGTTGTACATAAATTCACAATATCAAATCAGATCTGTCTAAATAATTATATTACCATTCCCAAAAACTGCGACTGTGATTTGCTCTGAAACAATTAATTTACATTAAAACTAATAAGAATAGCATAGCTTTACTCTACCAAGTAAAAACCTGCTTGAAAATCCCACATTCACACAACATTTGTTAGCAAAAAAATAAAACATTTCCTCAGCAGTGGTAATAAAAAATAAAAAAACTACTTACATGAGCGGTACTTGTTTCTGCTTGAAAGAACCATATTGTATTATAGTGTTTACTAGTGCAATTTGTGTTGAACAACCACAGAAACACTGCTAAACATACAAATTTCTCCACACTGGTGAGTTTGGCTGCTCGATAACACCCGCCACCAGTGGAGGAAAAAAGTAAACCATGCTAGCCAATTTCATTAATTGGACAGCCATCTCCATCTGTGTACAAAAGCATCATTATCACACCAATTAACACATTTTTTAACGAATGGAGTCATAATTGTTTTCATCAATCAACTGTTTTTGTGCAAGCTGATTTAATTGGTGTAAAAAACATTCAGGTGTAAAGCAAAATAAAGTTGTGGCAGTTGAAAGTGTTAATGAGCATGCTGATAAAACACAGGTGCTGCGGTGCTTCATCAGTCAGGAAGCATTACTTCTACACTGAAGCACCTGCTTAACAAGCCAGGTCTGCTTCGAGTGTGATATGTTGTCAGTTGTTCACATGCTCCTACTTTGTACTTTGATCCATAAGCACGAGAGATACATGCAAACAGTAATGCTGTCCAACGTTCAAATGTCTGTTGACTGCAATTTTAAAGAAATTGTATAACGAAACATGTTTACCAAAGATTTAAGCTGCACTGACTTAGCTAATTAACTCAGCTGCAAAAAGAGAGATCAAACGAGCATGACAGTGTGTTTGTGTGTGCATCCTCTCTGGAGATAAATGCATATTTCCTCACCTTTGGGCTGTTTGGAGGACCTTTGCTCCCTCTTGTGCCTGGATGGGGGCACACTCCACTCCGCCATGACTCGTACCCTCTTCACCTTGATTTTGCGCTCGCCGGGTGAGGGGGACCCCAGCGGGCTGTTCTCTGAGCCTGAGGGGGATGCGGACTGGCTGCTGGGACACCCAGTGTCATCTGAGCAGATATGTGCCAGATAGGATGAAGCAAAAAAAACAAAAACAACAGGCGTGTCAGTCCAAAGACAAAGTTCATCTGTCAGATAACGCATCCAATAATAACCATGTTGGGAAGTCAAACATTGTATTTACAAGACCTTGTTTTGAATCAGTTTGTGGCAGCATACGTTTTGTTAAAAAAGAAGAAACAACAGGACACTATCAATGTGATTTTTCTGAAATGGAAGGACTAATGGTGGTCACGGTTGAAGTAACATATTTATTCTTGTTATCAGGATGCTAAATTACATGCCATTAAAAAGTTTCTCAGAAAAGCATTAGTTTATGCAACTTAATTATATCTAATATTATCTTGCAAGTTGCACTAAATAATGTTTAAAATAATGTAAAGTTGTGTTAAAAGACACATAAGGCTATTTGTTCTGGGAGGAAAGTAGCAGCAGGCAAGTTTACATAACGGATGTAGGCTACTGCTGTAATCACTCAAGGCACAGTACAGAATCATATTATGTAATCGGCCAGTTAGTGACGTATGCTTTTATTCCGCTCTCTTGGTCACTTACTTTCATGATACTGAGAAATTTCACAACGAGCCTAACACGTATACAATTGAACTTGTTCTGTAAAGCGCCGTACCTGAACAAAAGCTGTTTGTGCTAATGGTTCTTTTGGAATGGTCAGAGCTGAGGTCGCAGTCTCTGCTCTCCTCTTCTGAAAATGGTGAATCTGACAGTGGCAATCCCTTCAATTTGGGTCGGGAAGGGCGGAGGACCGGACGGGGGATGCGACTACGGGCGCTCTCCTTCTCTGACGCCTTGTGCTCCTGGAAACCACCAAATCGCAGAGACTGACTGTCACATGGAAATAAGAAACTATACCAAGACGAATGTCAAAAAAACGAGTTAGCCTACAATATTTGGCGTCTGCTGCAGGATCATTGGATATCCAGCAGTGTAACTCTGTAGCAATACAAGCGAACTCCTAAATTAAGTAGCTACCACAACCAAAATAGCAGTAAGTAGCTGGTTAACTTCGTAGGAAACGGATACATAACTGGCACAAATGTAGTCTAGCCTAACGATAGTTGGACAAGCCCGATTAAAATACCAACATATTTCACTTTAAATCTATACGTGTGTTTCGAGAGAAACACGCATCATATAGGACAGCTAGCTTAGCCTACTTAACATGACACGTAGCCTATAGCCTAGCTACTGTAGAAGTGAACGTGGGAGTAGAGCAAACATTAGCTGACAAGCTAGGATGCATTAGTGTAACATTTGCTAGGTAGCCACGTTGTATGATCAAAAAGTAGAAACCTAAGTTACCTGATATTCCTGGAAAGGACCCATTCTGCTTGAAACAGGACGTATTTGTTGCGGACCTGTCAAGGGAATAAAGAAATTGAGAAATTCTTTGGAGATCAGTGGACAAAACATTCATTATTAAAGCTAAACTGTCTGAAACTGTCGAATCTATTAGAATCGATTTTGCTTACACGTGGTCATATACTTAATCCTAGTTAACGGTAATTAACCTGAAAACTCCATGTGTCATTATGGACTAGTAGGGGTCTTCCCAGTTTATAAATTACCTTGTGACCTAATGTTAACTATATTTATTCATAAAACAAATTTCACTCCTATTCCCATTTACAGTGTAAGACAAGTCATGCATGACCTAAGGTTACCTTTCACAAGTTTATTGTAACAAAGAGGGGATGTTAGGGAGTGCTGCATGGCTTAATTAATAGGCTACATTGTAACGCTATTGCATCATACATTGGCCTTGAGATTATTAGGTTGTCCATTGTATCTAAATCTGGTAGTACTAGCACATGTTGGGGTAATTTTGTTTTGTCTGAATGAAAATTATGGTTATAGCAACCATTCTCTCTTGAGATACTTGTGTGCCTTCTTTTTGTAAATTCAAGGCTCAAGTCTTTGTTTTTTTATCTCTGAAGAACTCCAAGCCTTCATTTGAAATTCTGAGCATTAACATATGAAAGCAAAATGCATGTTAAACAGCATATGTGATGAAAATAGAATATTGGAATCTGGTCTCTTCTTCTTTGTTTATGATGACTTGTCGCAATAGTTTTTGATTCTATCGTGTGTTACTTTTTTTAAATCACTAATGTGTTCAAGCGTACCGCATGTCAGTTTGAGTACTGTTATTTGGAAATTTGCACAAAATGCTAAATTCCACAGTCCTTTGCATCAGGAGCGAGGGGGCTGATTATATAAGATATGCTTTTTTTTCCAAGGATGATGTCAGAACCTCCCCAAGGTTTGCTTACTCGCTTCACTGAATTATCTTTTAGCAGATTATATCTTTACTCGATGCACAGTGCTACTAAATATTTTACCATCATCATTGGTCTTCCAAGACGTGTGTCTTATCTTTGGCATGCACATTATACACGCATCTTTCTATCTGTATATTTTGCTGCAATCTGAGATAGGTCACTCTGTGCATATTATTTTATTTTGTCTTGCTGCTGTATTTCACTAGAAAGGACCACGTACCATGCAAGTTATTTTACAGTACGGCAACATGAGATTAAATAAACACAAGCAGAACGATTAGCCTCCTCTGTTTTATTGGAAAACTTTACACGTTCACAGACAGTAAAGTTTCAATTATCACTGGAAACTTAATGTGATTTCCGACTCGTATTACCAAATAAGGTTTAAGAACCCCCCCATCAGATTTTTGTTAAATTTGAAAAACTGTCAGACTACAGTTGTTCCTTTTGTTTATATGCTTGATGTACGTGATGACATAGTTCACATGGCATCAGAAAAAATAGGTCATTGAAAATCCCATTACTTTAGCACTGTGACTTTCCTTTTGTTACTGCCTGTCTGCCTCAGAGTGGAATCAGATTATTAGAGTCTGCAGAGCAGTAGAATCATGCCTAGCAACAGACTTAGCAACAGAGGGGTGAAGTGAACAACACTGACTGGATGAGCCTATTACATATTCAGGATTTCTGCAGTTTTTCATCTGCATTATGGAAATGTATTAAAAGGTATTCCTCAATTTTAACATGAAGTTAGTGTTTATTGGGGCAATGTTAGCATTTGCTCGAAGCTAATGGCAACTTGCAAAGTAGCCGAGGCCGCTGCATGACAAGTTGCACGGTACTGAAAATTCAGCACCATTAATTTAATTAGTAGACATACTGTATAGCACATGTTCTTGTTCACATTATCTCTTTATAGGGCTAGATATTCCTTGAAGCATTAAAGATTAATAAGTTTTCTCGAGGCTACAGCAACAGAGCCACTCCCAGGATCTGGATCTGTAACTTCGTGTTTATAAGCTAAGTAACGTTAAGCCATTACAACCCATTGTTGTCATTCTCTGTGAACTATGAAATTATGCAATCCAGAATTTAATCACCAGTAATCATTCATGTTTAACATATAAAGAGTAGCACAGGTCTGCACTCACACTGAAAATATTGTCTGAGTTAAGGGGTAGTACCTGATTGGTTGGTACATATGACTGAGCAGCACAATTCTTAAGATGATATACTAGTCTTTACCCTGTCCACATCAGATCTCAGAGCACTGACAGCTTTAGAACCTGAATATGTGAAAAACTTCAGTCTCAGTGGAAAAAGTCTGTAGAATTAGCTAGTGTACAGACCACAGGAGTGAGTTATTCATTGGTAGTCCCTCAAAGTGTCTAGTGACCCATTCCCTATCTCAACACTCTGCTCCTAACGCTCAATATAACAGAGATGCCAAGGTCAGCCTAGTGTCTAATATTTGGAATGCTATCTTGAAATGTTCATCATCCCACATTTATGAAATCAATCCATTGCATTGATTTATAATTAATGGCAAGTATTCTGGCAGATTTCGCCCTACTACAAAGCATTGTCAACATGAATGACAAACATCGCATTTTTGTTGCTTCCCCATTTCTTAAATTATTTTTATTATTATTTTTTGAGACTGTCAAACTACTTATGATGACTTTAAAGTAAAATAAAAAGTAACACTTAAGTTACGGATTACACATATTGCTGCTGGTTTGAATACTGGCCTTACTCGGTATTATCTTTAACAGCTGCATGGTAGCCATGCATATTTCCCCCCTAGTACTGCCATGCCATGTGTTATCTTCTACCATATAATGCTGTGATTCTTTGGCTTTGTTTCATGACGCCCTCAGGTATGTGTGATTGTCAAATTATTTATGTCCCAGTCTCAAAGCCAGTGAGGTTTATAGGTACAGTTATATAACTCCACTTAACACTCTCATGAGCTACTCTGCTCATGACAGGCATTACGTATTGAAGACTGAGGACTACCATAGACAATGCAATAATCATAAAGACCATCATTCTCATAGTTAATTCATGAATCAAAACATGCTGCGGTCACTGAATTTCTTTAGTGATTTTTCTGCAATGGAATGTGCACCTATCTGTAGAGTAAAAACACAACTAGTTGAAGCCTTTTGCAGATGGGCAATGCATTTCACCACGTGAACCTGTGGGCAGACTATTGGACGTTTAATTGATTTCAGTAATGTACCCTCTTTTGCCATTGGTTGCAGATCTGGTTAAGTTGTGTTCTCCTTTAAAATGAAAATTGTGCTAACTCCACCATATCATTTCGATTCTTAAAAAAAGGTATAGTGCTGATTAAGACATCATCGATTATTTATGACCAATCTATAATTCAGCTCAGCCCTGAGTGCTCAAGGGTCTTGTAAGCCAGTCCCATTAATTATTAAAAACTTTGATTTTGTTTCAGCATATTTGTGCTCCTTGTTGTCCTATAAGTTGGGCTCAAAGTGTTGCCTACTTTGACTGAGTCATGACTCAGCTACCTCTCCTTTTAGTCATGATTGGACGGCCCTTATTGTTGAAATATGAAAACTGTGTGCGCTAAAACGAGGCAGGGCTGGGCTAAAGTGAGCTTACCACAGTCTGTATTCATACTCAATTGCTAATACATCACAAATTATTTATCTTATGCAATACTAATGTTCAAATATTTTAGGCTAAAAACGAGGTACCCCACATTATGGGACGTTTAAAGTTTAATGGATGATCATTTATGGATAATTTTGGACAATTTATGATATAGATTAATATAAAGCCATTCGTTTTTAATACCCTTACAGTATATTTCAATGAATTGCATCAATAAATGTGCACAATGGGTGACTAACTGATGACTAACTGATCTATTATTTGTACTGACAGAAACAATGCACGTCGCTAAAATATAGGCTATGTTGTTGCTGTTGTTCTTATTGTTGTTTTATTAGCTTGTTTACGTGTTGATTTAACAACTCGTGTTTAACAGGGGCTCAAATGAGAGTAATTCACATTCATCAAATGTCAACCTCAACATAATTCCAGAGACAATACCACTCATAACAGTACCCTGGTTTAAAGAATGTTTTCACGCAAAAATGAAACGGCACATAATATTGGTTTAATTGGACCACATTTTACTTAATATAGGTTAACCATAAAGCATAACCTGTTATGTGGTATTATGTAGCTTACGTTTAAAAATCGTTTAGACATGATACCATCAGGTGTAAACAGGAGTAGCACAGTTCGCCCTGGTTAGTGAGTAAAACACGGATGGTACAGATCAAAAGCTTAATGTACAAACTTCCCATTTTACAATCGATCATGATCTCAAATTCGAGCATGTATTCAAAACCAGGATGGCTATCTACATTGATAATGTGCCGTTGCGATTCAAATATGTCCTCTTGTAATAAGACTGATAGGCGCTTCAACTTACCCAGCGTTTCAACCAGCCCCACCTTGACGGTGCAAATTGTAAACATCATACAGTGCACGCCACAACACCAATGTCATTCACATTTTTTCATTACTCTTCCGCGCGAATCAAGGTAAACATATCCCGCATATAGCATGTTGCCCAGTGATACATTGTTAGGCTTCATCTACAGTATATTTCGTGTGTAGTGTTCAAGCACGCACAAACAAAAACAGTAACGAAATGGATGGTTATTGTACAAATTGCTCGTTTCCATGTTTTAATTACTTTTTTTTAAATTTATTTTTACATTTTATAGCAATGTCTGAATATTTTAAAATATAGGTACTTGCCGGATTATTGGATGGATGGGTACGCCCGCTAAGCAATCGAAAGGCTGCACAGCCGTCCTTCTTGTCCACTTTTTAAACAACAATTAATAACCCGAGTGATGCAGGCGAGATGTATGTCTAAGCCTATGAGATGCACATTGCACAATGGGCAGTCTACACCAGCATTTCCAGAGATTCGCGAAGGCTCCCATTTGGATTTCTATGCGCTGTAATGAAAATTTGGGCGATGGGATTGGACGAGGAGCCAGCTGCTCAGAGCGCTCGAATGACGAGCTGTAGGGCGTAAATAAAATGTGACTACGGTAATAATTGTGTTATGTAACGTCTTTAACTATTTCCCTTTCCCCGTCAACAGCGTTGATTCATCGCATTATTTTAAGCATAGGTACTGCTTTCGCTGACATATAACCTATAGTAATTGCAGTCGTCGTTGTTGTTGTTATTGCTGTTGTTGTTGTTATTGTTGTTGTTGTTGTCCTAGACCAAGTTTTCCAGTTATTGACCTGTTATACTATTTGAATTCAGTCGCTCGAATGTAAATTCTCCTGGGTCCTGAGTCCAGAGCCACATGCTGACAACCACATAAGGAGGCGTTGGCTATCCATGGTCCTGAAATCAGCGACCTGGTGAGTCAGCGACTCCCAGGTTAAGGGTGCATCGACCTTCAAAAGCAATCTCATACGACGTTATCGCAAAAAAGCATGTTAGATGTCAACTGTATACAATTTATTAAAAGTCATTATGGTCAAAGCCACTCATCACAATAACTCGTGTATTGTTCGTCTTATCTTCTGTAACCAAAGTATAAAAACAAGTAGCCTATTTCTTCATTAAATATTAAATATTTCTTAAACTCGTAGATTTGAATGTGTCCTTAACAAGCCACTTTTTGTTGGAGAATTCGCCACTGTGCTTTGACAGGCTATACCTATATGCTAATGCGTTAAAGTATTTGTCATTGTGTTGTGTCCTTTAACCTTTGAAGGGTAAGGTTTTTGGAATATTTTTTCAAAATTCTATGTCCGTGTTCTAGAGCTCGAGTAGTGATTGTTACATGAGCATCCGAATGTTCAGAAAAGAACATTCGAATCACACATTTGTGATCCTACACAAATAAAGGGATTCTCAATATCAGACTGATCTAGTAGACTGCTGTTTATCTTCTGTATGTGGTCAGAAAACGATCTGAAATGTAAGTTCATATTATCATTAAGGAACGACTTTCTGTGTTGCCTTGGTGACCGAGGGTTGAGGACACGGTGATTCCACCCGCCCTCTGCTGGTAGAAACATAGTGGTGAGCGAGAACTGTGGGAGAACCGGTGCGTAAACCTGGCCTAAAAGATGTAACATGAAAAATAATTACGTGTTTGTTTTAAAAAAATAATTCATGATACTTTACTCATTTAGACAGTATGGATGTGTTAAAATTAAATGACTGTTCGTCATCCTATAATCTCTGCATAAACCATAAAAGTCACTTACTTTTTAGCCAGGCAGGTGCAGAGGTGGAGCTCCGGGTGCCCGAGCGCCTGCCTCTTGGATTAGATTTATAAAATATATAGTATTATTGTTGCTGTCATTAATTTTCATTCATTCATTTTTGGCAAAATATATTCTGTACAGTTTTTCTTGGTGTGCCCTTTTCTCACTTTGAGCACCTGCCCCTCGAAATGTCTACCCTGTTTTAGGCTAAACGTTAAAGGTGATTGCTTCAGTAGTTGATCACGTTTAGCGACTAGCAGGTCCAGAGGTCAGCTAAAGAAAGATTAACTAACCTCCAAACCTCCTATTTGCGCATATAATGATTTTTTAAATGATTGTTAATAATTATAACCTTCAGCAAGTATCCATTTTTTATTTATAAATGTTTACATCATAGCCTTATTTATGCACCTGGCTTGGGGTATAGAACACATCGCAGAACATTGCTTTATAAATTAAATCCTGGGCATCCTAGTAGCCACCTCATGTTTAGATGACCTGCCGGCCAACGGTCAAGATATCCAAAAATACCTTTTCAGGACTTTCCTGAAATCATTTATACTGCTTTTGTCTGTGAGCGTAGGAAATAGGCTACACATTAACAGACCATACACTAAGTTGACTGCATTATCCTAACTTTTTTTTTGCGTTCATTACAAAATGTAACAAATTGAATAAAATTAAGATTGTGTGTAATTGACAGGAGGTGAATATTCCAAAATATAACCTGAAATAGGACTTGAACTCAACACTTTTATATACACAATAAAGGGTTCAGTGTTAATTCAACTATAACAGAGTATATGAGTCCAATAGGAACCATATATACTCAGTAAGAGTTAATCTAACACTGAACATTTTACTGTATTGATGTTACAAAGGCTTTATGTATTTATTTTTCGCTGATGGCCATTTCCCATCCTTTTTCAAGAGTGTTCTGGTTTTTCCATGTGGTCAGGGAATCATTTCCATGTTTCCTTATTTGATTTTGTTTAGTTGATTCCCTCCAGGACGAGGCTTACACTGTTCACCACTTTGTGGTAGGCTATTTTCATTTATTTGTTGATTTCAGAAGGGATGGCTCACTCCCGAAGGACAATGAAAAAAGTTTATACACCTGACTAGCACTTTAATAACCTCGTCTCAAGTTTAAAAAAAAAACTCACTCTAATGCTTTTAAAACTCCATTAGTTTGCCATGTGCTCCCACCTTTTCGATGTCATGGAACAATGTATCCAAAAAATAAATATTAGACTCATATTGGCTTCATCTGAATATTGGCTTCCTTCCTGCAAAGTGTTTGGGTATTAACACAAACAAAACTTTTGCTCGCTTAATAATTATTACTAAATAGGTAACTGGTGATTGAGCCTAAATAGTACCAAGTTAGGCCTAAACACAGATATCGTAGCACCTGTGAGGGACTGCCGAATGTCGCTCACAGTCATTTCCTGTTCCAAATAGGCTAATGTTTGATCTTATCACTGAGGAAGACCTTGTCTTTGTCATACCATGTAAACACTATGCAATTGGCTAATAAGTGATCCACATATCCTGGATATCCTGGATGTTGTAACATCTTATCTGCAGCTCAAGATGTTTAGTCTAGAACTCTAGGCTAGAACTCCCCCTGTCATTTTCTGCTACATTTTTTTTACAATACGCAAATATTTCCTAAATTAAATATTGCGCGGTTGTGACCACAAACAGATATACCAATGTCGATGCGCTTTGTGAAATGTGTATTAATAATTAGTGTCATCCTTAATTTCTATGTGTTCAATATGTTTGCATAAAAAAAGTTTGAATGGTAAATCTGCTACTTTGTCGTCGTCACGTTGCAGCGCGCCTTTCTGTGCCAAATCCGCTGGAGGGCAGTAGAGGCCATTAAAATGGAAGGATTATTTGCGGCACACTACTACCACCACTAAATTCATCCGAGTCCGATAATTTTATGTTTGTTTGTTTTTTGGCTACGAACAGTTTATTATAAGAAGCACTCAGTATATTTTATAGATTTTATGAACAGTAAGAATGTTATTACTGTGTTCACAGAACTCTCAGGGTAAGTCCTATCTCCAGTGTCTTATAAATTATATATTTATTTCAGTTAGGGAACACACGCAGACTCTTTTTGTCATATGAAGTCACATGGTATGTTTGAAACTTAATGAATACAGTATATATAGAGAAAGAAGTGACCACAGTAAAAATTTACAAAGACCAAGACTATGGGACGAACTTATACATACATAGGCCTATAACGATATAGGCTGCATACATACATACATGTGTGGCTGTTTAGGCACTGCAGAGGGTGAACATTATGAGAACACTATAAAACAGAGGAAAGGTCACAAAAATATGACCTTGAAGTTGGCGGACTCCACAGAACAAAATCTGACCTAGCAGACTTACAGCTCATGTTACATCCAGACATTTGAAGTAAAATGAATCTCGGTCTGTCAACGGTAAATGAAGATAGTCATCGCTTTATAAAGCAATTGAGATGTGTTTGGCCCTTTCTAAAATGCTGCACATTGACTGGGCCTCTGGGCTGCCATTTATATTTTGCACCAGGATCCTGGATGCAAGATTTTTAGGGAGTTGTACTCTCTCTGTCTTCTTCTTTTTGTGTTGTTTCAACAAATTAAACTGCATTGGATAAAACGGCATCGTTTACTTTCAGCTTGCGTTGTGACTAGTCACGCCAATAATTGACAATGTCATTCATTGATTCCTTCACTTAGAATTCGTTCCAGTACCAAACCAGCAGTCTTGCTGAATATAGAACTATACCTATCTTTTTGTAGAATTTGCGAGTGCTGTTATTAGAAGATCACTCTCTGTGATTAAATAACCTGTTTCTTGAATGCAAGACATCCTTTGGTGGTGCTTACGCCGCGGGCAGGGAAACACTGTTCGCCCCATCAGTCTGACGGTTCGATGTCCGTTTTCAAAAGTGGACAAAAAGAGTGGAGAAAAGTTCCCCAATAAATACATGAGCGTATGTGAGTGGGCGTGTCTCTCCGTTGATGCAGCAGCCGCCGCTCTCCGCAGTAGTGGAGAGCGCACTTTTCTAGTGGACGGAAAGTCTATAGCTCTGGCCACTGTCTTTCTTCGAGCGATTGAACCGGCTACACTGTGGAACTTAAAATTATTTTGGGACACTACTACTATGGATGTCTTTCGGGCAGTAGCCTTCTACCTGCTATTTATCTTTCTGTGGAATTTACCGTGTTTCCAGTCAGCTGCTATTTTCTCCCCCTCCGTCTCCAGGAGGAACAAGGGAGCCAGGACCCTACATGATGGACAGAAGCCCCCAAAATTCCTTAAAGAAATCTTCGCATCCTCCTCAAGACAAAACTATCATCAGGATGAGTTTAAAGACGCCATTGTACCCCACGATTACATGCTCTCTATTTACAGGACGTACTCTGCCGCTGAAAAACTGGGGCTAAACGCAAGTTTGTTCCGGGCGTCAAAGTCTGCGAACACCATAACAAGTTTTGTGGACAGAGGAAAAGGTTGGTCAAAAAAGATGATAATTTAACGGCTACGAATATAGTAGGCAATAATTGTAAACTGTGCTGAAAATCACCCTTACCATTTTAATGGACAGAAGCAGTGCAGCCGTAACGCAACGTGTATTCGACTTTTAAAGGGACGATGGGAAGTTGTTGGTTGAATCTGAGTCGACAGCCTTTGTTGAACACTGACACATTTATCCCGGTGTTTAATTTGTTTACAGTTGTAAGGATGGGGATAAAACTACAAGTTAACTTATAAACATTGTATTAGCTATATAGGCTGTCATTAATTTGTGGACTGCATTTGTACACAGTTAAATGTCCAGTCTTAATTCAACTCTAACAGAGTTTATATCAGTCCAGTGGGACCATATGTAGCCTACACAAGACTTTTAATTTAACAATGAACATGCTACTGTGTAGGCTATGTTCGTTGCCCTATTTCATGAATTCATTAGAACCCTAATATTCTATCATTTTCTCAGCCTGACATGCTGGGCTGGAGCCTTTCTGCCTTTTCATGAACTACACATTCTGTGTGGTTAGGCTAACGCATACAGATTCCTTTGAACTCTAGGGACATATTGGAATATCCGGATTTGAGATGCATACAACGTTATATTAGCCTGTACCTGCATTGACCTGCAAGTAGCCTGACAATTAAACACTAATTGATACGCTTTCCAAATCAAGGCAGTAGGCCTAAATCATTTTTCTCTCCTCGCGTGCAAGTGATCGAGCCTGCTCCGATCAACCTGACCATCTCAGTTCTTCAAAGTGCGACAGGCGTTGTTATTCCTCAGCTGAGTTCATTGGCAGTCAAAATACAAAGATACAAAATACACCACATTTGTGTATTTCAATCTTTGAAAGCCATACACAGACTCTTTAAATAGTTTACTCCTGTAGTTTACCAGTTCAGGTAAAGTGTAAATTAGTGATAGGCTATGAAAACATTACAGATAGGCTAATGACACGGGACAGTTACGCATTTTAACCAACTTATTAAAATGTAACTTAATGTTTGAATTTTATATCCTAAAATAGGGAGTAGCCTACTTCGTTAACTCGCCTAAGCATTCCAATGTAGAAAGCGAAATATTGGGCCTACAAATAGGTCACATTCCGGATACTAGCCCACACTTCTAAAACCACTACAATTAACGGGTAGGCTATAGTACAAAAACTCGGCAAACGTTTTTTTTTTGGCGATGTTCGGTTGGCGAGGGTGTCATTCGGGATAGTGTGGTGGTTATGGTTTCCTAGTAGTTTAACTGAATTATTTGATAGAATAAAGCCCACTAACAAAGAATAACAAACACAAACAAACTAAACAAACAGACAATAAGGAGGGCTTGTAAGCTGAGTTTATCTTGCGTAAAGGGAAACAAACGCTATCAGTTAACTTCATTGGCATTCTTTCCCGTCAGTGAATAAATACTTAGACTTTAAGGAGTGAATTCTGAACGGGATGATTAAAAAAACCCTTACTTTCTCTTGTGATTTTGATTTGATGTGTCACTGGCTGTGACCTTTTGCTGGACCTTCTGAAAGTTGCTTAGCATCGAACCGCTGATTGGAGTATTTGAACTCACTGATCTAATTGAGTGTTCATGTCATAACATATCAAACACTGTCTATTCTGCCATAATGAACTAGCTCAGCCAATGGCACATCACCAAAATAAAAATTAAAGAGAACTTACGTTCCTTACGTGAAGTGGCTACTATTTTACTGCCCACCTCCATGCATGACCGCCACTTTAATTGTTGAAAACATTTTTTCTTCTGTTCCCTATGCTCAATACTTTTCTGTCAAAGTTTGTCCAAGCTCATGTGTTGAAAGGTCACTTCTGTTAAGAGTATTTACTTTCATCACAGTGGATCACTTTTCCCGTTTTAATCTAGGCCTAATGAAAAAATGTAAAACTTCTGAACCTTCATATGCGTAAAATAAATAAATAAATCGGCGACAGTTTTATGTAGGCCGACTTAGATAAGCAGCCTTCCCAGAATAGGCTAGTCGTTGGTGGGGATGGCTTTTGTTTAAACTTCACGCGCTTTTAAAACAGACCCATTCAATTTATAGATGTTATCAAGCAGAGTTTCCGTCCAACACATCTTTTAGAAAAACAAACAATTTTCCCCATAGTAAAGCGGGAAATTCTTGATGTAAAATAGATCAGAAAACTTCATAGATTTAGGTTCGTTACGGTCGCAAGATCAGACAAGAACTAGCTGAATGTATGAAAATTACTTTTGGCACTTGAAGTAACTCATTAAAACGCAGATGGTGCTTGCTGGCCTCGGGAGCCTCAGTACTAGTCTCTCTCTCTCTCTCTCTCTCTCTCTCTCTCTCTCTCTCTCTCTCTCTCTCTCTCTCTTCTCTCTCTCTCTCTCTCTCTCACACCCCCCCTCTCTCTCTCTCTCTCTCTCTCTCTTTCCCTCTCTCTCTCTCTCTCTCTCTCTCTCTCTCACACCCCCCCCCCCCCCTCTCTCTCTCTTTCCCTCTCTCTCTCTGTAACACACAAACACACACACACACACACACACACACACACACACACACACACACACACACACACACACACACACACACACACACACACACACACACACACACATATTTTACGGACACACTTGTTTACGGAACATATTTTCCATGAAGGGTAAAAAGTAAAAAGAGCAAAGAAAGAAAAAAACACGATTCTACCCAGATTGGAACAAGCGGAGATAAAATAGATGATGATGATGATGGTGATGATGTTTAATCGACAATAAAATAGCTGCCGATTAAACATCATCGCTTGGATACAATAAATTAAATCTGAGGTTTACAATGTTTATACTGCAAATGATAGGCTCAATGTTTCAACTGATTTATTTTAACATTGCGGGTACAAGCCTATTAGCCTACTTTTAAAAAAAACTACCGGTAAACGAAGTTTGGCTTTATACCCTAACCAAAATCCTTAAATTATATTAAGATATTATACAATATATGGGATTCATTCGGCATAATCAGTAAGAGCACATTTGATCTGGTAATGTAATCTCTGGCCAACGGGAAATGAAATATAAGCAGGAAAGTATTTTAATGGGCAAGGAGGGAATTCCTAACTGTTAATTATTTGGTGACCTTGTATTCGATTTGTTTGAGCTCTTATAAAAACCTTTAACGCAGACCAGACGCGCAATGCAACTGAAACAAACACACGGTTTCAATCTACTTTTATTATTGAACTCCGCCCAGCTCATGTGCAGAAGAAAAAAAAATACATGACCAGCTTACAAACAAATGTTTGTCGAAAAAGTAATATACTAATCCGTTCGTGTGAAAAGTTATTTTCCCCTAACCTAGTACATTAATTTAGAATCTAAAAAAAATGTAAGAGTGAAACAAGACGCAGTAAATTAATTTAATTGAGAATAATGGACTTAATTGTTCACTAAAACCTCTTAGTGTCATATTAATCCATTTACCATTTTATTTGTCTTAAACTTAGTTTGAGTAATTTGTTTTAAACACGTGGAGAAACGAAATTGCTCGAAACTGGGATGCTGCGTGAATGGCTAAAGATGGAAATGTAGGACTTGTATTGACTTTATCATTCTGTAAAATATGTAACATTTATAGCTTTTGTGAACCTTTACAAAATATATTGTGAAATAGTACAAAATAACGTCTCGATTTTATTGAGATTTATTTAGATCATAATGCACGCCTTCAATATGCACTGGTAACAATCACCTTTGAAATGTAGATTTAGTATGGAAGATTTATCTATGCATATGTAGCCTAGCCTGATTTCTAAAAGGACAGCATTCTAAATGCATGTTTGTGCATAGCCTATAGGCTCCATTTATAAACAGCCAAGTGCAACCGTAATTGCGAGGATGAGTTGTGTGGTCTTTGCCATCTTATTGCCGGGGCACTTGTACCCACCTCCGTTTCACAGTTTTATTTATCTTTTTGGATAATTTGCTTTTACAAGAAGTAATGGGGACAGTTATCGGGGAGGGGGATGTCGGACAGTAAAGCAAAATAGTGTGATTACTGTTTACTTTGGTAGCCTACACGGTTGCTATACGTTTTTTTGCTTTAATCTAAATTCATAAAGGAAAGTAACGGCTATAGGTAAAATATCGTCAGAAAAATCACAGATGCCTTGTATTTTGAAGAGAATGGCAGTAAGATACACGTTGGCTCGTTTATGATGACTGCACATCAATTTATGTCCATTATTGTAATAATTTCATAGTAATTAATGACAAATAACTACATTGACAGACATATCGATAAACAAAGCTATGAAATAATGGGATTTTAGAGCACAGGGATTTGGATACATTGATTTAGCGTTTTTTTAATCATGCTGTGGAGAAATTTCATCACGCGTCACATGTATCACTGTACCTATTAGCCAACGCAGTTATACGTTCATTGACCTTTGCATCGTTAGGTCTACATCTTACTAACCCTGAACTGAAAAACGCACCATATAGAATGCGTTCTGATACAACTATAATAGATTTCATTCGTTTCTCGTTACTTGGCAGGACTTCTGGTGTAAGTTTTCTGCCTTTCAGAAACTTGCCTCAACTCCGGCAATTCAAAAACCAAAGGGAACTGAACATAATCCAGTTGTTATCCATTTATAGTTTTTTTGTTGTTGTTGTTGTTGTTGTTTTTATGTGTCATTTAACATCTACGGTATGGTTTTTTTATACGATAAAATTGTATGTCTCGAGGTAGGCTATATGTTCTGGTTAATATGGAAACTTCGTTCCATGCGGATTGTCACGAATGTAACATTACTGTCCATCATGATGAATGGCAAAAAAACGTAATATGCGTATCTTTTATTCATTTATTATGTTTCAAACCTACCTAAAAGTTATTTATAATTATGAGTGTAAGATGTACTTCTTATAGGAAGCTATTAAGGCCTATTTTCCTAATCATGATTATTGGCTTATACAATAGTTTTGCATAGGGCTACCATGATGACTAACACATACGAATTTCACCTGTAGTAGTTTTTAAATAATCAACTAAATTAGATAATTAGTCTAATTTTGTTGAACTGTTATTTATTTATTTAAAATACTTTTTATGTACTTTTTATTTGGCACAATGGCTCAATCTCCCAATAACTTCCAATTACTTGCACCTTACATATGTTGGTCAAACGTACAACACACCCGAGTGGGTATTCAACCAATGACCTAAATATTCTGTGCTATAAAAATTCAGTGGTATAAGCTCTACATTATTATTAGTAGTAGTAGTAGCCTAGTAGTAGGCTAGTAGGAGGAGGAGGATGTTTCTGTGGTTATTGTTACATTTTCGTACCTATAGGAGGGCACTGATGAGGGGTCTGCAGCAGTATGTTCCAGTGAGATGTGACTGAAGGCCATTTCATTTTCCCATGATGAAATTAATTCCATTTGCTAATGAACTTGTCAAAACGGATTTAATAATGATAATAACAACAACAACAACAACAACAATAATAATAATAATAATAATAATAATAATAATAATAATAATAATCTGATATGAATACTTCCATATCTGAATTTGCCTCATTTTAATCTCTAAGTGGGTACTGAAAACAAAAAGTAAGACAAACCGGACTGTGCTGTCAGAGCGTGACCCCAACCCCCATTCCCTTCTGAACACTGTACACCCTAAGTGAATCTGACTGCAATTATTTCTTTTATCTTGCAGACGATCTCTTGCACTCTCCTTTGCGAAGACAAAAGTATCTGTTTGATGTCTCAACCCTCTCAGACAAAGAGGAGCTGGTGGGAGCTGAATTAAGGATATTTAGAAAAGTGCCCGGGGATTTCCAAGCGTCTCAGACAGGTCTCTATGGCATTCAATTACTCTCCTGTCGATCAGAGCGGCTACTGGATTCTAAATCTCTTGATCTCCAGGATTCTAGAAAACCAGGATGGGAGGTTTTGGATGTGTGGGAAATGTTTAAAAACCGCCATCATTCTGCATTGGGGAGCCAGCTTTGTGTCCAGCTCAGGGCTACTCATGGTAAATCAGAAACGGAAATGGACTTAAAACGTCTTGGATTTGACAGAAACGACCGTCACCAGCAAGAGAAGGCTATTTTGGTGGTGTTTACACGGTCCAGGAAGAGGGAGAACCTATTTAATGAGATGAAAGAAAAGATAAAGTCTCGTGGCTCGCGAAAAACTGAAGATGAAGGCGACCTTCACTTCAAAGCCAGACGCAGGCGGCGGACTGCGTTAAACAACCGGCACGGGAAGAGACATGGTAAAAAATCCAAATCGAGATGCAGCAAAAAAGCTCTTCACGTTAATTTTAAAGAACTTGGTTGGGACAACTGGATCATTGCTCCTTTGGATTATGAGGCCTATCACTGTGAGGGCGTGTGCGACTTCCCCCTGAGATCGCACCTAGAACCAACAAACCATGCCATCATTCAAACGCTCATGAATTCAATGGATCCCAATAGCACGCCTCCAAGCTGTTGCGTTCCTACGAAACTTAGTCCCGTTAGCATTCTTTATATCGACTCCGGCAATAACGTTGTGTATAAACAGTACGAGGACATGGTGGTAGAGCAATGCGGCTGCAGGTAGCGTTTTTCTCTGAAAGATTAGGATCAATGATTCCATAACCGCAAAACAAAAGTTATGGGCCGGTCCAGTGTGAAGAAGCCGTGTCAGTTCGTGTTTGGAGGCAGGACTCTTGCGTTTTGCCACACCACGTGTGCCTCATTAATATTCAAAAGGGATCTCTACATAGAAAGCATTATTTGAAATATATGCAAACGTATTTATTCTGTCAATTTAAGCTCGTTTAACTCTCGCATAATAGCAGCAACATTATCTAAGTATGTATGTATAATTACTTGTTTAAAGTCATTCAAGTTCAATCTGTCATCTCATGACATCAAGCAATTTATTTATTTTTTCAATATAGATGGTCTCAGATGGATGAGTAGACGGTCTTGATATGGTATGGTCCCATATGTCACTTCTCCTACCGGCAGGACACCGCTTCCACTTACCATAATACAGGATCTGAAGTGAAGAACACCATTCTAGTCACGCGGTGCTTGTTAATGTATGGACAATGGGGGATTTAGTTGTGCCATTCTTGGCCAACAACAGAATGTGCCTACAGGCACCTGTTCAGACGAAGCCCTTCCGAATTAAGGAAGAAACAAAGTTCCAATTCCTCCCGTGGTCATGCTCTATAGGAGACCTGACAGAACACACTGACTGAAAGTGGCTAGCGTCCAATAAGGTTGATGATGGCTCCGCACATCCCTTGGTATTATCGACAGACCTTTACTTTTTAAAAGGTGAATGTAATCTACCAAACATAAAATGAGAAATGGTTATAACGGAGTTATTCTCCCCAGAATCCCCCTCTCCGCACGCGCACACTCCTTTACCGGCCCTAAAAGCGAAACCCAAACCACAGCTGCGAAAGACTTTAGGTAGCTGCAAGACTAAATTAAAACAATTAGAAATATAGAAGAGCAGCATGGTTATGGAAAACAAACTTGACTTTAAATTTCGTGCTGTGTCTGGACATCTATAACTATGCGAAGGCACGGCGAAAAGGCCAGTGGGATCTCATTGTCGCATCATGAAAGCACACGGAAAGCCCTGAAGCCTCAATGATTTCTTGACTTTGGTACGACGTCTGCGTCTTTACGTAGGCCTACGCACTTCTGCGACAACTGTCCATATCCACTTTGTAAGGTGGAAAGGTTTTCCGAGAGAACTCCACTGATAGAGACTCGCAAGCGAGATATTTAAATGCACATTAGCTTTGAATGCACTGCTGTTCATAATTTGAGCTGTACATATGTGTATATTTAAACTTTGCAAGTGCAACGGAGAAATGACCAACCACATTTCTTATTAATGTATATACCTTTATATGCACTCAAATCGTTATAATTTCTATTCTATTATTATTTTATTATTTGTGCTGTACAGTTTCATGATAATCATGTATTTCATACGTTGATAAGATTAATTTAAATGTATTCAATCTTCTGTACTGAGGGTGGAAACACAATTATTGATGTCTACCTCATAGTTATATAGGCTCTAAGTTCTGAGGTGCATTCAAGTAGAGTGTAAAGTTCTTCTCAATTATATATTTTAATGGATAATATTCCGCACTATTACTGTACTAATAAAACGGAAAATGCACCCTTCGTGTACTCCTGATGGCTTGATCTCCGCTCCTTCCATGAAGTAAGCTATTTGTTTGACGAGAGGACACAATTTTCATCTTAAAAAACGTTTTTCAATCAAGCGTTGATGCAAATCCACTTAAATATTGCAACATGGTAATGAGAAAAACAATGAAATTTACAGTGTAAAACAGACTGATGTGGAATCAATCATAATTTATAAAGGTTAAACAATATAATATTTTGTGTGTGTTTATATTGTATATCTAGATTCTTGTAGCAGTTTTGTAGGGTCTTGCACTGGTGGTAAACGATAAAAGAGTTTGTCTTTTAATTGAAATACTTCAGTCACTATATCACAGAAAGCTAATGTGTCTATATCCGATTTTCAGTGTATCCTAGGCTACTAATTCTTATTTAATTTGAACGAAATTGAAGAAAGTGTCCTCCAATTAGGCCTATACGAAAACGGCATATTGACAGTGTTAATAAAAATTCACACCGGTTTTATAGGGCTTTATAAGTAATATTGAGCGTGAAATATTGATATTTGCAACAATTTCTCACGTGTTTTTATTAGATGCTTTTGTTGTTGATGATGAGATTCTGGATAAGATACAGACCTTTCATTGCAATATTTAGTTCAGCTCTGCCCATAAATAATTGTTTGACTGTGTTTGCATGATTACAACATACACAACCCCTCTGTCTCAACACTTATTTCCAGAGACTGCTCAGTGCTGTATGGTTTACTCAAGACTCCTGTAAACTGCTCATGTGTGAACATGCTATAACATATATTCTGTATGCAGAATAGTGGAATACACACATATGGTAAACAGGCTAATACAAGGGCAGAAATTCAGCATGTGCATCATAGACATGATCCCCAGCATATTGTGAGGGACCTTTCCATTGGCTGGTGACGTTTACTTAACACTGTAATGTTTCTCAATTTGAGATGAAAAGGCTTGAAAATGATTGCTTCCATGTAGGCTATCAGACTGGCCTGGTCATCATTATAGTTATGCTTTGAAAGGTTATAGAATGTCCAGATTTTATTACAGTATCACGCCAATCCACATATGTTACTTGAACAGTGGACAATACTTTGGTACAGTTCAGCAGCAGTACACATGATTGATACAATTCATTTTAACATGGCTGTATTGTCTCTTCAATAATAGGGATGTATTGCTAAGGAGGGCATTCCATCAAACCACAAAGGCACTTTGTCCTTCACTGTGAAAAAACTAAATTAAAAAACTAAAAAACTATTCAATTGTTTCAACTCACACAATATTTTTCATATATTTCAGTTACTGCGAAACGTGAGATGATACGTAAGAAAATGTGTGCTTTGTGTTTTAAATCTGTCACTTGAAGTTATGCGCACAAGCAGTAAGATTAAATGTTGTCCAATGTTTGTTGTGAATTTAGGCGGAATATAATTTTAGGCCTCTATTTCATCTAAGTGCAATGCACTTTCTGATTATCTGAGAGCGATACAGTTACAAAAATTGTTTATTTGTTTCTTATGCATTTTGTTACTTTTAGTGTTTGCTGGATTCACATGTAAACAATACTTACAATATGTTACCCAAAGCTCTTGGCAAAGTTCATTGCAGTTAAATTGAATGGAGGCCTTTGGCTGTTTTATTTGAAATACCATAAGTAAACTGAATGTGTTACATGTTAAGTGCTACTTTTTTCACAACATTATCAGCTCATCAGTTATCAAATATACTAAAAAAAATTGTAAACGACAAATGAGTTCCAAATTTTCTTTTGCAAAGATGTTGTGTTGTTAGAGTACATCTGGCCTTATGAATCTGAAGAGACAACGGGGAGAAGAACCCTGGGATGGGACTGCTTTATATAAAGAGGATACACCGCAATGGCAAATTGCAATGCCTACATATAAAGTAATATATTAATATATATATGAAACTAATAAAATGTGACCTGGATTCAGGAAGGTCTCAAATTCTTCTGATGCAAGCATTATGTTTATGGAAAGCTGTACACTTGTGGTTGGGTCTCATGCCCTTCCTTGTAAGTCTGTATTGATTCTTCAACAAATACTCCACAATGCAAGTCATTCTGGGGTCACCAGTACAACGTATTCCTAACATGTTCGCCAGGTCCTTGTTTTCGCTTATGGTCATACGTTTAAACGATAATTCTCATTTTTTAAATAGCGATCAAAATTGGAAGTTGGTCAGGTTTCCTCAGATCTCTGGCACTGGCCTCTAGCAACAGGTCCCGGGTGTCGCAGCATTATTGGAGACACTCATTCCTCTGGCCTCTAATCCATCAACCCTGATCACGTCCTTCCCCCCTCCACACACACACACACACACACACACACACACACACACACACACACACACACACACACACACACACACACATACCATGTGCTGAGCTTTCATTATGGGACTCCAGCCAAACCAGCTCTTCTTCTTTATCAACCTGCTCTCACATTCTAGAGTGGGACAAATACAAAGGCAGAGAGGATCCTGGTCTTTGACCCCCTGCTCCCGCCAAACATCCCACCCCATATCTCTGGGTAAATTTATCAGCACTGATCATTAACTGCTTTATCTGGTTTTCACCCTTAAAAGGTGAATCACCTGCATGATAACCCCCATCTTATTCCATCTGTCTTTGCTATAATTGTGATTCAGTGTTGCCCTTGGTTTCACTTTTTACACCTAGTGTGGTCGGTCGCACCGTAATGTTATCTTAGAACTGAGGAACCTCATTATGGAGCTTTGAGAGAACTGAGTTTATTTAAGTTTTTTTTTTATTTTTTTATTTTTTTTTGAGTAACTTACATGTAGCCTCCATATTGGCTGTGGCAAGCAGGAGACTTTCTGAGGAAATTTTGAGAATGTTTTATAGAAATACTTCTGACACCTCACATCTGCAGGCCACATTGCCTCCTCAAAATGCCGTTAGACCTCAGACATAAATGCTGGTACATGGAGTCTGTTGTACGCAGTCAGGATTTGAAATGCATTTCCAAGTACAGTGCAGGCAAGTTTCCAATGTCTAATGAAAACACAACATGACTATGGGGAGGACCGAAATGGCCCTTTTCGTTGTTATAATTGTTACCCTTATCAACTGTTGTTGCAAAATAAAGCCAATACTTAAACTACGCCCATTTCACTTATGTGAACTTAAATCATTTGTCAGCAAATATCAGAGATGTGGGTGTTGCAGTAACAATAAAATAATGTATACCGGTGTCAAAAAGCTTCTTTATAACTGTACGTCTGACCCTATACGACTCACAAGATGAATGATTTACCTGAAGATGTTTGTGTAATGAATGCAAACGCCTTGCCAGTTTACACTGACAGAATCTCCTACCTGAGGCTGGTGTGATTAGCAGCACCAATGAATAATTCATTCAAAATCTCTTCTTTTCATATCACAGCTACTTAGTTATAGTGTCGCCTGTCAGGTTTTCTTTCTTCTGATATTATTCAGTGATGTTGGGTGCCAGATCTTGTGGAGCCAGGTGGGCTCCTTGCCCATTCCCTGAGATTACCTCCAGCCCGACCTCCATGCAGGCCCATGCAAGGTGTTTTCCATCTTGAGTAAGAGAGGCCTGCAGCTCCAGAGAGACTTAAGCAGCCCCAAGCACTCTCTCTGGGCAAGAAGGAACAGACAACACAACTTCTCCTATTTTATGTAAACATGCATATCCTTAGGTTTCTATTACAAGCCAACACTCGGGGGCTGAAATATTTTAAAACGTTCCCCTTCTCGAGTGCGCGCATACAGACGCGCGCGCATACGCGCGCATTCGCACTGTTTACTCTGGGCTTTTTTTTTTTTTTCAGCTGGCTGATGAAACCGAAGTGGGGGAAGTTAGACGGGGCGGGGGTAGGGTCAGCGCGCACCCCTTTTCGGGACGGGGCGAGGCGGGTGTCGGGGAGGGGGGCGACGGTGGCGCGTGCACGGGGGGGCGGCAGAAGGTGGGAGTGGGGACGGGGGGCCGGGGACAGAAGGGCAGTGGCACACACAGATGGGCGGACGGGGAGACGAGAGGAGCGGCAGATGCCTGGACTGACCCCGATTGCCGGGCCGCTTTGAGCCGCACACCGGCAGACAAAGGCAGGGGAGGATCCCAACCTTAAGTACACTTGCCGGTGCCTTAAAGCCGGAGGTCAGACCGTCAGACTACCCGTTTCATTTTTTGTTGCTGTTTTTTTTTCGAAGATCGGGACACGGTAAAAGGTGCGCGTCCAACGAAGAAGAGAAGCTGGTGGAAACCGCAGGGTCGGGAGAGGAGGCGAACGAGGCCAAGCGACAGAGTTGCGTGAACGTTTTTTTGTTCTGCGTGCTGCTCCTTTCCCCCGGTCTCCGCACACACACCGTCACCAGGCAACATGAGAGGGTAAGCTATAAAAAGAGGTGGTTGCCCTTGGCAGCTGCTCAGTAAAACAGACAGGATGGAGAGGCAATAGCATAACAAAAGGTAGGGATGTTCTCTCTAATGGGGCATCTGCTGGCCTCTCTTTCTCTGGCCTTGCGGAAGCTTTCAGGCCACCACTGGTTGCTTCCCGGCTGTTCCCGTCCTCCCATTGGCCAGGCCAGGACACCAGATTCTCTCTTTTCCTAGATAATCACGTTAAAGGTCCCCTTGGGTTGTTCTCAGAAAAAAGGGTAATACTTCACCTGACAGTTACGGCTTGAAATTTAATGGGAGCTTAAGGTTAATTTTTGTAAATTCTGGGGGTGGGGAAAAAGGATTGTTTGAAAATGAAACTCAGGGTTAGTATTTGGCTGAACAGACATGGTTGGTCAGACTGAGTTTGGTCTGTACCAAACACACATCAGGTAGGCCGTCATGACAACTGTGATTGATTAGAAGCATTTTCCATTTTTTTAAGCGAAAGGCTCTGGATGCCTCTAATATTGGGTATTTACTTTCTTAAATGTCCAAATCAATGTCTGTGATCGATAAGTGCTTGTTTTGACCTCCAGAACACAGCGAATTATTCAGAACTTTGAGCAAACTGAAATAGCCATAAAGTATTATTTTAGCAAGTGGAGGCCTTTGATATGATCATATTCTTTAGAAGTGTTGCTCCCTCAAAGCTAAAATAAAGTTTTTGTGTCTTTATGTGCATGTACATCTGTGTATATTTTTTTGCATGAGCTTGTCTATGTGCACATGTGCATGTACATGTGTGGGCGTGTATATGTCTGTGCACGTTCAAATGTGTGCGTGTATGTGTGCATATGCGTGCGCATTAATAATTGATGGCAAATTGCTTGGTAGCTTTGACAATGCAGATGTTGGAGGGCAAGGCTAGGGCCTGACCCTTTTCCAATTTACATCTGTGATGACAAGTGAGGGGGAATGTTGCTGCTTTGTACAACCCACAAGAAATTAATTCATAATCATTTTACATCTCTTCTTAATTCAAAATAATTACATCTCATTTCGAAGGTGCAGGTGTGTTTTCTCTGAAACAAACATGACAATGAACAATGCCCTGCAACATATTGCAACCAAACAAAAGAAGTGATATCTATTGTAAACATTGAAACGTATATATAGAGTTGCCCAAAAACAATTTAATAAACAATACAATAATGCCTTCCGTGGTATATTATTACATGTGCATTTTCAGTGTATTGTATGCAAAGGTTTTCCCATATAAATAGCACTGGGCCTCAGAAGGGCACAATCTACTTGTTGATTAATCATAAGCTGCTGCAGATTTTTTGTCTTTTATAAATCAAATCAAATCAAAATTTATTTATATAGCACATTTCACAACTAGTTGTCACAATGCGCTTCACAGAAAAACCCAGCCTAAACCCCCACAAGAGCAAGCCAAAAGCAACAGTGGCAAGGTAGCTTTTATATCAGCCATACCGTGGTTAACCTCAATTACGCATATTACAAGGTGCGGGAGACGTGACCAGGGGATTCAGGGCAATCGGATATTAATAATGCAATATCAGATCGGATGAGCCATCTATTATCGAAGGAGAACTTGGGTTAGGGAAAAAAAAGGCAAAAGAAGAACAGGCTGTGTTTTACAATCTTAAAGACCTCCACGCCACGGGGGCAAGCTGTGATTCTGATGAGGGATCTGGGCGTACCAATATTGATTGTCCCACCTGTCATGTGTTTGAGTCAGCAAACACAGTGGAAAAGAGCTGCACCCTCACCGTAATTACCCCTATTACGGAAGGTGGCAGACCAAACTGTTACAGATGTTTTATTTTTAATTTAATTTAATTCTTTCATATTTATTTTTTGTATTTGTCCTCTTGATGAGGGACAAAATGACATGTGTGATTTAGCCCTTTTCACGCCTCCCCAAAAGCCAGCAGGAAGGCAGATGAGAAAAGGTGGATGTGTCACCTCAGGTTCTGCCTCGGTGTACGCCATTTCATACTTGCCAGTGGCAGATTTGCCTATAGTTGGCATCAAAATTTGCATTAGTGTATTTCTCATGTCTTAGTGATGGTATGGCTTACCAGAAATGCTTCATGCTTACTCCCTCCAGTTAAGGTTTAATGTACTGTCAGATTTTGACCTCTGACCTCTCAGACTGCATCTGACTTCTATTGGACTGTAAACCAAACCACAAGAGCACAGGTGAAATGTGGAAAAGTGAAACTAAATAAAAGGTTTTGGTTTCAATTAAACTGTTTGCACTGAACAGAAAACGAGCAGTGTGACTTAGCATTCACTAATTCGGTGTGTTACCATTTGGCTACTACCATGAGTGGCATTCGCTTCCCAAAACACACCAATTCCACAGACAGAAGCCGTTCTTTCAATGGGATTGCAAAGGAGTTTGTGACCAGGACTAAACTAGAGATAACCATTTAACCATGTGTTCAAAGTGAATTAATTTTCCATAAGGAATTGCCCCATACTTGCATAGTTTTAAGTGTGGGGCCATGTAAAAAATACCTCACGTTATAGTCCTATGTGTGTGTGTGTGTGTGTGTGTGTGCATGCGTGTATCCATACACATTGTCAAGGTACACATAGCATTAACACGCAGGTGCGCATAACAGGTCCAGCTGCTAGTTCGTTGGCATTGTCATTAGGCTCCTGGCATTGACAGGATGAACTGTTTGATTACCTCTGTAAACAGGGCTGGCTTGGCACACTCAGCACGCCCCGGGGATGCACTGTTGCTGGGGAAACCCTTCACTCCAAGGCCCTGGTCTGAGCAAAAGAACAGGCCTTTCAGGATCTAGCTCTGCTGGCAGATCCAACACTGCGCATCTTCTTTTCACTGCAGTTTGTGTGCAAACAAGCAAACCAGCATACAAGTCAGTAGGTTAGACTGAAAAGCTCTAAAAACTGAAGTGGCACCTCTTTGGCCTTTGTGTTTGATGTATTGGAGTCTTCAGTGGTGGCTTGTATTCCTGACAAAATATTGGTACTAAATTTGTAAATGAACAAAAGGGTAGTTGGGCCTGCTAAAATAAGCAACTGGCAAGAAGTGTGGCACAGTCCCTTTTCTATCTGTTACCCTCTCTGCTTTCTACCTGTCTAAATAAAGCAAGCCGTACTCAAGGAGGGCACACTGCTGTTCTTTTAATAAAAAAGAGACAGATGCATCCTATTGGCTCATTATGCACTATATTAAAGAACGTAGGGGCAAAGAGTTCAAAGCACAACATCTACCTTTTATTAGTTTATTGTCTTAAGGAATGTAATTGTTTTACATGCCAGACAAGAGATATGATATGCTGGTTAAATATACACATTAAACGTGGTAACATTTACCATGGTATCTTCACTATTAAAGTGTTTTATATACCTATATATATATATATATATATATATATATATATATTCTTTTTTTGAAGAGTATATTTCAAAAGGTAGCTGAAGCTGTCAAGTACAAGTCTTTTAATAGCTGAGGTCAATTAAGGAGCGGTCACCATTAATCATTTAACCTCTGTGGCACAAAGAGGATTGTGAGAATGGATAGCCTAGAGGAGTGAGGTCTGTGTGACCTAAACATGTCCTCATCATGTTACTACCAACCACAGAGACATTTGTGACACCGGGCAAATTAATCAAAACGTTCCAGATAATTGAGCGCTATAATCGCTGGCATTCAAGACACAAAGGGTCTGCTTTGAAAATGTGGCCAGCCACCATCAAGGATGGCTGACAGCAAATGTAGGTCTTTTGGCCACATGCATGTACAGTACTCACAAGTTGTCAAATCACAATAATGAGAGAAAAAAATTACTTTTATCTCACATAGTGAATGCAGTCCAACACAGGTGAATGTGCGCAGTTCTGTGAAATCAACCTCAATGCTTGAGATTCTTAAATGACACCTTTTTTTACAAGCATCTATTAACTTCAGTGAGATGGATTTTTTTTACCAGGTGTAACTTTATCACTTACTCAAACTGTTTTCCTAGTGTCCTTCACTTTGGCTGGGGCACGAAAGTGAGCTCTCCTCACACAATATCTCTGTTTGCTCTTGTCTGACCTCATGGTGAACTGCTGTTAAGTGAAAGGCACTTTCAGCCAAGGAGTCAAATGGCAGTATCCATATGCCTTTCAACCGATACAAAGGTAGACAAAAAAGGGGTGTGCATGGCAGGGTGAAAAGGAAAGTGTTGCATCTCTTTGTGCGGGGACAGGGGGACGGGGGGTGGGGGGCAGTGTTGGCTGGACGTGCTGCAGGACAGGGGGTGCGGTTGCTGTACCAAGGAGATGGAAGTCTTTCATGGCTGAGTGCAGTGAGCAAATAGCCTTCTTCTCAAGTGGAGGTTCTCGGGTTCCGTCTGTAATCGGGCAGCTTTCGGGCCTCTTTTTGGCGACTGTGTTTTCGAACATTTCCCATTCGACCTATTTATGCAGGTACGTCAAGTGAGAACTCAATATGCATTTGCAATGACAACCTGGGGAGTCAAAATGGGAAGTGGACACAAGGGATTGTGTAGCAGATGCGGAGGGGCGAATAGGCGGTCAGATGTTGACAGATTAAAATGCATAAATTGACTAGCATATTGAATTTAACATTCCTACCCATTTAGAAAATGCCGCAGGATCTCGTCGCAATTATTTTATATAGAGCGTAGAGCAAAGCCAGCTACAAAAATCCCAAAATGCACTAGCAGGTGTCATCCCTGGTCCCATCTACACGACCACCATAGCTAGAGAGTGTGCCTTGTATTCACAAATCAGCCAGGTAACATGAGCCTAAAAAATAATAAGTAAACTAAACTACAAAGTATCCCTGTGATTCGTTTTGAATAAAGGTTTATTTGCACTTTTATTTTTTATTCTTTCATTTGTGCTAAAGAATATGTGAGAAAAGCACAAGTACAGTTGAAGTCGAAAGTTTACATACACCTTAGCCAAATCCATTTATACTCGGTTTTTCACAATTCCTGACATGTAATCCTAGTAAACATTCCCTGTCTTAGGTCAGTTAGGATCACAACTTTATTTTAAGAATGTGAAATGTCAGAATAATAGTAGAGATAATTATTTATTTCAGCTTTTATTTCTTTCATCACATTCCCAGTGGGTCAGAAGTTTACATACACTCGTATTTGGTACCATTGCCTTTAAATTGTAGATGTCCTAACTGACTTGCCAACACTATAGTTTGCTAACATGAAATCTGTGGAGTGGTTAAAAATTAGTTTCAATGACTTCAACCTAAGTGTATGTAAACTTCTGACTTCAACTGTATGTCGTCTAAGTTAATTTGCTGCGATACCAATATTTGTCAATACTAACCGCACAATAACACACAGATCAAACAGTACATTTGTTGCAGTAACAAAGAAACAAAAACATGCTCAAAAAACCCACCACTTCTGACCCAAGCATAAACAACACATTCGTTCTTGTATGCATGGCTTATAACAATGTGTAATAACTTTATACACCTTTTGAGGTAAAACTTTGAACAGTTTGGAAAAACTGAAGTGTTGTAATTTGGAAGAGATACAAAAAATAGCACTGTGTATCAAGATAATTCTATTACAACAGAAGCATCTATTCATTCATCTTACAACTTTGAAGAACCGGTCAGCTATAACTGGGTAAATGCTTCCAGAAATTCAACATTTCCTTGGAATCTAAGAAGGGTCTTACGACCACTCATCCTTTCATGTTTGATTCTGATTTTCAAGATTATATGATAAACAGAACTAGGGGAAGCAAAGTATACCACCGTTTCACCACTACAGGATCCAGATGCTGTAAGAAATTAGCTTCTTGTCTAGTTCAGAGGGCCAAACAGGCTGAGCAAGATCTGGAATTTCTCTTCAAACTTCTAGGATTGCCAGGATAGTACACTGATTCAAATTAATTTTGTTTTTAACCCCTCAAGCCCCCCTGAAATGTACACCCCCTTTTATGAGAGACACTTAACAGATGCTGCAGAGTTGCTTTGTATGAAAACTATTTGCACCAAAGTAAAATTACTTCCCCAAAAGAATGTTGGTAAAACTAACATGTGCCCTCAGTTGTAACTGAGAGTGATGCATACAAACTCTTAATATGATTTAATTAACGTATTAACAAACAGGAGAGTGCAAGCCTGAACTGTTCAAAAAGAACAAAGCTTTTGAATATGTCACTAGGGACTGCTATTTCTTCTGCATTTGTGTCTGTTTTGTGTTCTTCTATTAGTAACATTTGCAAACATCTTGACTTGTTTATGTTGATAGATCACAATGTGGAAAGGCTTAGCATTGAAAAAAACTAAACACCAATTAGAGAAAATTCATGTAAAAATGTCAGCAAAGACACAGAGGACTTAATCGTTGTAGCTGAAAGTTTAAATCTTGTAAAGAAAATGTGAAAACATACAATTCTGAACATTCTGCATTCTTCTCACCTATTGGGGTTCAATTAGACTTCAATTGAATTGGAATTGCAATCGGACTTCAAATAAGCCAAATAAGGCATCTTTAGACGATGGGAAAGATCTGACAAGGGATCTAGATTTGGCAAAAGGCACATTCCACAAATCATTGTTTTATAGTCTAAAGATAAACTTATCAGCTGCCCATTGAAGAGATTTTCAGCCCACATTCGGAAGTAGCATATGAGAGATATGAGAGATCATAACACCTTGGCGTTTGGTCTCTGGCGATAGTGTAAAGAGAGATATCTCTTGATATCAGACTTCTAAACACATGACACGTATTTACATCCAGCCTATAGGGTACAAGGTCTTGGGGGTGTTTCTAATAATTGACATTGCCAACATGCCTTAATTTTCATCTGTAATAGTAATTTATTGCTAATTTGTTATACCAAAATATCGTTGACATATGAAAATTATTCAGCATTTTCTTATATCTTCTGGTTTATTTGAACATGCGAATAAACATATATTTTTACAACAGAATTGTCTATCTTCATTTTATCTTTTATCTATGTTCTCCATTCATTTAAGGAATATTGAGATTATAAAGATTCGTTTATCGTGAGCAGTTTGTTTGCTCGCCTTGAGTGTAATAAAATATACAGGTAATGGCGGGATTTACCTCTGTATAGCCTATACCAGTGGTCCTCAACCCTGGTCCTGGGGACCCCCTGTGTATGCTGGTTTTCGTTCCAACCACAATTGCAATACTTGAATTTTAACAAGCTGTTAATTTTTCTTAATTAGGTGTTTTTAATGTTTGGAGGGATTATTTTCATTCTTAAGCCACATTATGTTAGTAATAGCTATGCATGCCATGAAGAATAAAAGTCCAATATTCACATTCTGCTGTATTGTAAACAATTAAAAGGAGGTAAAAAATGTTTTAAGTGATCTTTTAAGACTGAGGTGAATCAATTGGCTCATAATTGGTGAAATTGTGGACACATGGCCACTAAAACTAACCGTTTGGTAAATAATGAAGAATTCAAAGACACAGCAAATGATAACGAGCCAAACCTGCATTGTGTTAAGTTTAAGGAAAAAATTATGAAGGAACTTAAACTTGTGTTCAATTACCTAATTAGGAGCCTATTCACCTGAGTTCTTACCTCTTCTTTGTAATTGTTTGCAATATAACACAATGAGCATAATGAACATGGGATTTTTTTTTCTTCAAAGCATGCATAGCTATTGCTAACATAACGTGGCTTAAGAGAGTAAAGAGTTTAGTGTTCTCTCTATACAATTAAAACACCTAATTAAGAAAAAATAACAGCTTGTTAAAATTCTGGTATTGCAATTGTGGTTGGAACGAAAACCAGCATACACAGGGGGTCCCCAGGACCAGGGTTGAAGACCACTGGCCTATACTATACTTTGAAATAATTTAATTGATTTTACTGAACTTAGCTAGCTACATTCTATAATTTTCGGAGAAGAAAAATAATGCTTCAGTGATAGAAAATTAAGATAAAACTTTTGGGATTGCACGCTGTTCTGTGATGCGCTTTGTCATGAAATTGAAAACAATTCCCTCCCAGAGTTTAATTATATTTATTTTGTTTTATTTTCTGTTTTCGTATAAGATAGACGTTAGTTTTATATTTTATATATGTTCCCGCCAGACCTGCTATACTTTGCTTTCTCAGAAGACCGCAGGAAATGAGTACTTGACTTTCCTGTTTAATCCTCTGTAATCATTAAAATAAAATAATTTTAATGCATATACCATTGAAAATTGATGCTAGCTAGGTTAATGTGCTTTCTTTTAATTGCAAAATAAATGAAAAACAAAAGCAGCCAATGTATGCTCATCTGTAAGCGAGGCCTGTGGGAAGCAGGGAAGTGCGATAGATTTGTGATAGTGTGATGCATAGTGATTACTGATAGTGTGAAGAAGATGACATACATGCAAGCATGCAGATGCCCACTGAGACATCTGTCATTGAGTTGGCATTACCTCTGCAGTGACTGCACCCTATGTAATAAAAAAAAACACACCCAAGGCTTGTACTGTTCCCATTATCATCGACTCGACATCGAAAAAAAGGTCTGCACATGGTTAAAGAGCCTTGCACGGCATATGGTAGGCACCTATTTATAATATGTACTGGCATGGGATGGATAGACAAAGCCATTCAGAAGCGGGCACTCCCCAACCACAACATAATAGATCTACTGTATCTGTATAATGCAGCCATAGTGGGACCTATTATGCTGACTTGGAATGGGGGAGTCATTAAAGCTCATTTACCAGCGAGGTGCCATGTCATTTGTCTATACTCTTCACAAACTGACCAATTAAATTACCATAATATAAAAAAAAGGATTTGTACAAGATAGCTAAGCCACCACATAAAGCATGTTTTGAGTTCATATTAGGTCATGTAAGCAGGTTCCCCGTGTAACTTTACCTGGAAAAACCCACAGGAATCTGTGATGCAAGACCCCCAAAATTGGGGGATGTCTGAGAATGCTGTTTGATGGAGTGACCCTTTGGCCAACGTAGCCTGTTTGCTGATCTCTCTCCGGGAGCATTCCCCTCCAAGGTCTTTTTGAAGCTCAAGTATCCAGAGCTTTTTGGCTATCAATGAAGCAATAAAAGGGGCTCTCGAAATACAGAGCATTTCTAGCTGAATTCCGGAAGGGCAACAATAAAGTCCATGTAAACTTTAGCGAAATCAAGTGCCCTGTAAAAAATTTAATCATAAAAATACCAGAACAGTAGTGAAACATCTTTTCATTATTCATAATAAAATAAAACAGGTAGCAGTTATGGGTAGGGTTTCATAAAACTGGACCAATTAACATTCTCTGCGTCTTATTAAAGAATACCCATAAAAGCACGTTAAAAATTGGTACAGGATGCCACTTGGCCTACCTCTCCACCACAGTGGGCATTGGGTTGCACAATAAATCTATGGTAGCTATTCGTGAAATATGAATATTATCCCCTCAGCCGGCGTATACTGGAAGTCACTAAAAGCCAAGGAGGAAGCAGCCAGATTTCAAAGGTAAGATTGTGGTGCCAACCTTGCTGTGATACATATATAAAGAAAACAACCCCATGCTTTTAAAAGCCGTGTCAGAAAGAACAAGTTTTGAATCTTGACCGAATATATGTAATTTCCTCTCTACCTGTTCAACCCTCCCTCCCTGAAGGAGGAAGTAGGGTGGCTGCCCTCCTAGCAGAAAGGAGTTTCTCTGTTGATACGGGGCCTGATGCCTTTAGCCTATGGTGAAGAGGAGATTCTGACAGACAGGAATGCACAGTGAACACCTTTTACACCGTCTCAGCCAGCTGAAACATAAGTGGCACCTATATAAACACACACACACACACACACACACATACCGCAATTACAACAGCTATAAACTGATGTAGTATTTAAGACTCAAATACCTTAACAAATCCTACATAATGTGTCATAACAGGAAACCAAGCCAACAAACAGACAAACAGGCTTGCAGGCTCCCTAAGGCTACTGTTCCCAGAACCCAGCTGCTCCTTGGTGAAGTGTCGGGCATGGAGTTCCTGGTGAGTTTGGTATGAGGGGGACATTCCAGCGTTCCAGCCCGGCTGCTGGGTGATTGCTGGTTCCCCCTTCCCTCCAAGGCAATGTACTCCTCTTGCCAGCAGGGTGCCCAGTGACTGGCAAATCTCATTAATCCACAGGAGAGATAAATGGAGGGAGGGAGAGGGATGCAGAGGGAGCAAGAGGGGGAGGGAGAGAGAAGAAGGAGAATGGGAAGGAAAGAGAGAGCCAGAGAGAGAGATAGAGACAGAGAAAGGAGGAGATGAGTTGTTAAGTCTGTTCTGTTGAGGACAGAGCACTAGTCTTTAACATGCTGTGTAGGGAATCTGTAAGTGTTAAGATTTTTTTGACTTTCCAACACACTGATTTAAGGAAGCTCCCAATTTTAATGTCAGGCAACAAGTCCAACACCCAAGACTGAATTTAGAAAATAGCCATTTAGATTTTAAACAATTCCACAGTAACAGCGAAGAGGCAACTCCACTCCACTAATATTTGTATACGTTCCGCTTTTTTGGGTAGGCTTATCTACCTCAAGCAAGGCCTTCACTCAATAATCCTCGCAATTCTTAACAAAATGAAACAAACCTGGCTAAAATGTCAAACTATAATGGAAATAGGACAGAACACAAAAGTTCCACAGCATTCAGCTGATGTCAATAAAAGAGCTGATTTACAGACATGTAAATTTAATGATTCACCGGCCTGAAGACCAACACCATCCATTTACTGCGGCCCAGCCACATAAAATGGCCTAAGTGTTTATGCTTTACAGCCAGTGGCGTGTATCTGTTCTCAGTCACAGTGGGTTCTGCATGACATGTTTGCCTGTAGGATTCTGCATGAGGTAAAGAAACCGCCATTATCAACTTTGGGGGGGTAGGGGGTTAAAGGGGGGGGGGGGGTTCATGAGGAAGTGTGCATAGAGGGTGGGGCATAGAGGTGGGGAGAGTAAATTAGGCTCAGTTTCAATGACAGCGATGGATCAGTGGTGTTTTATGTTTGGCCCGCATTGGAAATGCGGAACAGATGAGCCCGCAATGAGTAACTACCCTGTAATTAAATGTGCCTGCTGCCTTTTTAGAACTAAATGAGATCACAGATCATTTTTGTTCATATGTGCATCAGAACAAAATTACACGGCAGCAGAAGACAAACTATTAGCGAGGATAATTTCTCAAATATGGCAGAGGGTTCTCGAGAGGTTGATTGCTTGCAGATCTCGTTTTCGTTCCTCCCTTAAAGATCGCCGACCCAGAGTCGCAGAAGGGAGCTGCTGAAGACTGTGGCTGTTTTTCTTTGCTCTCGATCGTACCCCGGGCCTGTGGTAAACCATCATGCGGTGTCATGCTGAGGGGAACTGGGTCAAATGGCACGTTTTTTTGTGGGAACCGCTGTCCTAACTGCCTGCTCACAGAGCCAGCCGTGTGGAGTCTGGCACTCTGCCCCCCTCCCTGAACAGCACATGTAAGTGGGAGTAGGGCTGAAGGGGCAGCGCAGAGAAAAAGCAGAAGTAATGCACCTCCTCTCCAAGCGTGTGACTGGATAAATAAACAGTGTTACATTAAAAGCTCTGGGTTTTTCCGTCTCGTCTTTGAACGTGTGCATTAGGCTGTACAAACATACATTTTGTAAATAGGTGTTAGTGATGCTGCGCACGCCAGCTCTCAGGTGGTCATCCTCTGTCTTCTGAACAACTTTTTACACATGAGAAACTATGCATTTAAAGAAACCCCAAGCACAATAATGTTAATCACTGACCCTGCTATATCCAGGTCATTCTGAACCTTCGCTATCTGCTATGTGGCAGTTAATCCTAAAGTTTAACATTATGAGATAAGTCCAGGAAAAGCTCTCATGCTTGAGAGACCATCCATACATTATGAATTTATAACTTATGTATATACTTGACATGGATTGTGATCAAGAGTGATTTAATGGTCTTACATACAATCCATTAATCTTGAAGGAAAAGACAGGAATGTCCCATCCAGATATTGAACCAGCAACCTTCCAGCTATAATTTCTCAGTACCTTGACTGATACATTATATTAACCTCTTTTTCCTTCTGTTAAGGAAAGCAAGAATGCAACTCTCGTAAACACTGAAAGGTTTTTACCTGCTGCAGGCCATACTACATGCAGCATTAGGACAAATCTTAATGCTGGCCCACTCCAAGCTATGAAGCTGCAGTAACGTCATTTTTTCATTCTAATTTACTGGAATATATCAGCGACTGCCTTGGAAGTTTTGGCTTGATGGCATGGTGATTTAAGGGTCCAATTGTCAGGTAACGCATGAACTGCTGACCACATAATTAGCCCTTAAATTTGAAAAATAGACACCTTGTACTGTGTACATGTTTTTATGCTCTGCGTAATCATGTTTACCGATTTATAGCTTCTCCACATTTGACTCATATTATTTTTGCCTGAGGCAGCCAACACTATACTTAGTTTCCTGTAAAGGTTACAGTCCACAACCTAATTAAAAGTTACAGTCCACAACCTAATTAATCCAAAGGTATACCCAAGATCCCAATAAAATCATACAAGACCATACCAATTTCCCGACAGCTCACTTGCTACATGTGTTTTGTGTTCTTTGCATGAGAGTTTCCTTCCAACTGGAAAGATTTAGGATTCTTTGTTTTTTTGTTTTTTTTCCCCTTGGAAAGATTTAGACTTCATAACTTGATACTGATGGTTACATTTGCTGTCCATTGCACCAAAATAAAACAAGAGGATTCCCCGGGAAGGGGTGATCAGTGTGTTTCTGATGGTTTTGAAGTTCAGCAACATCTGGCTCATTTATGATTTAAAATATAGCCTTTTATTACAGGGTAATGCAGTCATATGACAGGAAACTGCATGCATTTGACTGCCTATATGCATGTGTATTGAATTTCAATACTTTCAACACTTTAATATGCTCTAACTAAAAATAGGCAAACTGGATGTATGTATCTTATCTATGTTCATCAAGTGTTTTTCTGAGGCAAGTTTTAGTCTATCTTTCTCAATGCAGAATTCAACCAGTTCCTGAAGAAGAATAGAAGCTGGTGTTTTAGAAATCACGCAATTTAAAGTAGCCTATCACTAATGACTCATTTTCATCTTATACAGGTTATATGAATTAATACATTTTGTGGATTCAAACAACCATTTTGTTTAAAACGCTGGAATTTAAAAAAATGTTAAAGAAAAATGGTTCTGGTATAAAATTACGTAATCATGAAGTATATGAATGTTATATTAATGTTGGATCTCGTTTAAGAAGTGTTTCCAGTACCGTTTTCGCCCCACCCAACATTTTTCATATTTCATAAAAGAATGTTTTTTGTCAAACCATTGACATCATACGTGGTACTGTCAAAAAAGTGACTACTTCTACTTCAGCTGCCTCCCAATGCATCACGTGAACAGAAATTGACAAACAGTCAATCTAGATGACTACGAGCGAGAAAGTAAGAAAGAAAAAGACAAAAAATTCAGAGAGGAATGGAAAAGAGTTTAGCGTATGTGGATAGACTATGAACAATTGAAAAAGTAGTTAGAACGCACAGCCCCCAACAAAAGGTGCTGAATAGTGGCCCATTGGCCTAAATCAGATTTCAAAAAAACTACACTGCACCCTGATGAAGGCATGGCCTACTGCTGGAACATGTTGGTGACTTTAAAATAAAAACTTTTTAATTGCATGGAGAGAAGTGTACGATTTTTTTTATTAGACTACGCACAGGCCAGTTGAAATGATGCAGCTAACGTTACTGCCGTGCCTCTAGGCAGGTCCTCCATCTTGCGCACAAGTGCAGCAGTTTTTACATCGGGTACAAAGCAAACCGAAAGCATCACGTCTAAAAGCATGCAAAATGACCATTGTGTTGCTGTAATGGTCACTGTCATTTGTTCGAGAAATACCCTGATGAACCCGAAAATCAGGCACATAGACGCAGATGATCAGAATATTCAACTTGCCGTATTACACAGTGAAGAAGAGTGGAATTCCCTTATTGTTTCCTGGGCTCCTTGAAATCCACAAAAAAGTCAGGAGACTGCATGCTATTTGAGTGACAAAGAAGTTTTGGTTTCCTTAATTGTCCATTTAACAATAAGTGAACTAGCTAACTTTGCTTACATTATCAAGTAGCTAGCTAGTAACGCTAGCTTAACTTTCTGCATTAACTTAACGTTAGCTTGCTATGCATCTCTTAGCTGGTTAGCTAACATTATCTCTAGGCTATCTAACGTTAATATGTTTGGGCCACCAAAAATCCCATCTAGGCCACTAAATTCATTGGCCTGGTGGCCCAGGCAGTCAGTGGGAAAAAAATCTTACTGTCTAACCCTGCCAATGCACAGAGACAGTTTCAACTTTTCTCACAGAAATAGTTAGGTAACACAACTAGCTGACTAGCTAACGTTAGGCTAACATCATTATACCAGTCTGATCCTCCAGCACGATTCAATTGTCTGTTGGAGGATTTTGTGCATCCTGGCGTGGTGTGGCATCAGGTTCATGGTTTATGGTTTGGTGAGGTTTGTCCCAATCTGAGACCTATCATACAACACTAACACTCACATCCCTCCCTCACCAGCCCCCTGCAAAAAGACAGGCTCCATGTCCAGAAACTTCCTACCTTGAGTACCATGCACACACACACACAGCTGTCTACAGGGGCCTGCTGGCCTTTGTCTTAAGATAACCTTGCAGCGCCTTGGTGACTTCAGGACTCACAAGGCCATGGATCCCCCAGCAGGGGATCAAAGCCCCTGATATATGGTGGTTCAGAGAGACATCAATAGGCAAGGTCAGTAGTTTCACACCATCACACAAATTGACATGAAGTCCAGCGAATATGAGGTACAGACTCATATGAGCAAAGGCCTGCACTGGCACCCTACACAGGGAGGGAGAGCGAGGACCAGCATAACAGGTTGAAGTTTAAGGGCAAACACGTTCTCACAAGCTACAGACTAAAATAGATGCAATCTTTTTTATTAATGGATGCAAGTGTGCTCAAGAACCTTTGAGCCTACGCACACAGTCATATGTTCTGGTCTGTTGTCTGAGTCTTCCTTTTAAAGCTCAGATTTAAAAGAAATAACTCCATTCATACTTCTGCCAGATGGGATTGAGAGTTTGAATAATCATTTGATCATATAATCATCTGGCCAACTCTATATACACAATCAATGTTATATTTTTTGAGAATATTTTTTTTTCTTTGAATATTTTCACCGAAATAAAGATAAGATAAATGAAAAAGGACATTGTATTATATAATTTTTCTCATATTTTCCAGTGTTGCCAATAATTCTGGTAGGCACTGCATATGGTGAGGAGTGCTCCCTTTAAGGCCTTAAATGCATGCTGGAAATTCTCTGTCCAAGTCACAGGCTGCATCTTCTTCCTCCGGGCCGTGGTCCCCACCAGCAGCTGGTGAAGCCGGGCTGCCCGCACTGGCCATGGCCATCTTCTCCAGACCGCCAAGTACTTCACCCTCCACCTCATCAACTGACACATCTAGGCTTGGAGTTTCTATTGTTTTATCTGAAATGTGTAATTGTATAATTTGTGGTTTTATTCATGTTGCTTTGTGTATGGTGTCTTATGTTGTAATTTGACTGCTTGTCGCTTCTGTTATCCAGAGCTCCCTTAAAAAATAAATGGATATCTCAATGGGACTCACCTGGTTAAATAAAGGAAAAATAAAAATAAATGAATTAACCCATGCCAATCCATCCACTAGACACCACCTCCAAGTTCTGGAGGTGGGCCTGGAATGTAAAAAACTATACAATAAAGTCATCCAAGTTATATAAAAAGGGAATTGTTTACCTGATCTCCCAGGCACTGCTGCACCAACCATTGGAAGGTCACAGGGGCATTTGTCAGCCCAAATGTTTTACGGTTGAACTCAAACAGCCTTATGGGGGTGGCAAATGCGGTCTTTTCTCAGTCGGCAGGGTCCACATCCACCTGCCAGTAGCCACCGGCCAGATCCAGCGTTGTGTACCATTCCACCCGGGTCAAGCTGGTGAGTGACTCCTCTATATGGGGCAGAGGGTATGCAACCTGGTGCGTAATGGTGTTCAGCCTTCGATAGCCCTCGCAGAACCGCTAAGCTCCATCCTTCTTCTGCACCAGGATGACTGGTGAGCCCAGAGACTAACAGCCTCTGCTATCACCCTGCTCTCTATCCTCTTCAGCTGGGACCACAGCTCCAGATACAAACTGGGAGGGAGAGGGCAACACTTTTCACGCCTCTCAGGAGAGTCTCTGGTGAAGATGTTGTGGAGAACGGTGTCAGTCTTCTCAAAGTCCTCCTGGGTTGCAAATACCCCAGCCCACCGATAGATCAGCTTCTTGAACTGGCGATACTGCTCCAGATGCCTGAAAATGGGGGGGAACTATGTACAAAAGGTTCTATCATTTCTAAACGGATCATCCGATATGGATGAAAAAACCCTCAAATTAAAGCTGACAGTCTGCACTTCAACCTCAATGCCATTGTATCCTTTCAAACTCAAAGCGCTAGAGTACATAACCAAAATAACAAAAAATGTGTCACTGTCCAATGAATTATGGTGCTCATTGTATGACCATATGGTCAGTCCGTAAAGGTAGGACTAAATGCAGCTGAAGATGATAATCTAATATGTTAATTTACATACAGTATGTTGATAATTCTCAAGCCATTTATGTTTTCTGTGGGCGCGCAGCAGTATGCACAGCAGTATGCAAAATGATTAGGTTCTAAATAATGAAAATACACAAGGAATAAATAAGTAAAATTGCAAAAAATGCTAAGCAGTAGGCATGCTTTTGTCAAATCAGAGCATATTATTATTGCATGATTGACTAATACTGCTCTGGGCCACTCTGATATAATTATGACCATCACTTGAATCTCTACTGTTGCTTAGTGCCTTTCACTCTGTGTTGAATATGCTCATACTGCATAGACATGGTGCATGGTATGGCTTTTGATCCATGTGCAACACAAATCATCTTCACGAAAAGAGGCTGTACATATGGTGCGACCACATTGCAATATAGTGGAAAGATACTGTCATACAAACATTCACTGTTCAATGTACTCCATTTAAAGCATTTTTAAACAAACAGTCTTCTGGCCAAGCCTTACATTCTGTGATTAATGCTGAACTACATATTTTATATATATATATATATATATATATGAAGGCCAGACCAATAATTCAATTCATAAAAGATCTGAACTCAACAGGCCATTCATTTCCACAAGAAAAGATTTCCTCTGTATGCCATTTACACCTGTCAGTCACACGGTACTTTTCAATGTTCTGAGTATGTAGTGCAATTGTGTAATTCTCTATTTTACTTCACATGTCACTTGAAGTTACTAAAACTTGAGCCAAGTGCCCAATGGCAGAATCCTTTTTATTTTAGTGTCTCACACACCCACCAACACACACACACAGATTCCTTCCAGAACCCGGGAATGGAAATCCTTATTTCCACAGCCCTCCTACCACACACGCACACACACCTACACACACATGCACCCCAACACAAACACAAACATAGACTTGTAAAATACAAATACAGATATATAAATTAATGTAAAATGCACACGCATGTTCATTAACACAAATGTTACACAAATGCAGATAACACGCACACAAACGATCGTAACACGCACATACACACATTGACATTATCTGCTGATCTGTCTGAGATGGTCTGATGGAAGAGCTGCTCACTTTGGTCCATTACCAGCTGACAGGGAGAGACCTGCAACGCTTTCATGTGTCCATCGGGGGTATGACCCCGGACTATTCAGCAGCGATAGCATCTCCTGCGTTTCTTTTTTCTTTTCTCTCGACCAGGTAAGGAAGTCCACATCTGTCTGGAGTCTGTGGACCCGAGGAGCTGAAAACTTCACAGATCAGAGGTCCTACAGAAACCCACACACATATACATATGGTACTATGGCACGCATGAAGGGTGGAGGGAGGGGGCTATTGAAAGCCCCACAATGCAAGGTGAGAGGTCAGATATTTCAGAAGCCTTTAATCATGAAGCGTTCTCCATTTTCTCCATTCATGTAGCCGTTCTCACCTCACACTGTAAGTCTAGACAAACACTGTACAATTCAGCTCTTTAATCTTCCACGTTCATTAGCATTGCAAATGAAAAAGAAATGTGTGGGAGTGACAATAACGGGAGGGTAGTGGGGGGATACTCGGATTACCGGCCAATAAATATCAGCGATACGTTTATTGGTTTTGAAGCCATTTGCCCTCGTTGAGAAACACAAAACCTGGAAATTTCTGCTGAAGTAGTGGGGTGGGCTCTTTTCTGGGTCACTGAAAACAGAGAGGAAATCCACTTTGACGTTAACAGGCTGCTATAGGAAGTGTTGTTGGATTAAATTAAAGGGGGGGTTCAGGGATGGGGGATGGTGAGGGGTGGTGGGGGCTGGGGAAGTTTGGGGGGGGATGGGTGAAGCTTTGGGGAGAGCTAGGTAGTGCTTTTTCGTTGTGTCTGAGAGGGCAGTGAAATCGCCTCACCGACAGGAGTCCCTCAGAAAGGGAACAGCCTTGTGGGCGAGGCTGCATTCTCCCTCTTTTGCAGCCTAATTATACCCCCGTGACATAGAGACCATGCCGAAGGTGAATCACTGGAGGCCTCGGGCCGAAGCTCACTGTTGTTGTTTTTTTGTGGGAACGGCAGTGTAGCTTCTTCACTGTGATGCCCTTTCAGACTCAAACTCATTTACTTACTAATTACTCCTAGGCTTGCATATAGAACGTGATAAGCTTTCTGAAGGGTGGCAGTGAGCATTTGACAGCAGCACCAGAGTAAAAGTGTTGAGGTTGATGGGTGTATCCAGGTCCTGTGATGCTGTTTTGTAGGTACTGTACTTGGTACATAAAACCACCACTCAAAGCATACACCTCTCCTATGTTCCCACGAGGTGTGCCTCTGTGATGTTCGTCGCTTGCAGGCGTGGATCAAAGAGCCCGGCGCTGCAGACCGAAGGACAGAGAGCATCTCCGACATATTACGAAATGCCGCAGTTAGCATTAAGCATTCCTAGCCATGACACGCCGCACGCGGTCATGCCCGCGCATGCCCCCGTTCCATCCCCCACCCTCCCCCCTCCCTCACCTTGACGAAGAGGCACTTTTGGAGGAGCCAGCGACACATCCAGCTCTGCAGGCGAGAATCCCTCCCCCCTGTTCTCGGAGGTAAAGATAAACCGTGACTCAAATTATAGGCCTGTCTGCAGTTACAGTGCTGTGAGAGAGGTGGGTAAGAGAAGGGCAAGCTCAGGTCATTCACAGTATTTACTTCTGAAGCTTCCAGCACAGCGTGGAACATTCTGTCCCTCTCATCCTGATAGACTGCTATTTATCATATTGCTAGCTTAATTTTCTGTGGAATTTATCCTTCCCAATTTATCTGTTGCCCTAATCATTACAAATGAGTTATTAAGCCAGTAACGAAAGAATGGAAATATGTTTGATATAATAGATTTTCCTATCGTTAGGCAGATAAGGCGCACAATGTCTGCCGCAACGTAAATTTCCACGTGCTAGCCTTGCTAGCTATGCAATGCCAATGATGCTGACACATGAAGCTGTTATTCCCGTATTTAGGGTCCTCGCCATGTGCACAAAGAAGTCAGACCTTTGCTGGCCGCGAGGCAAGGGTCTTGATGTTCTTTCAAAGCTGATGGATCGGAGCGTAATTCTAACTTCAAAGGCTTCCAATATTATCTTAAAAACATGATTTGCTCCCTTGCTTTCCCTTTGAAAAATGTGCAGTATTTTTCTGCGGGTATGTGTGTGTGATTGTGTGTGTGTGTGTGTGTGTGTGTGTGTGTGTGTGTGTGTGTGTGTGTGTGTGTGTGTGTGTGTGTGTGTGTGTGCACCCAGTATATTTGTTGTAGACCTCCAGCATACCCAAAGCCTCACCAGAAAACGTGGCTGCAGGAACTTCAGTGGCTCTGAGTCATATCCCATGCAATGTGCACGGGAGATCTCGGGTTTCCATAATCACGCTGAAAAATTGTCCAGGGGTCCCCGCAGTACGGCACAAAGGCAGGAATGTTTGGGAGGGAAGTTTAGAGGATATCTAAGAAAGAGCCCCCTCCCCAGCCCCAGCCCCTGCCCCTGCCCCTGCACCTCCACCCCCACTACAAAACACAAAGGTGAAGATTACAGTTGATAAAGAGACCCCAGAAAGGAAAGGAGTCGGGGTGGCCATTTCTCATAGCTGTCCCTCATCACGGCCACTGACCCCCCAGGAAGCTTGGACAGCCGGGCAGGTTTCATAACTCTTCTATCGGGGCTAATCTCCAGATAAGAGGAGGAGAAAGTGTAAACAGAGTACCATGCCCGGGAATCCATTCGCAGGGCCCATTTCTCACATTGAGGGGGACTTATTTACGGCTCGCCTTTCGCGGTTCAAGGAAGTGTGTTACGGCTTTGGTCGTGGGCACTTCCTCTTTCAGAAGCCCAGCATGACCTGGAGTTTAGCATTTGATTGATCCAAAAAGGTTGGTTACATCCTGACTTGTAGCTGATTTCCTGTGCTTAAATACCACACTGGAGTATATCATGGGTCACTTGTCATGCTTGTGTATATTTCTAGAGATCAGGGCACGGGAGAGAGAAAAATGGCATGAGAAAAAAATACTTCTTACTATTGCAGCTCTGTAAAGATATATCTTGACCAGATTGAATGAATGCCGCTAGGGCAGTACAGCCAAAACTCAAATACTCAACCAAAAATAAAGTCTCTAAAAAATCAGACAATCCAGATGTCTGGAAAACACACTTCCTTTTCCAATAACTTTATTTTAAAAAAATGGTTATTAAGAGAGAAAAATGCTGTAGTCATCCGTCCTGTGGATTGCTTGCGTAGCTCTGGTGCTATAGTGTGCTGATTCATAACATCAAACAGCCAACCGTCAAAGGGTCAAGAAAATTGAAAGGCGCTATGCGGTGATTAACATTTTAACGTTGGTAATTTTTCAATGTTTCTGGTTAACTTGTCATGATAATGTGCTCTTCCTTTGAGCTGTGTGAGTCACAGTAGCATCCTTGGTAGAGTGAATCGTTTGAGCTATTAAACATTGACTGGGTGGGTAAAGCACAAATTCTCTTTGTTGGCTGAATGTGCCCTCTCTGTGTATTTCCTTTTCTCATTGTTGTTCTGAAAAAGATCTCTAGCTACTTCTTGTACTTTGCTTCTGTTATTATTTTGTTAATATTATAAGATAAAAATTTTAATGAGTAATAAAATAAAGTATCTAAATCAGAATCAGAACTACACTGCCTGGCCAAAAAAAAAGTTGCCGTTGCACCCGTCATACATAGTGCCCACTGTACAATGTGTTTCAATTGGTCAGGTCTAGGCTCAGCAACGTTATGCAGCAATAAAATGAAGTCAGCTGAGTACCTGAATGTACTGAATGACCAGGTTATCCCATCAATGGGCATATTCCAGGACGACAATACCAAGATTCATCGGGCTCAAATTGTGAAAGAGTGGTTCAGGGAGCATGAGGAATCATTTTCACACATGAATTGGCCACGAGAGTCCTGAGCTTAACCCCATTGAAAGTCTTTGGGATGTGCTGGAGAAGACTTTACGGAGTGGTTTGACTTTGTTGTGACGTTGCATAAGGTTGTCGAAACAATGCCACGACAAATGCGCGCCATAATCAAAGCTAAAGGCGGTCCAACGAAATATTAGAGGGTGCAACTTTTTTTTTGGCCATGCAGTGTATAACAGCGTAGAATTTAAGTGACTATATTTATATATCCCTGACCAGAAACCCATCCCACAGCAAGATCACAGAACCTTCAGACAGGTCTCACTTTCTTATGTACGACATCCTCGTATGCCTGGTTACCTGGGGTAAACCTGGTAGAAATATAGAGCTATTACAATGGTTTTATTTGTAAGGCCTTTAGAAAATCCCCCATTAGTCCACTTGATGTGTTTGTCCTTTATATCTCTCCTCTGTGTACCTTTTAACGGGGGTAGATTATAGTCCTTTTTGTGGCATTTCTTAGATATCACAGGAATAGAGTAATCGCTCAGTCTTGAGAAGATCTCCCTTGTAATTATCTCTGGCCAATTTACAGAGCAAGTTTCATGGTTGTTCCTGCTCCTTTCATCTCCACTCACACCTCATTCTTAGCTTCAACGGTGCGAATTTGAGGCTACACTTACACAAAATGACATGCCATGGAAGTGAGGCTTTTACACGCTACATTTTACGTAATACTGCAGGATTTGACCTTGATACCGTCTTTGGAGGCATACGTGAGAGTAACCCAACCCCCCAGTTGTCGCTGGTGATTCACCACGGATAAGGTTCAAGCCTCTGGATGATTTATTTGTTGATGGCCGAAGCAAAATTGTATATAATTCTTTACTTCTGTCTCACACAGGGAGAATACATTTTTCCATAATTAAAAAAGCTTCATGGAGCAATATGATGCTGAATTAGTGATGTACGTTCAAGTCAGGTCTTGGTTAATGGCAGTATACTTGGGAAAGACTGCTCCAGATCACAGATAAATTAAAATTAAGCATTGCTAGTCAATGTACAGTATTCTGAAAGATGATTGTTCATAATGTTGTTAAAAACAGATATTTCATTTGAAATTGTCAGTAATCCACAGGACTTTTACCGGTGTCCAAAGAGTTGAAGTATTTCAAATAATTTCTGGACACAATCTAATTCAAGACTTCTGTTTTGATAATTCACATTGGGTGAAGTTGCATACTAATGTGCACAGCACACTGTTCTTTCCAATAAGGACCCAAGGTTTTTCTTGAATTACTGTAACTCACCATACAGCTACGGTGGCCACCAAATTTATTCACACCCTTGATAAAGATGTGTGAACAAAGGAGACTGTATGAAATAAATAATACAAATACTGAGATAAATTTTAATTCTTTGACATGTGGGAAATATTCTGCTTTCAAAATGATTAAATGTAATTAACCAAAATAACACTTCCCAAACAAATCACACATATGGTCACACATATTCATACCCCTGTTTTCAGTACCTCCCTTCACAAAGATAACACTACTGAGTAGCAGTCTATAGTTGTTTTTTATGACACACCCGGTTGCAATTGATGTTACAATGCTGTTTAGCATACTCTTATTTGAAGCTCTTATTTTTGTTCATTGCTCTCAGTGAATAGCAGAAGTCTCAAAATTTTGCCTAATGGTTGATTTTGAGATTTTGTGTTCCCAAGATCCAACCACTGTGTGTGGGTCCAATATGCACTAGTGTCTTCTACCTGGCATGTTTATCACTATTCCAGTGGCTGTAAAATTCTTAGTGACCTAATACTGAAAACGATATCTACAGTTTTTTTCCTCTATTTGTTTGGAACCATCTCTTTGTCTCATTTCTCCTGAGATTTCTCTTTCCCCATGGTGGTGGATGACACGTGTGTTACCTCATTTTTATACCCCAGTGAAACAGGAAGCCACGGGATGCCGCAATTCAGTTCCTTAAGATTGAGATTAACTTAAAAAAAAGCTTTAGTTGGATTTTATGTTAAATAATCATTAGGGGTGTGAAATAGCGCATATATTTTGGAAAAAATGTTACTTGCAAACAAAATTATTTTCTCTGAACAATTATATTGGTATAAAATAATAGAATTGTCCCTTTTTTGAGCATGCAGTATATCTTATTACCTGTATTGTATTGTTATACTGCCTTCTTTTACTTTTTATCAAAGGTGTGAATAATTTTGGAGGGCACTGCATGCACTAAACTATAATCCTCTCCAATGTTGTTTATTGTTTGCACAACAATAAAGTTCACTATATTATAAAGATTTAACTGACATGTACTTAGTTTATGCTTGATAAAAAAATAGATATTTGTTGACAGTAGAGATGCTGGTAGAGGAATTATTTTGAAAAGCTTTTGAAAACGGTATTTTTGAACCTGTGTATTCTCTTTCCGGGTAATCTGAGCATTCAGGCAAGGCTATTGTCCAGCCTACCTCTAGGCGGGTGGCCAGGTGGGGATTCAATGTGTTCTGCGGACCTTTTAAGTCCAGACTAGAAAGAAGCTAGTCTGGACTTTTCTGAAGTGTATAAAATGCCAGGTGGTTTCTCGCATTCAGGGTGAATGTAAGATAAATGGTAGACAGCAAAGGACGTCTAAGCCTTATGAACGTGATGTCATATGCGCTTATTTCCAGTGCCTAGATATAAATGTGTCCATGGCACAACAGTGCTTTTTAGGGGTGAGGCAGAACTAAAGCCAAAACTACCCAGGTATCATGAGCTCTTTGGTTCAATGGTGATACCTGACCTATTTGGAGGCAGACATTTTGTGCTGTGGGTGTTGAACAGGTTGGCAGTGCTGAAACACAGCCCGAGAACTTCATTCGCAAGGTGAGTGGGGAGCAGCTTGGAAAGACAACATTAGAAGGTTTTTTGGCATGGAGGGGCCATGTCGTGCACCCGTGTGTCGCAACTCAACCACCAGGCCCCGAAAGCCTCTTTGAGCGGCGCACGTCCAGACATCTGCTGATTGTATAGCCATGAGCTCACTGCCGAACGGGCGGCCGGGAGCCTGCACTGTGACCAGGGCCAGCAGGCCCGGGCCGGGCTCGGCCAAGGTCTGAAAGTTTCCCATGCTCCCTGGCCAACAGCGGTCCCCGCAGTGGTGCGCACAACCTTTGACCTGCCGAGCGCCAAGGGCCCCAGCCCATTTGAGCTCACGTATATGAGGCAATCTGTGCTCAGCGGAAGCCGGGGAACAGCCGCGCCCCTCTCTGCCTCTCTCTATCTGTCCCCCTCACCCTCTCACGGCCTGTCGGAAACACGGCAGACGCTGACGCGCGCTGGAAGCAGGGGGTGACATTTGCTGCTGGGACCATCCCATCCCTGCATATCCTGGATATGTGGGCCACGCATAGAGGATTTAGGTAATCACCCACTGACATCACCCTCTCTGCATCATCACAGGAATCTTACCTTCTCTGATTAATGCAAAAACCTTGCGTTTCCAACAGCGCCGTCTCGCACTTGTCCAGAATACTCCTTATGTCTTACTCCCTTTCTTCTGCATATTTCAAAGTTCTTTTTTGGAACGTGGTCCGACAAATTTTTTTGTTAAAAAAAGATTAATTCATCCAAAGAATAATTCGAATATCACTAATATGTCCCTAAAAGCAGCAGCAGGGTTTCCTTTCTCTTTCTCAAACTAAAGCACACTGTGCCGATCCCCCTTTGCCCCCCCCCTTCCTGTGACAAAATACTGGAGGGACGATCATCTCTTATTAGCTCAACAAGTCCCGCGGGTGGGGGGCTGCGGATCACACTCACAGCTCATGCTGGTTTTCGGGGGGATCCACCTCGCGCGACGGCCCGCCGGGTCCCACCACCAGACTCACTCGCCCCGCGTTTGACTGAATCCAGATCCAGGCCCCTGGTCCCGGGGGAGGCAGGCCTATTCATCAGATCCATGGGAGCCCCCGCCCTCTCACTAAATGCTACAATTAAGGAGACGTGCGGCCTGGATTACATCATACCGGTCCCCCGCTGTAATTGTCGCGGAATATTACGGGCCTGATTTATAAACAGCATGTGGGATACGGAAAAACCGTTAGCTTTCAGTGGAGCGACATACATGATTCTGCTGACCCCTATGTGCCTGTGTGTGTGTGTGTGTGTGTGTGTGTGTACCCCTTATGCTTATTACATTTAGCCAGTTGAATTGCTACAGCAGTAAGGGCTTCTAAAATATGTAAATATAGTGAAGAGATAATTTAAGGACTGCAAGTGACAAATAGATTTATTTAGAGCATACACTTAACAGGAGCGAGTGCAAAGTCAATGGGATTAAAACAAAACTCAGCTGCATAGTATCCAATAAAAAAAATGTAATGATATTTATTTTATGTTAATGTATCTGCATAAAACCGTTTACCTAAATTGTTTGTAAACCTTTTTTTGTGTGGATCGCGTGTCTTTTCTCAAAGTGTGCACGACCACCTGTTTGCGTACAGGCGGGAAATAATTCCATATGCTTGCCATTACATATTCTCTCTTCAGTCACCCTCTGTAGTTACAGCTCTGCTGTTTATCAGGTGTCTGTCCTTATAGCCTCTTCATCTTATTACACGTATCATTTGGCGTATTTAAGCACCGTAAATCACTTCTACCGTACTGGGATTATGTCCTAAAGGGTCAGGGTGCTGGGCTACATCTTCTCATTAATTCTGCTGAAGAACCGACAACCCCCAACCCCCCCCCACCCCCCCTCAACTCCGATGCAATTGAAACAGCCTTAAGCCCCCACCCAGTACAGGGCCAGAAAGAACTAGGGGAATTCCATAGGCCAAATACCCGCTGAGTGCGTGATTGGTTTACTTTACAGTTTTTCATTGTGGACAAACTTCCTCTGGATATTTTCTTGCCTGTGTGTGAGTGTATGTGTTGGTGGGGGGGAGGGGGGGGGGCTCTCCTCATTATTAATGAATGAATGATTCCCGCTGCAGTGATCCCGCTATATCTGTTTGCTTTGCGGAGTGGTTCCATATGGAGGAACGGGCGGCGGGCGGCGGCGGCAGCTGGGAAGGGGAGCCGGGGGGTAGAACGGACTGGGCCTTCTCCATCCTGGGCGAGAGCCTGTACCGTGTTCACCCAGCAAGCACGCGACCCCCCCCCCCCCCCCCCAAACCCTGCACCTTCGAATTGTTGTGTGTTTACTCTGCTAATGGGGCATAAACCATTATGGGCTTACCACAAGGCTTCTATTTGTTGATTTATTGAAATTAATATGCCAGCGCGGGCCAGTGTTTGCCCATGTGAGCCGTTGTTTGCTTGTACATCATTTTTTTATTTATTTCCTCCATAGAAATACATACCCTTACTAAAAAGGGTTATAGAAAGAATAACAGATGGACCTCAAGCAAATGTAGTTGGGAACAATATGGGCCAACTAATTTTACAGACCCATTTTTCTGTTTTCATATTTATATCTGAAGTGCACTGATAACTATGTAAATCGCTGTCAGAAACCTTTCAAACGATTAACTGGTCTGTACACATGTATTTTTCCATGTGCACTGTATTCTCATACACGTCAATGTGCTCCATTTTGGCATAGCTGCTAAGTAATATCATATCCCTTTAAAAGAAAACGAAATAAAGAAAAACACAGCAGAAAGGGTTTAAACAGGTGTAGAAGGGCTGAGTAATTGTGTTGTGATTAGCATATTTCATCAGCAAAATGAGCTGATGCCATATTAAAAACACTTCTCTAAACTATGGGAGTGTTCCCCCAAAGAGTGGAAACGGCTTTAATAGCCTCACACTGTGGGAGACTCCAGGGAAACAACATATTTAAACAATTACCAGGCTACTGTAACTCTACAGAGCACAAACAGTGCACTCTAAATTACAGCACTTAAACTGTCCAAGAAAATGTACTGATATTTTTTATCAGTAAATGTACTGTGGGGAGAGAAGGGGGGGTGGAACATGTTTCTTATGACATAAATGATATCAATCAGAGCTCTGAGAATTCTTTTCCTGCACTGCACACCGTTCCAAGCTCCACTTCTGGTGTTGAAATCTGTTTCCACCAACCACACCGCCGCCCCATCCCGTCCCGTCCCGTCCCCCCTGTCACTTGGCTAAATCATTTAAATTGAAATATTATTTCTCCGATCTCTGTTATCCGCAAATGTTTCTTTTGGATATAGAAATGCTGCTGCAAAGCGGTAACTGTGGCTTGCTATTAGGCAGGGTGTATTTTCTTTGCCCGATGTATGCAGGATACATAAGGATAGAGGTGTTTTGAACAACCGATTGAGGTGTTATAAACACAAATACATGCTTCCCTTATGGACGTTCTCTGTCTCAACTCGGAATTCATTGCAGTGGAGGAGGGGGAAAGTGCGATCCAATTGCTTGATAGACAAGAGCAAATTGATTTCATGTGTGTGAGGAAATTTTTCTATTAAACCTATTTATTTAAATGGTGTATCTCTGAGCTTGTGCTGAAACGCTTGCTTATTATAAGAAGTCGCTTTTAATTATGTCCCCTCCCCAACCTCCCTGCAGCCATTGTGCATGAGCGGCAGAGCCATTGTCAGCCTTCATTTTTGAGGGGCTAGGTGGTGCGGCAATTGTTTAGTCTCCCCTGTTCGGCCCCTCCTCCATCTGCTACAACCCCCCCCTACCCAATCCCCCCCAGACGCCGCTGTGCCACCGTGGTCTACATCGCCATCTTGTCTGGGAATGGCCCTCGGTTGTTAACCCTTACTTCACACCTGCTACTCAGCGCGAGGTCACAGTTCAGTGTGTTTGGAGCTGTCGTTTGCCTCAGCTGGTCCTCATTTTGCTTCCCCTCCAGGTTGATAACGGGTCATAGAAGTGGCATACTCATTGCGTATTGCCTTTATACGGAAAAGGGTAGGGTGAAGAGTCACTTTTATAAAGTCATGAGTATAATATATGCTTGTTTTTCTTTTTAGTATTATTATTATCACTGTTGTCAGTTATATTAATACTTTTAATGTTTATGAAGTTGATGATGATTATTAGCTTCACAATGCTAATGCGATGTCACAATGATAGGACTAGTGATAAATGCTTTCACTAATAGTGCATTTGTTCAGTCCCAGAAGCCAATTTGTTTGCACTTCTCCACAGTTAAATGCCATTACTCAAAGTAAAGATCACAAAGCCAGCAATTATATCAGTCTGCACTTATAAATACAAAATATATTTTATGTCTTTGCAGAGATCATGACAGTAGAATGAAGCTGGCTCTATTAAGGAAAATGTCTTTAACACTTAACACTATTAGCTTCTTAGAGCTCTGGGCCTGGCTGGGCCTTTGGAAAGCAGCCATCCTGCCTCCTGAAATTAGAGTTTTGTAAAAATGTATTTTCGTTTTCCCAGCATTAATATCCTCTGTCTGCCAACAGCCCCTCTGGAACATGAGGAATGGGAGAGCTTGTTGTATTTATATTTCCAGTGGCCGGGCCTCTCACGGCACAGTTCAATAACTTAACGCTGTTGCCGGCTTAAACATTCCTCCACTTCATGATCGAACTGTCAATCAAAAGGCCCCCAGTATGCTCTTGTGGGGATTTTTTAACATGTGTAAGAGCAAAAGTGTTTACTACACATTTTCAACAGTTCTCATGGAGGGTTGTCCATTTGTTTGCTAGATGGCAAAAAAGCTATGTACGTTTAAAATCTTGTGAAGTACAAACAAAAACACACAATGTATTTGAACAGAATAAAAAAAAAATGTGTACACAAATATATTCATTTTTGATGACAGAGAGAGAAAGAGAGAGAGTGGCAGACATCGGAGATCCTGTCTCCATTATCTCACCTCTAGGTGCTGATTGGTCTGAGAAGCCAGGCCAGATCCAGGCGCTTTTCCCATGGAGATTAAACCATATTGTTTAAAGTTGTTTCAAACAACTCGCTTGTAGAAGGTCAGAGGGCAACCACATAGTAGTGGCTAATGGTAGCAAATAATGTCAATCATGTCAAATGACCCTGTGGCAAGACTTGCGCCTCCCTTCTTTTGGTGGAATGTGAGGAATGGTTGGGGGGGTTGGATGTTCAGGTTGAAAACTGCATGTGGACATGGGCCACTCTCTCTCTCTCTTTCTTACTCTCTCTCTCCCGCGACTGGGCGAACCAGACTGCCAGAGCTCCAGGCGCTCATGCCCCATTCACAACAGTGCCCGAAAATGACTCCCTAATTAATGGCCTTTCTTCAGGAGAGTCAATAGATGACGAGCGCTTACTGTAATGGGCATGACTAACAGACCAACAAACTTCTCACCTGGCCCAGTCTCACTGCCAAAATGGCCTTTTTACATTTTCCTCCCCACCCCAAAAGTTAAATTAAGGGTGTGTGTGTGTGTGTGTGTGTGTGTGTCTATATAGTCCTAATATATGTATTTGTGATGTTTTATAGTTGGAATTAGCCTATACTGTGTGTCAGCCTCCTGATTCAGTCCAAAGGCAGCAAAGGGTAACAAACACATTTTGTTCACAAAAACAATGACATCATCCTGCTTCAAATAATTTTTTTTAACCTAGTAAAGTCTCTAGAGTAATTAATAGGAGGCAAACTGGTGTTCAACATTTCTTGGCCCAGCTTTCTCACCCAACCCCTCTACCCCCCCCCCCCCCCCCCCCCCCTCCACACCCTCCATCAGGCATAATAGATTTTATAGATTTTAAAGTGATGTGTGTAAAAAAAAAATGAAGATAAAAAACAAATCCTCGTTTACCTTTTTGGCCTTCAGCGGGTACCACCCAGGCCTGCTGATCTCAGCCCGGCTGTGGGTTCGCCCCACACTGCAGCGGTGGTGGGTGATGTCGGACATCGGCGATTGGGAGCGATGGGTCGTGAGAGGTAATCCACCTCCACACGCTGATGTCAGGGCAAATAATCCCACATTCCCAAAGCTTGATGGCGCTCACCTCTGTGTCCCCTCTAGTGGATCACATGGCTGGTGGGCGAGAGGGCACGCTCAGGGCAAGGGCTCCGACCCGTACCACTGTGTGACCCACGGATCTGCCTCTCCCAGGCTCCACATCGGTGCAATTGAGAGTAAAAAAAACTATACACACAATACACACAAAAATATTACGCATAAACTCTAATGGAGTACATTTCATCCCCACACATAAAGTATAAAAGATACGTCTCCGACTGCTCAGACACATTTTTATTTAATAAATACCATTATCCATGTTTTGGCATTACGTGAAAATGTAGTTGATAATTACATATCAGAAATCACCTGTGTATCATTTGCAGACTGTTATGCTCTTGATTTTATGTTAATCTCTGAAGACAGGCACGTACCTTTGCTGCAAGACTTTGCTGATTGTAACAGCATCTCACTTCAAACACTTAAATGGTTTTGCTTTTCGACCAAAAGATTGAAATATCTGATTGATGGTTTAAGGCATCCAGTCGTGTTTTCTGTGTTTTGTTTTTCTTTTCATGGGTGGGACTTTGGGTGCACTGCAGAAAATTAGCTAGTGTGGCTTAGGCTACCTATAAAACAAGAGAAAGATGATGGTCTATTACAGCTATTGACCTTGTTGCAGAATGGCAGTCATCTTATCACCTTTTGATCTTTTCTGGGGGGGGGGGTCTGTTACCAGGGGATACCACCGACATAAGGGTGGAACGTATACGTATTCGTACAACCAACGGATGGGGCCCCAGTAACAAGGTGACTGAATAATATTGAGTTCCCTGAGTGAGCTGAAGTCAGCGCGCTAGCAGTCACAGAGAGACTGCAAAAATGGAAAGCCAGTGCCATAGCTTTGCTATTGATGCCAATTTCCGAACACACTCCTGAACAGAAACAGGAAATTTAAATTAAGGGTAGGCCAATGCCAAATCTCCCCAACTATGCTTTCAGGGGAGACCGTTTACTGGCAACACATCATGACAGATGGGCATCTGGTAGCTCACAGGCAGAACATGTGCAAAGACATTGTACTACTGTTACTGTGCCACCGCTGCCAGTCTTCCAGGCGTACTGCTTTTTGAATACTTTTAGAAGATGCTTATTGGACTCATTTGCAATTTTAGAGTGGTTCATCATAACATGCACTGCATATTAAACAAGCTTTTATTACAGGTGGTATTTATTCTGCTGGTCCATTGAAAACACAGTAAAGAGCCAGAGCAAATTATCTGACAGGAGCTTAGGGAAAGGATATAGTAGTGGCCAAAGAATACCCAGACATTTTTACCTTTTCGTTTCTGTCATTGCCTTGTTACAGACACCTAGGTTATTTTATGTTAATACCGTGGTTTGAACAAAGATTGAAAATTCCACTGACATTAATATATACACCAAATAAGTGTCAATGCCAGTAAAGCAGGTCATCATGAAGCTGAATAAGTGTCAATGCCAGTGAAGCAGGTCACCATGAGGCTGAAAAATCTGAATACATCGAGCAGAGATATAGTCAAAACATTGGGTGTATCAAAATCAACTTTTTGATACATTGTTAGGAAGCAAGAACACACTGGTGACAGAAGAATACTTTCAATTGTGAAGAAAAACCCGTATTCAATTGTCCAACAGATCAAGAACACTCTCCAGGGTGTAGGCATAGAAGTGTCAAAGACTACAATAAAGAGAAGACTACATCTGCATAACCTCAGAGGCTTCACCGCAATATGTAAACCACCAGCCAGAATGGCCACGGTTAGAGTTTGCAAAAAATTAAAAAAAATTAAAAGTACATAAAAAATGGAGAAGGTAGAGTTCTAGAACAAAGTCTTATGGACAGATGAGATGAGTAATAACCTGTACCAAAATGATTCTAAAGAGGAAAGTGTGGAGAAAGAAATGATCAGGATCCAGAGCATCTGTGAGACATGGTGGAGGTACTGTTATGGCTTGGGCATTTATGGCTGACACGTGAACTGGCCCACTTCATTGATGATGTAACTGCAGACGGCAGCAGCAGGATGAATTCTGAAGTATACGGAAACATCTTATCTGCTCAGATCCAACCAAACAGTACGGCACTTCACCTTGTAGCAGGGCAATGACACCAAACATACTTGTAAAGCAACCAATGCGTTTTTCTGGGCCAAAGAGTGGAATGTTCTTCACTTGCCAAGTCAATCACCCGTCCTAAATCAAATAGAACATGCGTTTCATTTGCTGAAGACAAGACTCAAGGCAAAACGCCCCAGAAACAAACAGGAACTGAAGATGACTGCAATACAGGCCTGGCAGAGCATCACCAGGGAAGATACCCAGCTTCTGGTGATGTCTATAGGTCTCAGACTTCAAATGATTTGCAACCTTTATTTCATATTATGATCAAATGTTAAATTACTTTTGCTCCCCTAAAATGGGGGACTATAGAAAGGGCTGTAATTTCCTACACGGATCACCCAATGGTGATGTAAATACCCTAAAATTAATGCTGACAGTCTGCGCTTTAACGTCATATTCATTGTCTTATTTCAAATCCAATGTGCTGGAGTACAGAGCCAAAACAACAAAAATTGTGTCATTGTCCCAATACTTTTGCATTTAACTGTGTGTGTGTGTATATATATATATACCATTTCATAAAAACTCATTAGACACATTAGATACAGTGGGCTGAATGTGCAGCAGCAGTCCAAACATTTCTGAATCTCTGCCTGAATCAACAGTCTTTTCCCTAGAATGGAACAAAGGCATTTGTGTGGTTCAGGGGCTCAAAGGCAGAGAAATAAAAATTGATGCTCACCATCATGAAACTGCACAAACAAGAGTGCTGTCAGCACAGGAAGTCTGGCTCTGACGCCAGGCCCTACGATTACAGTCTTTATACTTTTTACCTTATGCGATGAAGAACTTGGACACTGGCACTGTGGTCATATTTCATCCCGAAAGATACCAGATTTGTGTTGGTCTTTCGGCTTATTATTATAAGCATTTATTGGTGAGCTGTTGGCCTTATCCAGGTCCTTTTAAAACTTTAAATTCAGATTCAAACATGTGAACATTCACAGGTCCAGTTCCCTAGGCACTGCTCCAACCAGCCCCTCAAGACCAACTGACCAGCAGTAAGTAGGTCTGTATTGCACTGGAGCTCTGTTTTAGTGACATTACTTTTGTATTCTTGCAGAGTGCTGACCAGAATTGTTCCCCTAGGATTAAGATGGCTGCCAAGAAAATGGACAGTGAACTTGCTCAATTGAGTACTGACCTGACCTCTTTTTTTCAATTGATGAAAATCTGGACCAATTTGAGTAGTCACAAGGTAAATTTCCGATCGGGACTGGATTTTGATTTTGATTTCTGGAGTCAGGGTACATTTTGGCAACAATCTCAGTTAGATCACATGGCGCAAATGTTTAGCTTGGGATAAACAAGCAATGGCTGATGAGCAGGCGGGGCACACTGAGTCTTCCAAAACTGTTATGTCGGACCCTGTTTGTTGTGGGATTCAAGAGGTCAAACGCATTACAACAGGCAGGTTCTGAGGTGATGGTTTATTAGCGGGCCTGCAAATGAATCGCTCGGGTATTTGCTCCCAGCAACCCTCTGTAAAAATTCCTCAGTCGCTACACACATGCCACTCTGTGCTTAATCTGTTTATTGCAGACCTTTAGAGCTCGACTGATGGGGGAAGATTGATGTCCCCTTTCCCGCCACAAAGGGAACAAGCGAAAGGCCGGGTGAGTCATGGACTCCTTGGCATGCTCGGCACACAAATAAATGCGTGAGACCATCCGGGTGTTTGTGTATGTGTGTGTGTGTGTGTATGTGTTGGGAGCGTGCAGAGGTGGCAGTACACATTGGGGCATTTATAGCACCAGGCACCCTGGGCCTTAGCTGAGTGTTTGCACAGTGCACTTGTCGAGCAAGTTAGAAAAATGTACTCTGAAGATTTTTTTTCTTCCTTTCTGCTCCTGTGTTTTTTCTTTCCCTTTTGCAAGTTTGATTTGTTTCTATTACAAAGCCCTCTGTGCAGAGTTCTGAGGTTGCGGTGTAACGAACACAGCTTATCACCAGATACACTTGTAGTGGAGAGTTGGGTTGCTGTGCAGTGCTTATTAATTCCTTTATTTTGGATTTAGCAGTGACCTCTATCCCAGAATTCCATGGCTTTCCAACCAAGTTACACTATCCAGTGGACAAGACCTAATAGCTGTCCCCCCGACCCTAACACATTTATTGTGGTTACTACTATGAATGATGTGTATGTGGCTTTTACAAATTATTGCAACAAAACAGAGGGTTTACTTAATGCTATTGTCAGTACAACTCACTACATAAGCTAGAAAAGTCATAAAATATCTAGTCATATAAAGATCTGCAACACAGCAACACCTACGTACTAGAGACTTGAAAATGCTTGAAAACAGAGGATGTTAAATGTTTTTAGTGAGTTTCGTCTCAGTGAGTGAACATTGTCTTCTAAGACAATGGCTTTATTCTCCCTAAAGGATTGCTTTTACGGCTCCTCTGCAGTTAGGCCCTTTAAACTCCCAAGTCTGCAGTTCAGCCCTCTGTGAATCATAGCGTTTGTTACTGTCATTAATGATGGGGAGCAATAAGATCATGTTGTCTCACCAAACTTTTTCCCTGATGCCGGACTGGTCCCGCAACTTCCTCAAAATTTCCCTCATTGTTTAAATTGACAGACGGCTCCTTTATCACATTAAGCCACAATGACATTCAAAAGCAAGTATTTTTACAACCTACAAGCACCAGTGACCAAATTTAAAAGATCAGTTAATTCCGCTGTTGACCTAATTATCTGCAAATGAATGTGTCTTCGAGAGGCAGCCAACCCTTTTAAACTCAGCAAGGTGCCAGGGATAAAGGTTAATGAGCTTTAAGCTGCACTGCTATGCTATTCTCTGTGTACCTTTCAAGTTGTAGGTTTATTTTGAAGTGCAGACTCTGCCTTATAAATCTCATGGTAGCAAATCCCCACTACCCAGCGCACCATATGACCATGAGCGAACTTGGTGTTTGCTTTGAACCGCAGCTGTAAACTGTAAAGTTATGTTGATTAGTTTTTCTCTCTCTCTTTTCCTGCTCCTAAGTGTTTCGTTTTTTTGTGATTGCAAAACGGAAAGTCTTGGGGTTTTTCAACCCCACTGGTGCAGCGTTCGGCACAAGGAATGCCCCAGAAAATCCAAAGGTTTGACACTGAACTAAACTCGTTTTGATGTCCAAAAATATTTAAATGGGAATCAAATGATCTCACTCCTCGGTTTACATGTGCATGCATGCGTTTCTGTGTGTGTGGGTGCATGTGCGTTCCTGTGTGTGTGCATGTGTGTGTGCGCATATACATGTGTGTAAAACCTTTTAAAATCATAAACATTTTTTTCCTCCTTTCCTTTGCCAAACTACATCTGAGGAGCCAACAAAACAATCATGCTTGGTCGAATTTGTCACTCCAAATTGACCCTAAAAACAATTAAGTCATAGGGCCATTAACTATGTATAACCACCATAAAACATGTCCGTACAATGAGGTAAAGCTGTGGTCACAGGAAATGAGGTAATAACGGCTCCACTGTTAGTCAACCTGTCCCGCTCATGTACCGCCGCGTTGACCAGAGGGAATCCAGAGGGGGCTCTGAACTTCGGAGAGGAGGGGAGGGGTATTGGGGGGTGAAGTGGGGTGGGGCTCACTAATCTGGTGCTCAGCCTCCTGATCTCATGATGGGGGCTTAGCCACCGCAGTGAAAGCAATCTAATGAGTAATGAGTAATCAACACTATTGCTTATCCTGACCTATTTCCCCCAGCGATCCAGGGACAGCAGTGGCTGGCCTTCAATCCGCACACCTCTAATAAGGGCTTTCCCCCCTCCTCACTGGAAAAGCACAAGCAAAAAATATTACAGTCGCAATTGTTTTAGATTTTTTCTCATCCTGAGTTTTTGGTTTCGCCGTTTGGATCTCTACAGCTCGGCACTGAACTTGTTTTCATGACTGATTCTTATCCCATTTGATCCGAAGCACAATGATTCACTCAGTAGTTTGGTGTACATCGGAATGAAGAAAACTGAATTTGTGCAATGACGATATTTGACCTTTTTTGGATATTTAGTCAGTCAGGGGTTTTGGTTCAGGTTCCAGTTCCAGTTCTGAATATTCCAACCATCTCATGAATGTGAAACATAAGAGAATCAGAGGGAAAGGGGAGAAGGAAAGCACGTGTTTGATAGGATTTATGAAAGCACATAAAATGTCATATATTTCCCTGGAAGAGTACGGTGGCAAGGGGGCTGTGAAAGAGTGGCTCACCCAGCCATAATTTACATGCCCGTCTGGCTTGCGAAGGCGATTCCACCTGCCAGGAATGGGAAATGCCAAACACAGAGATCAGGACGTAAGGGGCAGGAGAGGGGAACAGGGGTTATATTGTGAGGCAACTATGCCATGCCCCATTGGACATGTATCAAAACGTCCTTTTCTGGGTTCGTTTTACGTTCACCAAATATTTCTGACCACCTTTTTTGACACAAAGAAAATCAGTACTTGAGCGCCTGTAACACATTTAATGAAGGGAAAGAATATGGCTGACCTCATTTGCAGCGTAAATGTGCTGGCTTTGATAATTAAATTGAATGAAATTTAATTTCAAGAGCCGAAAATGCAGTACCCACAACGCTTACATCCCTTGATGTAGTATCTGTAATAAAGAAGAATGTACTAGTGAAATTCTCCAGTGATCTCACACGTGCCTTTTTTTAACTGAAATGAATTCGGTGCACATTCCAGTTGTAGGATTCATTACTTCATACAAAACACTAAAGTAATTATGATGGATTTCTTGGTATGTAACGTTGATTAATTTAAATCTTGCTTTAAGGGGCTATTTTAATACCTCGGTCAATGCTAATACTGACAGAGTAAATGGATATCATTTTTATTATGATATATAGGACATTAATTATTTACTGACATATACACACACCCACATATATTATATATATATTTACTGTATATACGTATGTGGGTCATTCCATATAAAATCAATCAATTCTGGGAAATGTTCTCACCTGACCCCGTCAGAATCACCTAATTTTTTTTGTACATGAATTATAATCTATTTTATGATGCTATAAAAATTTTTAACTTTACACTATGAATATGAGTTATGGCCCCTTGAAGTACCTAGGGGTAGCTCAGATTCTGACGGTTTTTATTTAATATTAAATGTTCTCATTCTTGAGTCATTTTTGAGCCCTCATAGCTTCATAACTAAAAGTGCTAGCCACATTAAATGTTCAGGGCTCAAAGAAACATTGGAGTTGTGTTCAAAACTGCTATTTACATGCATAAAACTTCTCACAATCTCAAGCTAAAATCTGGCCACCAATATCACAGGATTTATCATAGTATCAATGTTCAAATTGCACCAGTTAAATATCTGTGGCCTAAAATAATACAAAGAGGCATTGGTAGCATGTACATATAATCTGTTTTCTGAGAATTCGTCATAGAAATCTTGAAAAATGCATTTTTTTTACTTTCTTTGAAGGTTCATATCACCATGTGGAATAGGTGCTTGGTGAAATCAAATTGTACCATGTGAACCATGTGTACCATGCTCGTTTTTCTCTAAATTTTGATATCAGCCATGATTCCTTCTATTTCAAAATAAAGGTCAAAGATAGGTATATTTTCATGCTCGCGGATATAGTTTAGGGCAGTGAAATTGACAATCTGACAATGTATACTCATAATTATGATGAAAATATAACATTGGAAAAGTTGGGAGCGTTCAGCATCTCCACCTGTATGGGACCCTAACCCTAAACTAACCCTAACCCTTTCCGTTGTCAGATTGTGAACTTCGCTGATGATGTGATTTCCAATATTATGCATGTAAAATAGATCTGATTGCACATTTGGACACAACTGAAATGTATTTGAGCCCTGAACATTTCATGTGGCTAGCACCGTTAGTTATGAAGCTATGAGGGCTCAAAAATTACTGAAAAGTTTATGCGAAATAAAAAGAGCCAGAATTTGAGCTACCCCTAGTTACTTCAAGGGGCCTTAACTTGCAATATATTCATAGTGTAAAGTTAAACTTTTGCATAGTTTAACTAAATAGATTATAGCTCATGCACAAAAATATCTGGTGATTCTGAGGGGGTCAGGTGGGAAGCATTGACTGATTGTATATGGAATGACCCATATATATACAGTATATATATATATCCAGTGAGCACCATAATTCATTGGACAGTGACACATTTTTGGTTCTGTACTCTAGCACTTTGAGTTTGGAAAGATACAATGAGGTTGAAGTGCAGATTAATTTGAGGGTATTTTCATCCATATTGGATGAACCGTTTTGTAATTATAGAATCTTTTGTACATAGTTACCCCATTTTCGGGCATCAAAAAATATTGGACAGTTTAACATAATGTAGAATAAAGTAATCATTTTTAATATTTGGTCACATATCCTTTGCATGCCATGACTTCCTGATGTCTGTGACCCAACAATATCAAAAGACTCTTGATATCTTATTTTCTGGTACTCCTACAAGCAATACTATATCTTTGAATGGATTGGCTAAATGGTTCTAAGTCAGGGATGTCAAACTGATTCCATCGAGGGCCGAGTGTATGCAGGTTTTTGTTCCAACTGTGCCCTACACCAGCTGATTTCACTAATTAGCTCAGCTCTTCAACCAAGGAGGTGAACTAATTAGTGGAATCAGCTGGTGTAGAGCATGGTTAGAACAAAAACTTGCATACACTCGGCCCTCGATGGAACGAGTTTGACACCTCTGTTCTAAGTCATCAAGGGTCTGACGTGTCAAACAAGCCTTAAACCATCAGTCTGCTGCCAGATAACCCCACTGGTGCAGCGTTCGGCACAAGGAATGTAATAGCCAACCATGTATTACACACTGTTCCAGCGTAATTTACAGCTAAATCTAGTCCCACCCCCCAATTCCCATAGAGATCCATTCAAATGCAGAGAAGTTATAGTATCGCTTGTAGGAGTACCAGAAAATAAGATATGAGTCTTTTGATATTGTTGGATCACAGACATCAGGAAGTCATGGCATGCAAAGGATATTAAAAATGATTATTTTATTCTACTGTATGTTAAACTGTCCAAATATTTTTTGATGCCCAGAAATGGGGGGGACTATGTACAAAATGTTCTATAATTTCTAAACGGTTCATCCAATATGGATGAAAATACCCTCAAATTAAAGCTGACAGTCTGCACTTCAACCCCATTGTCATTGTATCCTTTCAAACTCAAGGTGCTAGAGTACAGCACCAAAATTAGAAGAAATGTGTCACTGTCCAATGAATTATGGTGCTCAGTGTATATACAGTATGTGTGTGTCTTGAATGTTTTGCTCTGAAACATGTTTTCAATTTATTGCTGCAGCCTTGTTTCTTTTGCTTCCGATTCACAGCCAGATGTAATAGAAATTTGTTGCTAAACAGTTTTGTTCTGAAAATGTTTCCACAATCTACTCTGTGGTCATCTCCAGAGGTCCCATGAGCAAATACTCCAAATGGGTCCTAGTTATTTTACAAAGTGTATTATACAGAATTTTAACTTCACGTGCACCATTTAATATAGTACAAGATTTTCCAAAAAAAAAAAAATTATTCGGAGAGTTGCTTGTTTCTAATGGTGCTCTTGTGTTTGTTTTCTTGAACTGACTGAAACTGCCTTTGACTCAGCTCACACTCGACCACTCCACTAAAACACTGACAAGAGCCATCTCTCAAGCAAAGAATGTGGATGTTGGAGCAAAGGCTTGTCAGAGCTGACATTCATCATCCCACAGTTTAACTTGTGATTGTGAAAAAGAGGCAATTACTTTCCCTAATGAATGAAATAAATATGTCTTCACGTTAGGCCCCATTAGAAGGCCCTCCCGTTTTCTAAATTTATCGGAGACCCAGATTATTAAAACTCTTGCTTGATTTCCGTTCATGAGGCACTGCTGAGATCTCTCGGCTCTCGCCGGAGCACCTTTTATTCTCCACTGTAGTCAAAAGTGTGCAGCAGCGAGCTGAATCACAGCGTATGCTTCCATTGTACCTTAATGGCTTTTAACAACTCATTCTGGCAATGAAATAAATTAGCTCTGCACTGGCCTTGTGGCTGTGCTGTCACAGTCTTACTCAGTCTGCAATGTCCATTCTCTCTCTCCAAGTGACACAATCATGTGCTATATCTAGTTCCAAATAGTCGAACATGTTGCCTTAAATAGTTTCCCAAACCTGGATTCTTCAAGTAAACATGTTTATGTATTTTGACAGGTTATCCTTTGGTAAATTTATTCAGCCACTGTCATCACAGTAAAACACATGAACAGGAAAGACATTGCGATTCATTTATTTATTTATTTTTATAATGACCGAGTCTGATTCTTCATGCATGCAGCTAGATTCCCAGCATCTTTCCATTCAAGGGTCCATTACACATACGTAGGCACTTTACATTTGTCCCATTAGTTTTAGTTGATTCCAGGTGTTCAGTGTTGTGGGCCAGTATGCAGTTAAAGCATAATAAAGCCTGAAAGGCTCAATTAAAGGGACAGAGCCAAAAGTGGGGGCCCGTTTATTAGAAAGCAAATAGATGATGTTGGGTTTATGATGTGGAAGGTCATTGTTGGTTAATAAGTGCCTATATGAATGCAGGCAGGTGCTGTGTTAACACCTCCTCTTTACCCGCCTTGCATGGAGGTCATTCATTGGGGGGAGCATTAATGAAGGCAATATAATTAATAGATGGGCAGCAGGGACCCCTCAGTTAATCAATACAAGTGTGTTTGAAGAGCTGAACTTTGAGAAGGCCTGGGAAGATAGGGCGGAGCATAGGTCGGTTGCTGGGAACCCCAGGCCAAGTCTGTGTTGAGTGTGTGGTGCCATTGGTCATCCTTCAATGAGGCAATTTTACAGTGATACAGTTATTTAAGAGAGAGAGAGAGACGCTCTCTCTTAAAACACTTTACCCTCACTGGACACTTCAGGGTAAAAAATAAAAACATGCTACCAAAATGTAATTAGTGACATCAAATCTGTAGGAGGTTTGGGGGAGGGGGCAATGTGAAATGAGTTAATGCAATATATTCATAGTGTAAAACACAAATACAATATATTCATGAATAAAACACAAATGCAAAAACAGCTAGGAACATAGACTGCTCAAATAAAGGGTAGGAGGTAGCATGCTATTTCTTTATAATGATATGTATGCATTTCAATGTGTATGCACACAAACTGTATACATTCCAGATAAGTAACTAATAAACACAAATGTTCACACAAATACCAGAAAAAGAAAATATCTGTAAATCTGTTGTCTTTTGCCCCGAGGTGTGTTTCTACCATGACGAGTGAGTCTAAACAAAAAACAGAATACAGAAATTACTCATTTGCTGCAATGAACACAACATGGCCCATTTTTTGTTTTGGACTGGCCCCTCAGGTGAAATGTGGTAGTGCATGGGGTGAAACCTTAGCTGGAGACAGAGGGGAATTCCAGCCCTGGGTTTCAATTGAGTTAATCCCTGGAAATGATGTTAATTGAACGCTGACAGCTGGCCTTGAAACACACCCCCTTCCATGTGTTCCAACACTTTTAAACATTTCAGTTGATCTTCTCAGATTCACACCGCTGTTGTTTTAGAGAGAGAGACATGGTCCATGCAAGTTTTTGCCTTTGCAATTCCCACTGATCTATTTCCCTTTAGTTATGAAGTGGATTGTTTACTTTTGCTCCTTCAAAGGGAGGATATTGACAGGCCCCTGTTCATGCTGAATCGAGGACCCACTGTTATGACCTGTCAGTTCTTGTCTCATCTGTCATTTCTATACTGCAGCAAGCATGGAACCAAAGTATTTCCATCTCACTCAAGATGTACAGTATCAACTAACTATTTACCCTTTGCAGGAAAGAAAATAGTAATACAATACGGAATATTTATTAGACTTTGGTTTAGGATGTTTTCACGTGACGCCATAAATGCACTTACCGCCATTTTGCATCACACCCTCCTCCTGTGCTTGACCAAATTAAATAGGATTTCAGCCACTGACTCTTAGGATCTAAACCCATTTAGATTTGAATGTGATGTTATTAAGACAGCTGACTAGCTAGTTAGACAACCTACTGGTCCGTTTATGTCTCATATTAACTACCGACCAAACTAGCTATCTGGCTATCATAAAACAATTACAATCAAACTTAATTCTTCCTCCTGTCTGGAAAACTAAACATATCTAACATAACATATCTAACTAGCTGTCCAATTATATCTCACTAGATTATTTCACCTCAATGGTTAATATGCATGTTATTTAACAAGGTATGGGACTGAAATATTAATGTGCCATTTCATAAAACTTGTTCATAAAACAAAATGTTTGCTGCTAGCAACAGCTCAGAAAGACCAGACCAATTGAATTTCTTTTTTTTCCTTGCTTTAAAATGATTTTGGGAGTTTTATGAAAGATCTTACGCTTTAACACCATACCTTTTTGAACAACCAACTATAACACAATTGTACGTTAAAAATATTAATCATCTAATTAGGTTTGTATTGGTAACTTACCGTTACTATAATAGTGAGCAGGAAGCCCTGAGGGAAGGACAATTGTGCTGGAACCTTTGTTGACATAAAATTGTGATGTCATTGAAAACAATTTCTGCCATTTCAACCACAATATAATATTCAAACTCATAGATGGCTTTCATAGCTTTTTTAGGTCCCACTAACCTCTCTTTAGTTAGTTTTTTTACTTTTCTTAGATTTTTAAAAATTAATATACAGTACATAAAGGAAATGAGAACAATTACTGCCACTCTGTTTCAGAGAGCCATCCTTTTTAAATATGACATGCCTACAAAAGAAGAAGGGACTAATATCATAGGACCTGTCATGTTTGAGGTCTCTGGTGCACTTAGCTAGCGGGGACAGGCCAATATTTGCAGAATCATGGCTCAGCTGCCAAATATGAGCGCCAGGGGCATTTTTGGAAACCGGATACGCTGATAAAGTCTAAGCAATGGTGTAGCGATCAGGGCAGCAGCCCTATAATGGTCCCTCTCCCCTGTGAACAAATACCCTGCTCAACCACGAGGTCATCCACACGCTAACCGCGCCAACCATCTGCCACCTTTATTTTGCTTGGTGACCAGCGGCCTGTCGTCGCATTAACTCTGGAACCCCAGGTCAAGATCAACCTCCATCAAAACCTTTTGGACAACAAGCATCAAGCTGTGTTTTTACAACTCTAACCTTGTAACTACAGCTTGGATTCAGTGTCAGGCTGAAATGGAAATAAGCCTAACAGCTGAAGTAAGCACCAGATAATCAGTTCAGCGGGTCCTGCCCGTTAAGGCTTGTTTATGCTTTGCACATCCGTGTATCCGTGAGTCCATGCAGACAATGTTATTTTGGAGTAAAGTGCTGAATACCATGCACATTCCTGAAGGAGATACTCGTTTACAAACACGTCTCCCTTGTCCACATGCATTCAAATCTCATGAGTGTACAGACATTACATATGTGTCCGTTCGTAGCAGGCACGCGGTTCTTTTTCAAAGTAGAAATACACCTTCAAATGGAGGGAAAAGCGATGGGAAAGTCAAATGCTTTGCGGAGCTCGGTAGTACTAAACGAAAGCAACGTGAGGTAAAAGATGGGCACAGGCCCCGGACTCCCTTCCCTAACCCCTGATGCTTTGTGCAGCAGATTCCTACAGCCCAGGGGGCTGTTACTGCAGAACAATGCTCAGTGTGAGCCCTGCAATAGAAAACGGCTCCGTTTTCCCCTCTCTCAGAAACAGACACAAGTGGCTGCATTTCCTGTTTCTGGATTAAGTTCAAGTTTTTTGACTGTGACCGGGGCTCTTTTCTGACTCGAAAGAAAGTTTGATATTTATCACGGACTCCCCTGTCCTTCTTATCCAGAGCGAGAGGGAAGGCAGGCGGGGGGAGACTGTACAATGGTCAACTGAAAGGAACCATTCTTTTATTCAGCAATTAACCCCATCTGGGTAAATAATACGGTGTTGTGCAATTGAGCCGTCGCTGTTATGCACCGGGTCCAGAACCTGAAACCACTTCAAAGCACCACTCTCCAAACGATGACAAGATGCGGCAGAAACAGCTTTTCACAAAGTATATAATGCAAGTATTGTGTTTCATTGTACAGTACTAAGGAGAGTAAAGCTGCAGTGATACTGCAGATAACGTGTCTGGATGCACTTACCTGCTGGAAACCCGATCTTATTGTTTTAAATTGGGGGCTCAGGGTGGGGGGCGGCAGGGCGGGGGTGGGGGGTTATAAACCACGACCAAGGAGCGGCAGAAAGGAAAAGTCCTTGAGTATGGCAGGGGTCTTGCTGAGCCACGACAGCATGCTTCCCCATCTATCGCTCTAAAGGCCAGTCCACACCAAGAACGATAACTGTAACGATAACGATGTGAGCATCCACACTGATGAATGATAACGTTCTGTAAACAGTGGCACCAAGCATGCGCTGCGTCGGCAGCTTGTAAATTCTGATGGATTTTGATTGGCTGTCAGTGTTTCTATCATTCATCAAATCACAAAGTGATCCCAACGATATCATTTGTCACTGTCGTTGTCGTTATGGTTGTGGAGTGAACTCTGCCATCCACTTGAGTTAGAACGATTTTTAAAATGATGTACTTATAGTTATCATTATAGTTATCATTCTTGGTGTGGACGGGCCTTAAATATGCGTGGTGGGTGTATTTGTCTTCCTTTGCCATGACTGACCCCCACTACTCTGCCAAACCCTCACCCTGTCCCCTGACCCCTCATCCAGCACCAGCTTGGAGAAGCTATGAGAAGCTGTAATTACTATCCATCACACCCATCTTCCAAATTTACAGCAAGTGGACTAAACATGTGATATAGAGGACATGAGAAAAGCAGAAAGTGACTGCTGGCTTGGAAGGGTGTCAGGCCTTCCCTGAAGGAGATATGATCTTCCCTGGGAGAGCTCAGTTATGGCTGTATTCCTGGGGGCTCCATTTAACCTGCCCGGAGCTCCACGCTGCATTTTTGGCACCGGTGGGGTATGTGTTCGGGGAGAGGGAAGCCTTGCTCTCGCCTGCTGTGGAATGTGCCACAATTTTGCTGGAGAACACGTCACCTCCTTGAGTAGGGACATTGCGCGTGCTCACGCAGACTTTCTCTCTCTCTCTCTTTCAGAAAACAGAAACATATAATGTTAACTGCACATTTGCTTTGGCTAAAAGCATCTGCCACATGAATACTTTGTAAACTGTAAATTGTGTAAACAAATAAATATATATATATATATATATATCACTACCTTAAATTTGTTACCTGCTTAATTAGTTGACAACAAAATGTTTCACAATAGCTGTGGATTCTGTCTGGATTAGCATTTGCATTTAAACAGACTTTTCTTTCATGTTATTTAACCCTTTACATTTGTTATTTCAACTGACTAGTGAAGCCTAAAATTTCAGGTCTGGGGAAATGGCTTGTTTTAACTGACATGCAAGGGAGAATGTCAAAAGTCAGAGAACTGAGAGAAGGCTCGGGGTACAAGTTCAGCTGGGCTTCGCCTGTGCCAAAACGGCGCAGACTTGTTTGCAAACTGACTGGCTGGAATTTATTTCTGTTTTATTGAAGAACATATTTAAAATATGTTGCAAAATGCAACAATTGATTGCGCATGATATTTTTAGGTTGCAAAAGATGTGGCCGATATGAGAGACCTCTTAAACGCTATTTCTCAAGCATAGACCATAAAAATTCCACAATGCATAAACATCCTGCATTTCCAACTCGGATTTTACATGAATTCAGCAGAATTACTTTAATATCAATCCCCTTGTTGGGCCAATGCATTAAATTAACAAGGGACCTGCAGAGGGTGTAAGGGGCAGTTTATCAAATTTCCAAAAGGGCATTCAGGTGCATACACCTGCCGATTTTTACAAGTAATTAAATACATCTATACCTGGTATGACTACATTTGCAACACTGCTATAGGGGGTGGTATTAAAATAAACTTTTTTATTTTGCTATCTGCCATCTGTAATTAATCTCTGATTGTACAATGCAGTACAACCACTGTAGTGGAATTACAATTATATGAGTGTGAAATGGCTATTGTTTGTCTCGCTTTCAACTTATATTAACCCCTTTGTGCAGTGACCCTAGTGGCGTAGACCCTGGGGTCTACATCACAAACATCCTACTGTACCATGTCAGAAAGCGAGTTAACATGGACACCTGCATATTGTCTTCATCAGCGCGAGTCGGGCTATTATCCTACGTGCCACCATGCTTCCGTGTTTCATAAAAGTATATTGACCACTCTACAGCGTGATCTACATGAGAGTGAATCGGGTTGAAGATAATGGACATGTAAATATATTTAGGACTTGGTTACAGTTCTTCTTTAACCACCAAAAAATGTTATACTATCACAGCAACAATAAAAAACACAAAGGTCCTGCATATAGGTAAATTAAACTGTTATTTCGCCTGCTCACTTATTAGAGTGAATTTCTGTCATTATAACATAATTTCCTTCTGATATGAAAATCTCTCAAAGTATGGAATAAAGTCTTAATCTTACCTGCATTATTAAAGCCAGATATGTCCTTTCTAAGATTATGTTGTTATTTTCTGCCTATATGTGGTGTACAGTGTAAGTTTCAACATGTGCAAAATCTCAAATATTAATCTGCAGAGCATTACGCAATTCAAATTGGGAGTAGTAATGTCTTGGAACTAATTGTAATTGATTGACGGCCTTAATATACAAAAAGAATGCATAATAAGCTTTCGAAAGAGGTATAATCTGTGACGCTCTCCATTTCCGTCCCCGCTGTGCTCCTTGTTTTACCTTTTCCCTCACGTGTCGTGTTATGTTTTCATGTTTCCTGTTTGTTTCCCTCGTGCTGCAGGCTGGGCGTGGGTTTCTCCCTTCGTGTCACTCATTTCCCTTGCATTATCTTCGCCTATCCCATTCCTTTCTCCACCTGCATTCCTCACGCTCTCTGCTCTGTTAATCACTCACGTATACATTCTCACGCGGCACGCAATTAGTACTCATTTACTCTCCTATATATTCTCCCGGTGTTCTTTGTCTTGTGCCAGTTCATTAAGTCTCGTTGTTGAACTAACTCTTGTCTTGTCTCGCTTCGTGTCTAGTAATCTAGCCTTGCCTTGCTTTGCTGCCTTAAGTCTTGCCTAGCTCAGCGTATTACGCTGCCTGTCTTGTTATGCCTTGCTGTCATTAACGCCTTGTTCTTCCTTGCATGTTCATCAGCCTGCAGCTGTCCTAGCCCACTCCAAGCAGCCCCTGTCTCCCGCATCCCACTCCTCCTCTGCTACACCAGCCCAGGATTCCGCCACCATCCAGCCCCTTGCCTACTCCCACTCCCGCTCAACCCAGGATCCAGTCCCGGCATTATATATTCTCCCTATACTTCTGGAGTTGTTGACGAAGTAATAAATTATTGAATTCTTGAAATTCCTGTTTGAGAGTTGTGCGTTTGAGTCCAGTCCCTTCACGGAATCGTAACAGAACGAACTGGCCAACATGGACTCTGAACAGATTCACCACTCCCTCGCCTGCCAGAGCGGTGTCATCGAATGCCATAACCATCCGTAACAAGTACCCATTGCCACTAATCAACTCTGCCTTTGAACCCCTACATGATTCTACTATTTTCACCAAACTGGATCTCCGCAACGCCTACCACCTCGTCCGTATCCGGGAGGGGGATGAATGGAAGACGCTGTTCAACACCCCCCTCGGACACTTCGAGTACCTGGTGGTCCCGTTCGGCCTTACTAACGCTCCAGTGGTCTTCCAGTCCCTGGTGAACGATGTTCTATGCGACTTCCTCAGATGGTCTGTATTCGTCTACATTGATGATATCCTAATATTTTCCAAAACCTGAAGAGCATGTTATCCATGTCCGTCAGGAGAACAAGTTATTTGTCAAAGCCGAGAAATGTAGTTTCCACACCTCTTCCGTTCCTTTCCTGGGATTCATTGTGGAGGAGGGGAAGATCTGAGCCGACCCCGCAAAGATCCAAGCCGTAGCTGACTGGCCCCAACCGGCCACACGTAAGCATCTGCAACAATGCCTGGGCTTTGCCAATTTTTACAGGTGGTTCATCCGCAATTATAGCGTCATTGCTGCTCCCCATTGCTGCTAACCTTACCTCCACTTCCATCCCCTTCCTCTGGAACCCCGAGGCTAACCACGCCTTTGCCACACTCAAGGCTAAGTTCTCCACAGCTCCCATCCTCTGCCACCTGGACCCCAGCCGTCAGTTTGTCGTGGAGGTAGATGCTTCCGACACTGGCGTTGGGGCCGTCCTTTCGCAACGCTCAGCCCAGGATCACAAAATCCACCCCTGCGCCTTTTTCTCCTAGAGACTCACCCCGGCACAGCACAACTAGGACATCGGGGACCGGGAGCTACTGGCTATAAAGCTTGCCTTGGAGGAGTGGCGGCACTGGCTGGAGGGGGCAGGTAAGCCATTTCTTGTCCTGACTGATCACCGCAACCTCGAGTACATAAGATCTGCCAAGCGACTAAATGCCCGTCAAGCCCGCTGGTCCCTGTTTTTTGCTCGATTTAACTTTTCTATAACCTACAGACTCGTTCCCAGAACAGTAAGCCTGATGCACTGTCACGCATGTTCTCCCCTCATGCCAGACCTGCTGTTCCGGACCCCATCATTTCCCCATCCTGCGTAGTGGCTGCGGTCTCCTGGGAGATATAGTGGTAGGTATAGTGAAGGCCGCCCAGGCTACCCACCCGGACCCCCGCAATAACCCCAACTCCTGTCTATTTGTTCCAGACTCCTACCGCTCTCAGGTTCTCCAGTGGGCCCACGCCTCCCGTCTGGCCTGCCATCCTGGTATCCTGAGGACCACCGCCCTGGTCAGGAGTTTCTGGTGGCCCATCCTGAAGGGGGATAGCTGTGCTTTTGTCCTCGCCTGCCCTGTGCCCTGTGTGCGCCAGGAGTAAGGCCTCCCACCATCCCTCCGCTGGCATCCTTCCCCCTCTCCCCGTCCCGGGCTGTCCTTGGAGCCATGTGGGGGTGGATTTCGTGACCGGTCTGCCCCCGTCGGATGGCAACACCGCCATCCTGACCATTGTGGACCGGTTCTCCAAGGTGGCCCACTTCGTCCCCCTGCCTAAGCTTCCCTCTGCCCTGGAGACAGCGGAACTCCTGGTGCTGCATGTGGTGAGGCTGCACGGGATGCCCAGTGACATTGTGTCGGACCGTGGGCCCCAGTTCTCCTCCCAGCTGTGGTGGGCCTTCTGTGCTGCCCTGGGCGCCTCCGCCAGCCTGTCCTCGGGATACCACCCCCAAACCAACGGCCAGACGGAGCGGACTAACCAGGACCTGGGAACTGCCCTGCGGTGCGTGTCAGCTCGCAACCCCTCCTCCTGGAGTAAGTTCCTGTCGTGGGTGGAATACGCCCATAACTCCCTGAGCAGCACCGCCACCCGGGATGTCCCCCTTTGAGTGCTCCTTGTTGATGCCCCCCCCACCCCCCCCGGATTATTGATGATGCCCCAGCCTACACCGTCAGGCGCGTACTGGATATCCGCTGCAGAGGTCGCGGACACCAGTACCTGGTGGACTGGGAGGGCTACGGCCCGGAAGAGCGGTCCTGGCTATCCAAAAAGCTGATCCTGGATCCCTCCCTCATCCGTGAGTTTCACAGATGCCACCCCCGGAAGATCAGACCAGGGGGGACACCAGGAGGCGTTCCTTAGGGGGGGGGGGGGGGTACTGTGACGCTCTCCATTCCCGTCCCCGCTGTGCTCTTTTTTCCCGTCTCTTTTCTGTGTGGGAAGGGGTTGGTGTGGCTACAGAACCTGTGAGGTTTCAGTGGAGCATTTGTATCTAACTAGCTACTGCAATGGCAGAGGTGAAGCCCAAGTACAGTGAAGCCAAACAACAAGCTGACAGGGCATGTTCAAGAAGCGGAGTCAAACTAGGATTTGCTAAAAGTTTGGCAAAGGGGATGAAAAGTGACACGAAGTTGATGTTTTCTTTTGGACCTATAAGTGATGTTACCTCTAGTTATCCAGCTAGCTACATTAGGTATTTAGATGGCCGAAGTCGGGTACCTTGAGTGGGCGGGTTGAGGACGGAGGAGGAGACTTCTTTGATTGTAAACACAGGACAACAGCAAGGATAGAAATATTGCATGATGCACGTTTATGCATCCTTTAATAGTTGTCAAGTAGGCCTAAATTGTAATTTTGTTTCCCAATATAAAAAAATATTTCATCAAATAAAAAAGGGGCACTTGAGGCAATGAGAGTAAATGGACAGTTGCTCAGGCAACCAGAGCCCCCCCTTCTGCAAGTCTCTGAAATTAACAGCAAGTGAAATCCATGTTTTCTGACGTTTTGTTCTCAAAGATGTAGCGCAATGATGACGGCTGTTTCCGGTTGTTGTTTCATCTCTGGTTTGTACCAAACATCATTGCACAAGGTGTTTTTTGGTTTAGTTTATTTTTTGCTTTACTTTCATTTCACACATCCCCAACAGTCTTGGTACATGCCGTATCTCTAACATCGTGCAAGCGTGGTACCCAATGTTTTATGTTTCTGCTTTGTACCTTTAACATCTCCATTACCATTTTGTTTAATTGAAATCCTGCTAATTTACGTGCAGCCTGAAAACCAACATTCTGCCTTCTGGCCTGGGTGTGCAAGAGCGCAGCGCACGTCTGTTCACCCCATAAACACGCACATAGTTCACGCTCTACTTAGAATGTGGAGTGCTGTCGAAAACATTGCGGTATAGTATTTTTATTTTCATATTTTACTGAATGTATAGCTTTAGCAGTGTTGGTATTTTTTCTCCTTTTTGAGTGTTTGTTAATCTGGGTTATTTCTGCATTTTATCATTTTTAAACCAGTTCACATTTTGAAGCCATTGCCCTACGTGTGGGAATGGGTCAGTCCAGGTAAAAGGCAGGGTCGTGAGTATATAAGGCTGGTGGGTTTTTTTTTTTTTCCTGAGAAGGCAGCCTGCTGTGAGGCTGGTGTTTTGGTTGATGTTATTTTTTTTTGTTTGTTTTGTTGCTGGGTTTTTTTTTGTGTGGTGATTTCTGTGGTAGTACTGCAAATAAAACTTCACTTTGGTTTGCATAGGACTCAAGGGACTAAGACCAGAGGGGTGTACTACGAATCGAGATTAAGGGGTTACCAAGCTAACAAGCTTCAACCCTGGGTTTTCTGTATCACGAAGCCGACTTTATATTTAATCGATGTATATTGCCATGGCAACTTACTCTGCACGACTAACCTGCTCCAGGGCAGGTTATTGTGAGGGGTTGGGTTCGGCGAACCCAACGCGACAGAAAGGGAGTCAGAAAGTTATCCACTAACTGTGAATAACCACAAGAAGGACAGAAGAAAAGGAAAAAAGTCACGGGAAAAGGTTTTTGAGGCCAAAATAATAACAACCCCAAACGAGGGCGACGCTTGTAGATATGAGCAGAGAAACAGAAATGAACAGGCAGCTTTCCTGAAGCTCTTAACTGTCAGAGAGCTTGTACAAAACAAAGGAAGGAACAAAGGTAATACGAGGAATAGAGAGATAATGGTGAACTTAGAAGAAAAAAAGAATCCTAACTCTAAGTCTAAGCGGAGCTTGCTGCGTTGCTTATTTGAACCAACAAGGAATGCAGTCTCTGAGTCCTATACCAATACCGGCTTTGTGGTGTGGTGAAATACCACAAACGCGCCGGAAGAAGGAAGTACTGGCCTTAAATAGCCAGCAGGAAACTCGAAACAGGTGAGCAGCTAAGGACCGGGTGGAAACTAAAACACGGAACGGACGACGGAAAAGAACTACAATAGCGCCCACATGCGGCTCCGAGGAGAAGCAACCGTAGAGATAAGAGAAAGGGGCAAAACCATGACAGTTATGTTCAAGCTATCGGATAGACCACCAGGGCACATCCGGGTACTTGCCAGTTCACGCCCCTCTCTGGGGGAATACAAAGGGAAATGCGTCCATTCGACTCAATGGGATTGCCCTGAGACACAACAAAAAAATCCCTGTATAAATTAAAAAAGACAAACAACGAAAGATATGTTTTGTAATGTATATAGATAAAATCTCTACCGATTCTATTACATCACTACCCAGCATCGAGCAGGCCACATAATGTTAAATTTGACCTGATTTTGTGAGGGGGTGAGTCGGTTTCGGAGGACCAGACGTGACAGAAGGAATCTGAAAGTCTCCGCAAGCGGTGACCACTAGAACGGAAGAGACTCCGTAAAAAGGACAGGGAATAAAATGAGAAACAGGCTCCCACTCTCAATATGAGAGAGCAAATAGAAGGAAGACTGGAAAAGAGGAGAAAGAAAAGCGACCCGCATTAAGTCGGGTGAATAAGTCGGCCCCCTCCTCCATCAAGCCATTCGTGTCGCGCATAACAGGGGCGTTGGAGCAGATTAGGGGATCAGCCCAAGCGAGAGCAGGAGAAAGAAAAGTGACCCGCAATAAGTCGGGCGAATAACTCATAGCACAAGAGACAGAATAGGAAGGGTTCACCTCACGCTCTCACAATAAGAGAGGAAACTATAAGGGGAGGTGAACGAAAATAAAAGATAACAGAAAACAACCCGGATACTGGGCAAAAAACTCGTAGGCTTGAGTAAATACAAAGATAAGAACAGAAAAGACCTCTCGCTCTCTAAACAGAAAGCAGGCAGAGAGAGGTAGAAAGAAAAAACTAAAGGTAAAGGCAAAACTGCCTTAGCAGAACTTAGAAAAGAAAACCACAACGAAAGACAGAAAATGCAGAAAAGAAGGGATCTCCTAAAGAACTCTAAAGCACTTTCGGCAAGTCCAAAGCAAAGCGATGGGGCAAAGTGGTCTCCAAAAGCACCTTCTACCTATACCTTACCGGCTTTGTATCAAATGTAATACAATACAGAAGCACCGGAAGCAGGAAGCACAGAGCTTAAATAGCCGGCAGGTAACTCAGCACAGGTGAGACGGCTGAGTAAAAGACAAAGCGAAAGCCCGGAACGGAATGAAAGGGTAAGCCGAGAGCACCCTCGCGCTGCTCCGGCGGCGAACGACCGCAGAGGAAAAAGGACTGACAAAACCCATGACAGATATAGTCTAGCAACATGCTTCGACTTCAGTCTTCCAAGTTTTAAACATCCAGCAAATTAAACATCAACAAGTTTCTTTCACTTTGACAGTGGCAAAGTGTGTTAATGTTAACGTTCCTGAGACCACAAAGTAATTATGTAGCACATATGTATTTGCTACATATAACAATTTTGAGAAGTGTAAAACAGATCACACTTACGTGCTAGTTTTCGTTAGCGCATCTATGGGGTTTTCCATAGTTGTTAGCATTAAGCTAATCGGTAGTTGAAAGCAGTTAAGCTAACTGTATTTATGCGTTTGATTCCTGAGAGGAATAGCTGGTATTGTGTTGCATGCCAGTGATCATCAGTAAACATGTCAAATTCACCATCGGCCTCTGGATGCTTCTTAGTTAGCTGTCTACCTAGCTATATCTCCAGCTACATTTAGCCTAATGAGGCCAGATTAAGCACACCGACCCGATCGGAACAGTCAGTTGAAGTTTCGGGCCAACTTATTGTTGAAGCCTAACTATCCATATTATGTGATGTTTATTTACCTGTCAAAAACTGCTTTCCGCAGACATGCGGAGATGCAGGACACCATCGACTCCACCTGGGCTGGTTCCCAATATTCTTCACTCCCCACCTCCTTTCGTCCACTCCCCCACTACCACTCCTCTCCTACCCGGAAGTATGCAAAACTGCCTGAACATTTTGAGTACACGTATTTGCATGTACAGTATACAATTTACATGACATTTCGGTTTGCGTAGAGACGTTAATTAATATGTAACCATTAATACGAACTTAAGATGTAATCAGCGACATATTAAAACGCAAAGATCTGTTTCCAGCGCATGGAGGAGAGGACGCACCCCTGCTCTCTCCTAATAGCCTGCAGCCACAGGGCTTGTCTTTTGGGATTTCCGATTGGACATGGCAAACGTTCAAAATGCAAGTCTGTTTTTTTTTAAAATAGATTGGCTGTGCAGTTCACAATACAACTATGCAACAGCTTTTGGGAATTTTGGCAGTTTTTTGTCAATCTTTGTCCTCTTCTTCCTCTTTTGTACTGTTGTTCTCTATGGGAGCAAATCTGAATTATTCCCCTGTAGTGGAGCGTGGTAGTCACAGAAACGCTTCAGTGACATATGACCGCGGTTGCTATCAAAACATATAAAAGCACCGCCCTTTGACCAATCAACTCCTTGGCTTTGGAAAAAGGTGTCTCCATTCCAAAGGATCCGATAGAGATATGTACTAATAGTGAGGGAATCTCTTTGCAGGGACAGATTATTGAGTTCCACAAAATATTTTCTGAGTTCTGGAAAATTCTTGTGAGTCTTTTTTATGAATAAACGTTGGTGTGATTGCTTCAGCTAGATTTTAAAAATGCTGTATTAAGTTTGAAGTTTAGGAGCTCTAGAATGTAATCGTACAGAAATAAACTGTTTGACAATGTACTGAGAGTATAGATTTATTTGTTACGAGTGGTAAGGTGAATAAATTATTAATAAAATAATAAAATAATTTTACCTACACGATGTGCTTTTTTTGTGGTTGCAAAATCTCCTCCCTGGCTTTGTTGGAGGCAATGGTGTTACTTTTTGCTCTTATGATTGTTTCATGTTCTTCGTATCTGTCTGTATCAGACTTTTTTTCCACAGGAGAGAAATACACTGCTCTAGTACAGCCCATGCTGCAGCGCTATAAGTTCATTATTGCAGACGCCGCCCCTTGTATGGGAACGTGCACAGAGCTTGATTAATAAAGCCTGTGTTCACTTAGCAAGTTGATAGCCACGTTCGTAGTACCGGTTAAGCCAGATTGCGGTGGTTAGGCTTTCCAAAGCCAGCTAACGCAAAGAAACCCTGGCTATGTTAAGCTTCCTTCGTAGTATACCCCCCAGGGCTGCGTTCAGATGTGAAATTTATGCTTTCTTCCTGTCATTCCGTTCCGTTGCTTCAAGGGGGGAATCCCCAAAATGCCAGGATGAAATATGGCAGCCACACAAAGTGGGATTTGGTTCCAATTTAAGAAAGGGGAGGGAGTAATTATATTCCCTCACTCCCTCGTTTATCCTCCCTTCCACCAAGGGAATAAAATTCAAACTTCTAGCAAGAAGGGAATCCCACAATGCAATGCTCCACACAGAAAACGTGGGCCCATTTCTCCCATTCTTGTCAACTTTTCCTGTCATGGTCAGTGCCCAGAAAACTGTCATTTCCACAGAAAAAGTGCAGTTGTAAGATTGCAGAATTGGGTTCTACTTTTTCAGTTACATACATTGGGCTTTAGGCCAATTCGTTTGCATTGATTGCACTTCCACTCACCTGAGTTGATGGTTTTGCTCTCCAAACAGCCGTTAGCCAGGAGGTGGACCTGTCTATCAAAAATGTTCAGTGTTCTGTCTGTCTGTCTGCCTCTTCAACACTCTTATAGAATAGAAATGCTGTGCTGAGAAATCTTTCAAGTGAGATTGGCGGAGGTGATACAACAAATCCCCATTCATTTAGTCTTAAAATAGGCTTTACTTTACTACTGTTTGTTCCTCCTTTCCCCCTTTATAGGAGAAACACCCCATGCCTTTCAAAGGCCTTGGTTAACTAGATGCATACTAAGAATGGGCTGCGGGGTGGCGTAACCTTACTGGACCAGCATATGCAGTGCCATGTCGCAAAAACAGACCATAGCACCACACTATCTGCCAGGCATTTTGTTTGCATATGATACTGGAAGTAGCCTCCACTGCAAACAATTTGAACAGAAACTTAATTGTGTATCCACAATTATATCCACAATTGTCTATTATAACAAACAGTGAATAACAGGCAAATCAAAACTTTATAAAAAATAAAAACCCATGATCAAATGGAAATATGATTTTATGTAACACTTACGGTGTGAGTAGGCTTAGTGCTAGTAAGCATAGTTCCGATCATTTCAGTACTGACAAACATCTGTAACTCCCGGCAGAAACAGAGACATCCAGTGAAACACTTTGTAATAAACCACCAGCTCGTTCAGTGTAACAGTAGCCAATACCCTTCACTAAAAAAAAATACCATAAAAACGAGTCTTTTCACCGTTTTCTTACAGTATAACCATTCCAAACATGCAAAATCTGTCATTTAAATATGGCTTTTGTGGCTGGAGTAATTTGCATAATGGGTCTTAGTTGATCACCCGCAAAGTGTGAAATGTTAACGCGTGCAAATACTTTGGCTGTGTCTGCAAAATAACACCCCTTATTTGGCATCTTAGTAAATCGACCCGTAAGTATTCAAAATGAAAACTGCAAAGAAATTATTGGTCCTTTAAAGGTATAGTGAAAAAGCATAGGTCTGAAAATATCATTCATTGATATTTTGCAATTTGAATGGTACTTTCTCATAAAATACTGCATACCAAACAACAAGTTTATTAAATATATACTTCTTTTTTGCACATTTTGCATGGCATGCAAATTCAAGCATTCAGAGAATTCAGCTGTGAGTATATGTTTAGGAACAAGATCAATAAGATGTTGAACTGGTCTAAGAAGGTCAGGAAAGTTTTATTGGGGGGTTTAGGGGTGTAGTGTAATGGGGTGTTGATTCACAGACTTAGCTTTCTCATAGGTGATAATTTCCCAGTTTAACCTTTCAAGCACAGAATAGATTAGAGGAGCCACTTCAGGTGTCCTGGTGTGACTTGAAACAAAAGCAAAAGGTAAATAGAATGCTTACCTTCTAAGGCTAGGTGTGTTTACCTATTGATAGCTGAACTGTCTATTCAGTAATTACAGGGGATTTCAGAATGCCCTGAAATCCTTTACCCCTGTCCTTTTCAAGTGTCTCTCTATACATTGAATTGTCCCTTAGTGGAAAAGTTTACTTGGAAAACACTAACGGTCTTATGCAATTCATAGTCATTCAAACCAGGTGGACATCTTGCTATTACTTTGTGTGAATGTACTCTTGGTGGTCATTAGGGAAAATGTGTGACACAGTTTGAGTTTGGGAAGCACATAAGGTACTGTGCTACTACAGACCAGAGTTTGCAATGGTTTAACCAAGTGGAGTCCAGCCGCTATGCAAAAAAAAGGAGAGTACGGTCAACAAAAAAAAAAACAGCCCTCAGTCAGTCTTCCACCATAATGAAAGTCCAGTTTCCCCTGCCCCGGGTGAGCTTGAACAAGATGGTATCTGAGAAACAATTACACTGTCACAATCAAAGGAAACTGACTTTAAGTAGTCCGTCAAATTCACATCGGGAGCTAATGACTAGTCATCCTTCCCACCATGTCAGAGGGGTCCTGAATCACTCTTTGTTCTCAAGCTCACCTGTCTCTAAGTAGATTGCTCAGCATTACACCTCAGGCGCTGATGTCCACACTTAAAAGCCAAGCTGGGCCCCTGAGGTGGTGCAGAGCAGCGAGAATATTCTCTCTCTACAAACATACCAAAATCACCACCTTCGACTCGACAGATTGCTGTGTTCAGGGCTGCAAAACCATAGTCATGGACCCTGTAAGAACTGTTTGATTACCTTGATATTGGTTTTGTTTTTTATTTATTCATTTGTTTTTTCTTTCTTGTTCTGTTTTTGTGTGAAAATCTAAATAGAACTATGACCAGTATGACTTGGTTATAATAAGGTTTGTTGCGAATTTGTACTACGTATGAATGGAGGATATATGAAATTAAGTGGGTGTTATGGCGTTTTCATTGGTGAGAAATTGTTAAGCATTGGCAACTGCTGTGCTCAAAAAGGTGAAAGTAATTAAACTTTTTTTTTTTTCTCCATTAAAGTTAATCACAAAGCACATTGCAGTTAAGTCGGGCCTTATTTTCCACCCAAACTGACCAAGAAAATGTATTCAACAAGTCGTCGTTTTTGTGTTGCGAAGGGTTAATACTGGTTTCATGTTTAACATCAATTAAAGGTGTAACACTAATTACAGAAGACATTAGGAAACTGGAGGTATCCTGTAGTTTTTCTTCCAGCTTAATGATTTGCCAGGAGCCCAACATATGGCATGCCTGAAATATTTGTGAACCCTTAAACATGTGAAAGACATTGTGCCTGGGAAATAGAGGGAGACCTGTGAGCTCGTCCTGGGACAGCCTTGCAGAACTGTTGAAGCCAGATGAATACAAAGGCTCTGTGCCAACCGGTCAATCTTTAATAGGCAAGTTATTATTGAAAATGACTAGTGGTCTGGTTACGCTGTGCCACTCTTGTTCGGGAACCCACCGGGCAGCTGGTTTTGCTTTACCTGATTCATTGCGGTAACCACACCGTAATGGCCTCCAATCTCTTGTTTCCTTTCTCTTTTCAAAGCGGCCCCCACACTCCCCACCCCCCCCCTCCCCCTCACCCCCACCCCATCCCGTGTGCTCAGTCAGTCCTGGGGACACCCCATCCATTCTTTCTTTATTAAACTTCAGCACTTCCCCGAGACTCATTTCCCTTTACGGGCTCTTTCCTGTGTTTCCTAGGACTGGGCTGAGGAGGAGCCGGGTGGGCCGCCCGACTCGGCCAGGGGGTTGGGTGGGGGTGGGGGATGGACAAACTGGCAGGGGGACAACATTGGAAGTGACTGCACCTGTGTGGGAATCCATCTAAGCTGATCTCCTCTGGCCATGGACACAAATACAGGAGCACAATCGGAGAAATCAGTCATGCTTGGAAAACGCTACTTAGCTTGCTGGAGCAGAGACAGATAATTCTCCCCCTGGAAAAGAGCACCATGCACACTTTCAGATGAGGGGGTGGGTGCTCCTCTAATTTGTCATCTGAACAATTGGTTCTGCTTTAAAACTTCACCGAGGTGTTGTGTAATTGATTGTATCTCACCAAACCTAATGAATGGAGGCTAAACTGGGCTCAAGGTATCAACTTTTGAACTGACAGGTACGCGAAGAAAAAAGACTGATGGGATGGAGACAGATGTAAGCACTGGACAAATACTTTCAGATCTTTTAAAAACCAAAAAAAAACTTTTAGATAATTCAGGCAAAGCTCATACTGTATGTGTGCGTGTTTTGTTTGTTTTTTTTTGTTTGCTTTTTTGTGCAATCAGGGCTCCATTGAAAAAGACACCTACAGTGTCTGTCTCAATGTGATTTCCTGGATAAATACAGGTTGGAAAAAACATGTGAGAAAGGGATGAGGATGTAAGAAATGTATAATTTTCTTGGTCTTTACTGGAATAATCTGGGGCGGTTCATGGCAAGACCCTCATCGTTTTTTCTTGTTGTTGAAATGGTACGCATTGCATGCTGGGGCAAAACCCGTCGACACCAGGGACTGGAGCCAAATTGGAGAACTCTGTTCACAAAAGCTAATAGATGTGAATTGGAATTAGTACTGTTAACAAATTAGCGCAGTGAAAAAATACATGACTTCAAATTTAACTCTTGCAGCACTGGTCAGTTGTCACATGTTGTTGCCACATAGATGACATGGAGGCCTTGGAGCTTCTAATCTTGGATACTTTTAAATATGTTTTAAGGCAGTTTTAATAATCTTTAACTATATTCTTAGATACAAACATTATAATTACCAAAGCCTCAGTTATTTGTTTTATTCAATTTAACCTTTTAAATCCTATCCACTAATTTTTCTCTGACATCATATGTTCCAGCTGTTTGGTACATCAATAATATGAAATGTGGCCAAAGTAAAATATGAAACTCAACACTTATTTTGACAAAAGCTTCCTAAGTGCTGATTGCACATTATTGAGAAATTATAAAATCTCCCCAGGGAGTTTCTTTGTTTACTGAACTGAGGGTTGTTATATGTGGAATTACGCACCACGTATTTTGTTGGACATACAGAACATATGTGTGCCTTGTAAAGGCAATTTACTTGGTGTGTTTTTGGTATTTAAACACTTTTCATTTTTAAATTTCAGTTTGATTTATGTGTTTGTAGATAGGTTTAAGCAAAATCACTAATCATTTCTAGCAGAAATGTCCTAAGTACTCTTTAGGTATCTTTGATCTACCTAGTAGTAAAAACAAATTCCTATTTGACACTATAGATCAGTAAAGAACAGCAAAAATATTCCTTGTGGCTTCCTTGGGGAAAAATACACGGGGACAGATGAGGCGGAGCCAAATTTTCAAGAAAGAGAAGTATTTTCCCATCTCCTTATTGTCTGCCTTGGATTCCAGTGCTCTTACAGGGGTGTAGGGGTGCGTATACCTTGAGGATATGTAGTTCCGGGGCATTTGTCATTACACTGCAGTAAACTTCCCATAGACAGCATGCTGTTCCGTTAATGAGAGGCATGCCAGAGCTGAGCTTTCTAAGACGGATTGGGGCGACATTGCGGCCTCCTGCTAGCCTGTCCTCCCCAGTCCCAGACCTCACCCCGTCAGGCCTCAAGGCAAGGAATTAGAGCGACCTGACTGTGCCTCATTTAACATTAAGTCTGTTTTAGCTTGAGGTATCCTGTGGCAATATTTGACATGCCTGCAGTTATACAGTAGAAAAGGCAATACTCTTTCAAAAGCAATAATTTACAATAAATTTTCCAACTTTCAACAGTAATGGTATATTCCCGTTAGCGTTGTCTTGTGCGCAATGTGTGGTTTATGGACTTATAAGGCCAACAGCTTGAGGCTCCAGAATTTTTGTTTTTATTTTTGATGGTTTAGGAACATTGCTTTGGAAACTTTTGATTGATTCCACTGTACACAGAAAAAAGTAATGTAGTCCCTTTTGGGAACCTCATCGTAATAACCTCTTGATGCCGAAGTGGTAGCTGGTGGATCTAGAAATTACAACTAACAAATTTCACACCAATGGTTTGGAAAAAATGTTGAATGATGCAGTCATTCTTTTATAGTCGTTGGTGAATTCCAGAATGTCTCCACAATCTCCAGACTCATATAAAACAACAAGCTGTGTGATCAGCCAGCTTGATTTGGTGTATGTCACACCAGTTGGTGATAAGGAAGAAATCTTTCATTTGTCATGGACTAACCCACAGCCACAGCCACAACCAGACAATGCAACATTTGGTGCTATCATAACTTAATTGACATTGACAAGCAAATATTAGTTTTGGATTATTATAAATTACAAAAATGTATCCTGTAATTCATGTAATATCCTGTATTTCAAACACACGCATGCACGCATGCACGCACGCACACACACGCACACACACACACACACACACACACACACATCTAGTATATATTTCTGCAACACACACTAATTACATTATTGACCAATTGCAGTTTAAAAGAAATAACTATCCTTGCAGGCCACTCATCCTTTATGTTTTTGCTCATGTTAAAACAAAACCCTGGAAAACATCAGATTGCTTGATGTGTAACACAGCTGAAGTTTTGTTATGATTTACGCAATCCGCTGGGGTTCCAGCACAATTCAGACAATTCTTTCGGCAACATATTATGCTGGGTCAAAACCCAGGTCTTGAAACATAAATGATGTACACACTTAGACCATTAATGAAAATCTGTGAATAGCTGCCAAACTGGAAATATCCCAATTCTACATTTTCTTAACAGCCTGGAAATAAGACACTGGATATGCCCTAAGAACAACTCAGCATAGAGGGAGATGCTGTATAAATACATTTTTAATATATACATTTTTATAAGTTCACAGGAAACTTTCAACTTAGTGTTTATTCCATGACTAATGTCATTGCCTGTTTAATGTAATTTTGTATTGAGACATAATGCTCTGAATTTAATCGATTGGAACTGTATTTGAAACTGAGTTTGACTTCACTCTCACATTCAAAACCACAAGCTTTTCTTTTTTGCTTGTGCACAGTATGTGGGGATTATTTTACATCTACAAGATACTATGACAATATTACAGTTGTATTATGCAAGTGCCTTCCAAGACAATGAAAGGGTACAACCTCTTCAATATTTATGATTGTTGCATTCCTAATATGAAACAATAAAGATTCAATTAGGTTTTGTTAAAACTATGTATTTTTCTCTACGGGACAGCCTATTCTGTGACATGTTTTCCAGAGGCTGTTTTAGAAATCTCTTAATGTACATGTCCACACTGCTTGCACTGATTTGTGTGAGGTTGATGGGTATTATATTGCCGGGATGAATCTCCTAGCGAGATAGTACAACTGCTGTGCCGTTCCAAATACCTGGTAGGTGAATGGCAAACAGGGAGGTAAGTCTGGGAAGTGCCCATGTCAGCAGGCGCTGGGTCACTTCCAACGATCATCGGGACTTTAAACTACCCTGATGATTTATGTGATATACTGCTGAGGTGTTGTCTGACCTCACTATCACATGTTTGTCCCGTAGTACAGGCAAGAAATGTCTCAGTGCTAGAAATACTGCTTGGAGTTCAAGCACATTGATATTGTCTGACTGGTGCTGTCGGGACTATAACCCCTGAGCTGGGAGGTGCTGGCAGACAACTCAGAGACAACTCAGAGAAGCGTCCGTCGTAACGACCCCGCGTCATGAAGGTATAACCCCCATCCGGACCCCTTCTTTCAGGCAGTTCACTCGTAGCCGGCAAAATTGACCCTTTACCCTGATTCGGGCATGACGGTCCCACCTGGGGTGCAGCGCCTTGGCGTTCAACCAACGTTGAAGTGGCCTGGCTGTTAGGAGTCCAAGAGGCACGACTGCTGAGGCGGCCGAGATTAGGCCCATAAACCTCTGAAAAGTCCTCATTTTGAGGAACTGATTCACTCGAAACTGAGATACCACGTCGAGCACAGTGATTATGCGACAGGGTGTCAGTGATGCTTTCATGCTTTTTGAATCGAGCAGCAGACCAATGTATTCGATTGACTGTATTGGAATCAGCTGGCTCTTGCCGTAATTGATGTTGATGCCCAACCTTGCAACATGTTCCAACCTTTCGGCAGTGTGTGTGAGCGCCATATCGTATGATTATCAGCCAATCATCTAGGTATGGCATAACTCTCAGCCCCCTCAGCCTGAGCGGTGATAGAACTGCGCTCATGCAGCAAGTGAACACACTGGACCGAACTCGTATGCCCGACCCTGGAATGCAAATCGTAGGAACTGACGATGCTCCACCCATATAGGAATGTGGAAATATGCATCTTTCAAATTCACAGCCATGAACCAGTCTCCTGTTCGTACGGCATGCACGGAGCATCTGGAAAGTGTATCGATTCAGATACGTATTTAGGTCTCTGAGATCCAGAACCGGTCTGAGGAGCCCATCTTTTTTCGGTATTAGAAAATAGGTTGAGTAAAATCCACTGATCTGCTTGGATGGCAGTACTAGTGAGATGGTGCCCTTTTCCAGGAGGCTTGTAATCTCCTGTTCCAGGCTTCTTGACTGGGCGAGGTTCAGACCGCGTGTATATCTGACCCCGGCAAACCATGGGGCCCGACAGTTGGAGGTGGTACCCTTCTGAGATTGTGGACCGAACTCATGTGTCTCTTGTGAGGGCCTCCCAATTTGCCAGGTGGTTTTGGCAATATTGTCCCACCCTCTGCCCCGCGGCATCATGCTTGCTTGGGGCCTTGAGGGGGCGACGATTGGTCTGCCACCCCCTGGCCTGACCACCAGATGGACCTACGGGGTTATGTCGCGCGTCTGGACCCGGTGCACGGGCGGGCGGATGGATGATGAAAAGCTCCCCTGCCATACGCAGGTTGTGCTTCCCTACTAACCATTGGTCACACACCAAAATGTTGAGGGGGGTCATATGCCGCTCCCCATGTCGTAATGCCTCTACAGACCGTTCCAGTGCCTGATTGGCTGCTTCAGTGAAAACCTGGCTGGGAACAACCAGCAGGTCCCTTTTTGTGGCGTCTGGTAGGGCCTCTGCCCGGACTGCCTCCTGCGGGGACACCACTAATGCCGCAATGGTGGGTTCCACTGAGGGCATTTGGTCCAGCCCATGGACTGCTGCATCTGACATGGACGCAAACATCCTACAATCTCTGGCTGGCCGATACATATCAGGACGTGGCCAGCATTTATTTTGCTCCACCAGAAAATCGTCTGATGCTGGCATGGCAAATCGTGCCCCCTGAGAGGCCTGTCGGTGAAACCTAGACGCCTCCGAAGTGCTAGCCGGAAGCATATCGCCACCCTTGCATGCCAAGGCCGTGCAGAGAATAGTTTCTAGGGAGGCTGAGTAATCCACTGAGCTGGTGGCGGAACCCGAGCCTCCTACCGACCCTGTATCAAATTGGTCTACTGACCCCGACCAACTCTGATTAAAGTAGGTGTTTGACGCCGCTGTAGAAATGGCGTCAAAACCATCATAGTCTGGATCCCTGCTCGGATCCACATCTGTAGGGGGCCCCAGTGAGGACCCGTGCTGGGGAGCTATTTCCACATTCTTACGGTCTCCCAGCATTTGTTGCACTGCCACACGTAGCAATGTAACTTCTGCAGACAGGTTGCTGCACTTGCCAGCCTTGCCCTTCTTTTGCACAGGGGCCTCGGTGGCGGGAGTACCCTTAAGTTTGGGTGCAACCTCTACTGCCGCTGGCATTCTGCCCAAGGGAGGCATGTGGGACATTAATCCAATCGGGCCTGCTTATTCTCCAGTGACATGCCCATACAGCAGGGGCAGGGGTCTGAGAAAGCTTCCTGCAGATGCCCTAGGCCGAGACACAAATAACAACGGGTGCGCCCATCGGCTAAATCCATGGCTCCCCCACATTCAGTGCATAAGGCGCTCATGCCTTAGCCAAATAAAGAGCACTTGCAGATGAAAAACATGGCGGTGGTCGTCTAGTAGAGGAAGCCAAGGCAGCTAGTGTAGTGAAGCACGCATACTCTGCCTTACAGACTAATCGATGTAACAGATCTCACTGGGGTATACTCTCCACGCCCAGGTTCGATCAACAGAAATTTGTACCTTAGTACAATAAAAAGCACCTGCAGATGATAAAACGTGGCAGTGGTCTTTAGTAAGGAAGTTGAGGCAGGTAGTGTAGCGAATCACGAGCACCTTTGCCTTACAAACTAATCAATGTAACAGATCTCACTGGGGTACACTCTCCGACCTAGGTTCGATCAACAGAAATCTTATGCGTTAGGGTCAATGACATGACATGCATACAAGTAATATATATTGTTTTATGTTTTGGCATCTCAAACCTCTAAAATGTCAGGCGGCGTACCCGTCCGTGCAAATGAACAGACTAAGAAAACTATTAAAAATGGTATTTTTATTACGATACCTTCACTGCTGGACCCAAATGCAGGACTCGGAGACAGACTCAATACAAGCTCAGAGGAGCACTTTTATTTAGGGCAAAAATAGTACAAGGAGTGGTACGGAGCGGGACTGGGGCTTGCAGGGGAAAGGAGAATGCAGCAGAGTGGGAGCGGGGCAGGACGGCGCCCACGCTGGTGTCCGATGCATCTATCGATGATAAACTGGCGGGAGGGGTCGGGGTGACACAGGACGGGGGTGGTGGAGAATCTGGACTTGAGGGAGGTGAAGGCTTGGTTAACAGAGGGAGACCAGACAAACGAGGCAGACAAGGAAGTCAGGATAGTGAGGGGGGTGGCAATTTGGCTGTAGCCACGGATGAAACAGCGGTAGAAATTTGCGAACCCCAGAAACTGCTGCTGTCTGTGGGTGGTGGGATGGGGCCACTCCTTCACGGCCTGGATCTTGGCAGGATCGGGCTTGATTCTCCCCTGTTTGACGACGAACCCCAGGAAGTACACGGTAGGAACGTGGAAGGAGCACTTCTCCGCTTTTACATATAACTTGTTCTCCAGCAGCCTCTGGAGAACCTGATGGACGTGCAGCACATGGTCCTGGGGGGTCTTGGAAAAGATGAGTATATCGTCAAGGTAGACGAATACTGACCAATTGAGCAGATCACAGAGCACAAAGTTGACCAACGCCTGGAAGACTACTGGGGCGTTAGCGAGTCCAAACGGGACCACCTGGGACTCAAAGTGTCTCAGGGGGGTGTTAAACGCGGTCTTCCACTCGTCCCCCTCCCGGATCCGGACCAGGTGGTAGGCGTTCCGGAGGTCGAGCTTAGTAAAGATGGTTGCACCGTGGAGGGGCTCGAAAACAGAGTTAATTAATGGCAGGGGATATTTATTATGAATGGTGATGGCGTTGAGGCCGCGGTAGTCGATGCAGGGATGGAGGGAACCGGTCCTTCTTACCCACGAAGAAGAACCCGGCTCCCACAGGTGACGAGGAGGGTCGGATTATGCCAGGCACCAGGGAGTCATGGATATAAGTCTCCATGGAGGCCTTCTCTGGAGCAAACAGGTTGTAGAGGCGACTTGACGGCATCGGACCTCCAGGCAGCAGGTCAATGGCACAGTCGTAGGGTCTGTGAGGAGACGAGGACAGGGTAAGAGACTTGTTAAACACTTGCGCCAGGTCATGATAATGGTGAGGGACAGTAGTTAGATCGGACTGGGGGACGCAGGAAGGCGTCCTGGCCCCTCCAGAAGGAGCCAGAGCAGAACGAAGGCAAGCGGTGTGACATCTGGGGATCCATCCCTGAATACGGGAGGTCTCCCAGTTGAGGTGAGGGTTGTGGAGGCGGAGCCAGGGCTGCGCCAAGACCATGGAGGACAGAGAGGATGGAATCACGAGAAGCTGGATGGTCTCGTGGTGGTTACCGGACAGGATGAGTTGCAGCGGAAGGGTGGTGTGTGTGACCCTGGCCAGGAGTTTGCCATCCAGAGTGAAGGCATTGAGCCAGTTGGTGAGAAGAACGGTGGGAACTCTGGACTTGGCAGCAAACTCTGCGTCAATAAAATTGGCATTAGCTCCAGAATCCACCAATGCTGACAGGGTGGCGGAAGCAGAATCCCACAGGAGGGTTCCCTCCAGTAGGAACCTGGACTGGGCAGAAGAAGCAGTGGAGATAGGGTTCGCCAGAACGCCCAGGTTTACCGGCGAGCTGCCCCTTTTGGGCGAACAGGACAGGAGGCGATGTGGTGGCCCGGCATACCGCAGTAGAAGCAGGCCCCGGAGTTCACTCTCCGGCGACGTTCAGCCTCATCCACAGTGGTGGCATCCAGCTGCATGGGCTCCTCGCCCAGTGGATCCAGTACCGGGGAGGAAGGTGGATTCCAGGAAGATGAGAGTGCTCAGAGAGTGCATTCAGGAATGCCCCTTGAAGGGCGGCATCGTTCCAACCGGCCTCCGCCGCCAGGGTCCGGGACAGCACCGCCATCTCAACCACGCTCTGGTTCCCCTGATGCAGTTGGAAGAGGCGTTCGGTACCTTCGCGCCCGCGGACCGGGTGGTCGAACACACGACGCATCACCAAGACGAAGGAGTCGAAGTGGGAGCAGGAGGGGAGCTGGCTGTCCCACACAGCAGTGGCCCACTCCTGGGCATTTCCCCCCAGGCTGGCCATGATGAACGCGATCTTGCTTGCATCGGTGGAATAGGAGGCTGGCTGCAGCCGGGAAAACGATGTTGCACTGCAGCAGGAAGCTTCTACACTTCCCCAGGTCCCCCAAGTCCCCCAAGTAGTGCTCTGGGTAGGGCACACATGGCTCCCTGCCCGGAGGGGGCGCCGGTGCCAAGGACGGGTCCACAAGAGGCAGAGGCATGACAGCGGCGGGTACTTTGACCATGGGTGTGGGCTGGCTGGCGTGGAGCCTCGGGAGAGGCAGCTGAACCGACATCTGGGTCAGGAGAGCACCCATCTGACCCTCCTGGTCGATAACCTGCTTCAAGGCCTCCTGGATGTCTTCAAGGCGGTTGCCATGCTGGCTGATGGTGGCTCCCTGGCAGGCGAGGGCATGCTGGAGCTGCTCTGAGTCTGCTGGGTCCATGTTTTGGCCAGTTCATTCTATTACGATACCTTCACTGGTGGACCCAAACGCAGGACTCGGAGACAGACTCAATACAAGCTCCGAGGAGCACTTTTATTTAGGGCAAAAATAGTACAAGGAGTGGTACGGAGTGGGACTGGGGCTTGCAGGGGAAAGGAGAATGCAGCAGAGCGGGAGCGGGGCTGGAGAGTGGTGAACAGGCCGGGGAGTACTGGCAGAGGGAGCTGGGTGAGCAAAGGCAGGAACAGACAAGCAGGCTGGCGGGAACAAGACTGGACAAGGTTAGGTACACAAACGGGCTAGACACTGAATACTAAGACCAGATAGCAATATACAATCTAGACGGACGAGAGTACGAACTGGCGATGAGGGAATATATAGAGGGGCTAACGAGTGGTAAATGAGCTTGAGAATGTAAGCAGGGAAGGCGAGTGATTGGCTGGGAGTTTAAGAGAGGGGAATGAGTAACGAGAGTGAGTGTGGAATGCGAACAGGGAAGGCGAGTGATTGGCTGGGAGATACTGAGGGGAAATGGGGAAACGAGGGGGAAACGAGGGGGAAACCACGCCCAGCCTGCACGAACACAGAAGACAAACACGGAACATGAAAACATGACACGGAACGAGAGGAAAGGGGAAAACAAGGAGAACGAAAGGGAGGGTGAACTGGAAGGGTGGAGGCGAACGTAACAATTTGAATGATAATAAATTCAAAATAAAATACTATGGCATGATTATATGTTTAAACCTTTCAAATAAACCAAATTTTACAAATACCAATAGTTTTAAAGCTGTTGAGATCATTGAAAAACTTTTGTCCAGCAATTTGTATGTTCTCAAATGTCAGGGTGGCACAACCGTAAACATGGGACTTTTATTATAAAGTGAAGAGGCAATAACAGTAAACAGCATATTGCATCATCAAGAGGACCCCAAGTGACCTTTATGGCTGAGTGAAAAGGTTTGGATCTCTCTCAAATATTGATAAAAATAGTTACTTTCAACTCGTAGGTAGGCTGGTACACTTTCCATGTCAGGTGTAGGAATATATGTATATGACTCAAAAATATGCATTTCATCCATTTTGAAAAGTATTTTTAAAAATCCCTTTATAGAAGCTTTATTTGTCATTGACCCGTTAGCAAAACAAAGAGCAACCGCCGACTATCGAACGTGTCGGTGGTCTTTTAGTAAGGAAAGTTGAGGCAGGTAGCGTAGCGAATCACGCGCACTCTGCTTAAGGTGGATTCTCACCAAATCCGGCGACGACGCATGGGGACGCACAGGAACCCCAAACTGCGTTTGGTGGGCGGTACTATTAGACAGGTTCAGTAGCCTACGTGGGAACATTAACGGCACCTGATTGGTTAGACGTATTTTGCCTGCGTTTTCAAATCGGAAAAATATGGCGGCCTGTTAATAAACTTTCTTTTATACCACTTAAACGGTCCACTAAAATACTTTTCTGAAAACATTTGAGGCGAGAAATAGTCTATGCAGTTGCTAAATCTTGATTCATATTTGATCTAAAATGCCTACTTTGACCGTTTGATCCGAATTTCGCGAGCAACGGCGGATGCACTCATTTGCCTAAAGTAGGTTTGGAATCTATCCTATTCAAATTCACAACCGGCGAACGTACCACACAGTCGCCGCACCACATCCATCCTGCACCGCGCGATAGCATCGCATCCTCTCCTTAAAAAATGAATAGAATGCGTCCGATCGATGTACCTCGCCGGATTTGGTGAGAATGCACCTTTACACCTACCCCAAACCAGACACGTGCGAGCATCTGCGTCACGTCAAAATAATTAACGCATCTATTATAATCAATTGTGAAACCTACAACAGCCGTGTGGGTCGCGTCACGTTATGCTTCACCCTGCGTTGCTGCTCACCCTGTTTCTATTTGAGACGCGACTCTCCAGACCTCCTTGTGCAAGTCCCACCTTCGCCAATTGACTGGGGAAAGAAAGACCCGCCCCCGATGTTAACAACTGATTCTTTTGTATCCATTGCGCGATTACTGAACGTGTCTCATGTAGGTACACATTTTTTTTACACAATCCAGACTAATGCAGACGCTCGCTCGCGTCCGGTTTGGGGAGGGTGTTATAAACCAATCACTACCGCACCACGCTAGCCCGATTGGGAAGCCTCACTGGTGTGTCCGCGCAGCCAGTACCGGCTTAGAATCAATCACTGGAGCCGTAGCTCGCTCATTGTTTGGTAGTAGATCTCACTGGGGTACACTCTCCACTCCCAGGTTTGATCAATGAAATCGCAGAAAGATACAAACCTGTACTTTACTGCATACAAACCTGTTCACCGTGTAACTTGCTTCGCTAGAGTGAACGCAGTAAATGCGGTAGCACCATGTGCCTACCGCTGCAGTATCCAAGAGCTGATATCCATGCGAAATAGCCGGGCTATTTGCAGATGCCGCTCGTAAGTGCTTATCCTCGCATTTGGAGTACGATAAGAATCGTATTTGAACGATAAAAATTGTCGCCCCGACCGAAGTCACAAGACGCTGTGGGATCTCACACAGGATACAAGTCTCAAAAAAATGCATTGGCGAGAAAATAGAAGAGGACTCTCCCTTTTACGGGAGGAATTACGTCACTACGCGTAGGTCATGTACCATGACATTCTGGTTTAAGAGTCTCGATGCATCTGGCCCCAGAAGGCCATCCATATTGACGACCCTTAGAAACGAAATAGAACTGGATCGGATCAGAGTTTATGAATAGTCGCATAAAGATTTTTTTCTAATGAATAAACAAAGATTGGATATGGGTAAATGATAATGGCTAAACAAAAATACAATCACATGCACAGAGGTACAGATACCACAGGATGCCTACATATGATTTATAAAATTATGACTCATATTTTATTTATTATTTTTATTTATTTGCTTAATAGTCAGTATTGCCCATGGAAACATTTTGGCTATTTACACAACTGGCTGAAGAAGCATCACTTCAGTACCCTGTCAGTCAGTGCTTCTGAAACATCACGTGACACTCTTGCATTTCCCCACTGTTACCTTTAATAAGTGTTTATCATGAGCACAGAGAGCATATTACATTACAGTCATTTAGCAGACGCTTTTATCCAAAGCATGAGTAAAGGTGGTATAAGAAACAGATATTAGGTGTGAAGAAGTTGAAGCCTTCTGACTAGTGAAGAAAGGGAAAGCATTATTTAGGGCCAGGAGTGAACTCTAAGTAACCACATATTATCATTGTGTAATGCCCTTTGTGTTAGGTTAATTCTGAAAACATATTAGCCATTTTAAGTTCCATAAAAGCTTTCTTACTAAAAAGTATTTTATAAAATAGATAGTTGACCTGGTTACACACAAAAAAAATCACCAGTACTCATGTCAAATCATTTCCATCCATTTAGGAAATTAGTAGCAGTCCATATAAAAGTACATTTAGTCTGAATTTGTCTTATTCTGTGTGTGGATTGCCAATCTGAAAAACCTTTAATGCTTGGTTGCAGACACACCCAAACAGCAAGTGTTCAAATTCAGTCCTGGGTGGAAAGCATACCCAAAAAGCTTGCATTGTCAGTTACTTTTATAACACTATTATTCAATGAGTCCACTTCCTCAAAGATGCTTAATAGCACTTTCGCTACTTACACATCTACGTGCAATACCTCTTTAGCCAATAGAACAGATCTCAGGGGAGGTTGACAAGCTAAGATATGTGTCTCATTTGAGTTTTGTTAACTGGAGTCTCCCCTTTGTACTTTTGTGCATTATTTGGGCTCCTTAAATTATTTGGATGAAAGGGAGAATGGCACAGTTTGCAGGAATGAACAAGCCACAGTTCAAATGATGACACTCCCAGCCTCACCACCCACTCTGCTTGCTCCAATTCTTTGCTCCTTTTCCAACAGCATAAAAAGCATAGAGAGTTTCCAGGACATTTGGACACAAGATTCATACACAGGGAATAAAAAGAACAGTACTCCTGGCTTTCCCCATTATCTCTTCTCCATCAGCTGTGCTGCATATGATGTTAAACATAGTTGAATTAAAAGCAAATTCCACTACAGCCTGTCTCCAGCAAACACAGTTCATAGTTCCTTTGATTAATTGTGAAGCTTGCGGATTAGGGGAATTTAGCAGCTTTACAGATGAGTTTTGGCCCTCACAGAGCTGCTCTGAAATGCTAGCATCCTGCTTGTAATGGACAAATCCTTTTCAGATAAATTAACAACCTCTCACTGGATAATGAGGTAATGGACTCCTCCCTGGAACAATATTCAAGCAATTTATGTACTACAATTTATGTACTGTGGTAATTATTTCCAGTTTACTGTTTAATTGCAGTGAGCTGGAATCCATTTCTTTTGACACCAGGAAAAACATTCATATACTCAGTATGCAAGGTACGGCAGGTGTGTTCTAGTATGGAGCATTAGTGCAATATATTTCAGTGCAATGATTCAATAGCTTTATCTACCTCATACTTTCCATCAAGGCCTGGCCTTTAAACTCACAGTATGTACACAAATTATACAGGGCCATGAATGGATAGACCATAAAACATCTATGACATTTATTTTATATATAATAAATGGCTCGTTTTGTAGAACTGTTGCAGGGTAGGGTGGAGAGCAGGGGAGAAAGTAAATCAGTTGGTTCATGAAATTTAAAAAATCAACTGCTTTTGCAAGAGTCAGATTCAATCTCTGAAGTGGCTCTGATTTTAAAGAAAGCCATGCCCCTAGACCTCACAATGGGGTATCTATTACATTGACTACCAAAGAAATGTTCTTTTAATTAGCCACATTCATCTTTTTCCCCTGTTTTGACAGAAATTCTTACATAAACATACACCACAAAGAGAGAGAGTCCAACACAAAGCATGGTCATTTTTATGTTTGACAGAGTCGCATGGAACAAAAACAACTGTGACCTTGTTTTTTGCACATTTTTACATCTGATTTTCTTTCTAATGAAGTCATTGAACAAGCAGCACCTGTGCCTACAGAAAGATCAATGATTGCATTTTGATAGACAATAACCAAGCAGTGATTATGGTCAAAATATAAATAGGCTGCATGTGTCACATACAAAAGAAGAACCTACAGTATATAAGACTAATTGGGGAACAGGTTGTAATTTTTCTGCAATCCAAAACTGTGCAGTTCAAATTTTATACCAGATTGTTGAGAGGACTCTCCATATATTTCTGTTTTTATTCATATAAATTACATTGGAATCAAATTAATAACAGTATCTCAGTCTTGCTAATGTTTTCAAAACCCCATGAAATACATTATTAAATACAGTACGTTATTACAGCACAGCTGTCCATTCACAACAAGTTATAGGGAGTTAGGGCATTCTTTGAAAAACACTAATTATTAATTTATCCCAAAGTGTTTTGGTTGAACGTTTAGTTGTACTCAAGCAAGCTGTGTTATTTTTGTATGTCCAATAAAACACTATACCTTAGTGTCTTTTAATCTGTTGTGCATTCAGCCCAATCTAAGAGTTTCCCTGGATCAAGAAAGGGTCTGGTGGAAATGGGCAAGGATTTTAAATGGACAGCCCCAGTCTGCTTGCTTGGTGCGGATACATGGATTCCATCCACTGTTTTTCACAGGGGGCCTACAACAGGCAGGAAACAGAATGAGTGACAAATACAGGGCTTGTTTCGACAGAGAGGAGATAGTGCTTGGGTCACAGCAGAATACCATAAACATGAGCACTGACCAAAATCTTAGGAACTGCACTTGAATGTATGAGTTCACTTTCCGCTTTCAGGAAATGGTAGTGCTAAGCTGAATGAAAACTTAGATATTCATTCCCTGTGCTCTCAGGATTTGTGCTGCATATGAAATCTCCTTTGTGAGCCCATGCTTGCAGGCCAGCCTTTGCTTCTTACCTGGGGGAGGTGTGGGTGCATTGAGGTCATTGTGAATTTTGGACCAAAGCATGTTTTCTCCCTGAGGATGAGGTCCGAGAACAAGGCATGGAGTCTGGTCCTTTAATGGGGCCTCTTCTGGATGCGAGCACACTAGTTTTGCATTTAGCCATAATCACAGGGGTGGTGTGAATTTTATTGAACATGAAACAACTTTTGGGAATCCTTCCACTAGCTAGAGAGCCCGCAGAGGCTGGCATCAAAGAGAGAGAAGAAAAACATCCCCAGGCCTGCTGACGGTGAGTTGTCCCAAATGCTTTCCTGTACCAAACTAAATCATTGACTTTGAGCCAGAAAATATATCGCCCCAAATTCTCTGTCATTACAAGGCACAGGTGGCAGGTCTGGGGCCAGAAGGCATTATGCCACTCTATTGGGCACACCTCGTCAGTGTACCGTTGATTGCATACACAGCCAAGCAATTTTCAGAACTTTCCTCCAAGGTTTTTTTTGGTCTCTAAATTCACAATGTTAAGAGAGTGAAAGCAAGGCTCCTCTCTGGAGTTTTGGTCTTGGGTTTTGATTGTTCAGTAAATGTTTTTCAGTTATTTAATTTAAGGGAGCCATGATTTAAAATTTTAAGTCAATTTTACAATGAATTTATTTATTTTTAATTACGTAATTTATATTTAATCTAATTCTACCTATGAGTAGTCTGCTGTCTGCAGCCCTCTGCCCTCAATCTGTCAGATTTGCTTGTCAGTGCAAAGAGAATGAGAGATAAAGCCGTTGCCTCATGGACTGTCCATATAAAAGATGCTTGTCCATTAAGGATGCTTAAAATTATCCTTAATGGACGCTTTCATTAATTTAATTGTTTTGGTGAACTGATGTAAAAATGGGCATTGTAAAATACGCTAAAGCATTGGCCATACAACAGCAACAATGCCCTCTGTTATGAAATAATAATATGTTAACTTATAAAAAAAACATCAACAATGCAATGTGTATTTAGGAAGTTTCGGAATTGAGTATACTTAACCGTGCCACAGACCTGCAGCCGTCAATTTAATTTAAAAAAACATTGTAAACACATCTAGAAACCAACCTCATTAAATTGACAGAATGTCACTAAATATCTGTGTCATATTTAATTTATGTATCTTTTATCCATGGTCACAATTAATGGTATTGTATAAACTTATACATATATATGAACCCTCGATAATTTATCCTTTAATGTCATTGCTCTCAGTTTCTGTCGAAATATTCCACTTTTGGTCAATACTGTCCTTGTTTATATTTTTATTCATGTACCACAAGTAACACAAGCAAACTATTTAGGCTTTTATATCCACTCTTTAGGCTTATCGTCCATCCCTTATAATACGGAATCTTCCTGTAAATAATAAAATGTTGCGTTATTGAATCAATACGGGCAGCAATTTGTTACGCATTTTCCTACACATTTTCATCGTTGTTGGAGGTCATTCTTGGGATGTGCCTTGCTTTTGAATTTGCCTCAGGAGTAGATAGCTAGCATGCTAATGCATGCTAATTTCCAATATGTCAAATAAAAGCTTGGTGGTGGTGCTGTCTTACTTGTGTCATCATAAATTATTCCTTGCAATCACACCATACGATCGGTTGCTCAGATGATGACTCACAGCTGCAATGTGTCTCTTTACTGCTGAGTAACCTCAGTGGCATACTCAGAAATCTTTGCTAATATAGTATATATCCTGGCATTTTTCACGGACTCCAAACGGCTGTGTTTGACACTGAATTACATGCTACGTTAATATGTACTGTGTAGGCCTACTACATACTAAGACATACGTTGGTATGAATAGCTAGTGCACAGGACGTTTTGGAATTGAGTAAGCCTAATTCTCTAATTATCTTTTTTTCATTGCATGTCAAAGTGCCGCTGTTCTGCTGCATTTTCCCCACATGATTTTCCTCATCACAAAACTTCCCTTACAAAAAACTAGTACATACATTTTTATTTTTTAAAAGTATACTTAAGTACATTACATTTATTTTTTAAGTAGGCTATACATTATATATGTTTTCAGTACTTTATAAAACTAAATGGACCCATTTTAAGTATACTTCACCCCTTCACGCAGATCCACCTAGTGGCCATGGCGCCACCCGCCAAGATTTTGCTCAATTAAGATATTAATTTCTCCTGCAACCAAACTATGAGTGGAAACAACAAACAACATGTTGTCATGGTTATTGGCAGCCTCTGTTGTTTCTGCGGTCGTTATTCAATTTGGTGTCGTCGGGACGCTCTATCTGATTTTCTCCGCCTCCGTCCCAGTGTTTGGATCGCGCCCGGTCATTATTCCTCTCACCTGTTTTCGGTTTCCTGTCGGCTATATATAGCTCAGGACTTCCGCTTTCTGGCACTTTGATATTGTCTTTGCTATTTGACATCGAAGTCGGTAAGGTATAGGAATTCGGTCACTGCATTTCTGGTTGTTTCAAATAAGAAACGCAGCAAGTCCGGTTAGAGTTAGGATAGGATTGGTTTTATCTTTTCTGTCCAATCTTTCTCTTTGTCCTTTAGTCTCTCGACCTGTTACCTTTTGAGTTCAGCTCTTTTGCTACAAGAGCTTAGGTAAACAGGTTTGATTTTCAGTTTCATACCATCACCTGTTTGCTCGGGCTTTCCTTTTGTTTTTCCCAACCTCTCGTCTTCGCTCTCTGATTTAGAGCGTGAGGTTCTTTCGTTGTTTATACTTGCTATTTTCGAGTTTCACCTTCTTTTGAGGTTGTTTTCATTTGGCTTGTGCCGGGAAGTTTTTCTACCATTCTTTTTTTAATTCCTTCCCTGGTGCGGTTATCTCCGCTTTTGTGGCGTATCTCTCTAGTTATGCTTTTAGATTCCTTATCAGTCGCGTCTGGTTCTCCGAACCTTACATCACCCATTACACATGTTTTAGCGTTATTAGTACAGGACTCGTGACAACTCTGCCAAATATGGAGCTGCAACTATACCTACCCATGCGTGACATAGTGGACAATAGCATCTATGTGTGAATTCAAAAACATATTTCTTCATCACATAAAATTCATATTCCCTCATAGCAACTAGATAAACCCAACAATAGCCCCGATCGTATGTGAAAAGCCCTGCTCACTGAAATGCAAAATAAACGTGAAATTCTTGTCTAATTATACCACGTCATTCTACTATCAATATTTGGTACTAAATATGAAATAAATATCAAATCCTACCATTGGTTTTACACATAGAGATGTCCCTTTCAAAATTCAGTGGTCATTTATTGTCTGGTACAATCCGTGTGAGAAATAAACAACACTTTATAACGCTATTACACTATCTGAAACATCGATGCGCAATACCCCCCACACTCTGCAAACCCGTCTCATTCATTCCAGTTCATTCTGGTTTCATTGACAATTCTTTTATCCAATATAGGACATTATTACTTAGCAACGGTATTTGCAATGTCTTATTGGATGGTTTGAACAAGAAATTACAGCCAATAAATTACATCTGGTTTTATCAGTTTAGTTTTACGCAAACAACGTAGAATGTACATTTGCTCGCCGAGGCGTAATAGTTGTTTCCTGTTATTTTCACAAGTTTTTATTCATTTCCTAACTCCTCAGAAAGGCAAGAGAAAATCCTCGCCTGCTTACATGGATTTTGGGAGTGGTTGTGCCATATGTCTGATATTGTTATTTTCGCATTTTGAGTGCATTTCACATACTGTAGTATAAGCATTCAGAGGTGGCTCACTTACGTTTTATGTTTGATTTGTCCTGAATCTAGAACATTTTCCAGCATTTTCCTGATGGTGGAATATTATTTTATTGTAAACTTATTGTACATAATATACAAACCCAAATTCCAAGAAAGTTGGGACAGTATGTAAAATGCACATAAACGCAGAAAGCAGTGAATTGTACATTTTCTTACATATATTTAATTGAAAACAGTACGAAGAAAAGATATTTAATGTTTTACCTTATCAACTTTATAGATTTTTGTATATATATGCTAATTCCAAATTTGATGCCTGCAACAGGTTCCAAAAAAGTTGGGACAGGGGCAAAAAAAAGACTGGTAAGGTTGTGGAATGTTCAAAAAACACCTGTTTGGACCATTACACAAGTAAACAGGTGAATAGGTAACAGGTGATGCTATCATGATTGGGTATAAAAGGAGCATCCTCATGAGTAAGGATGGGTCGAGGTTCTCCACTTTGCAAAAAACTGAGTGAGCGGATAGTCCAACATTTTAAGAACAACGTTTGTCATAGCACGATTGAAGGAATTTAGGGATTTCTTTGGAAAACTGTTGTCATTACACACAGGTCTTCGCTGCATATACAAATGCAAGTTATTAAATCTCTATATACATTGGCCCTCTAGAGGCAATTTCCACCTAGTTTCTACTAATTTTATTTAAATGTCAATATCTCCAAAAAAATTCCCTGCAAATCCATGGTTTAAGAAGCTATTTCATTCAGAAATTTGCAACAGAATACATTTATTTCAGAATAGTCACATACAGTATATACATAATCAGATCAAAAACATCTACAACGTAAAAAAAAGCCAAGTTACTCACGCATAGCCTACATAGCGCTGTCTATAAGTGGCCAAGTTAAAACTAACAAGTTACAACTAACAATATTGCCTATCGTAGCTCAAACTAAATAAACTAGCTCTATTCCAAAGCAATGCTATCCAAACTTTCCTAAATTATTTAATGCAACTTGGCCCTGTGTTTCTTCATCTTTGCATGTGAAGAGATTGTGTCTCATGGAACAACATATGATTTCAATGAATGTTTTTAACAGTTGATGAATAATTACACTCCAGAAAGGATATGGTTGTACTTTGTTGGCAAGTTTACTTTAGAAAATGTACAGGTTTTAAAATGTTAACTGCTGCTACAGCATTCTTTACAATTCACAAACAGACATTTATATGAAGAAACATCATGTACAATAGAGAAAGGGGTGATGAATAAATAAATACAGATAAAAATGAGTAATATTTTTATCTAGAAAATAGCGTACATAAAGCATATTTACAAACATATCCAGACATGTTTGTGGGTCAGATAACATAATAGTATTTATGATATTTGCAAACACAATTTTGTGAACACAAGGATATCTATGCTCTGTAGGACCACACAGGTTTTGATAGAAATCCAAATAAATAAATCAATAAATACATAATAATAATAATAATACATTTTATTCATTCTGTGTTTTTCATAGACCCAAAGCAGTGTATGCAGACAATTGTTCAAACATGCCCTATAGTGTAGTAATCTTTCTGTTTAATTTCTAAGTGCAACACATCTGAATCAGAGTATTTCCACTATAAATTATTTTCATTTTGCAGTTTGATGTGGCACATACAGTTTCATTGACCACATTCTCTTGAGATGGTAAGATGAAGAAACACAGGGGCAAGTTGCATGAAATAATTTAGGAAAGTTTGGATAGCATTGCTTTGGAATAGAGCTAGTTTATTTAGTGTGAGCTACGATAGGCAATATTGTTAGTTGTAACTTGGCCACATTTTGATATCAAGACTTATAAAGGCAGGCCTAGTTTTTGCAAGTTGGAATTAAGGACTTATAGACAGCGCTATGTAGGCTATGCGTGAGTAACTTGGCTTTTTTTACGTTGTAGATGTTTTTGATCTGATATCACTTATTTTTTATAGCTAACTAATGATGACTAATGCATGAAGATAAACACGGAGTGAGACATGCATTCCAAAGAAATGCATGCAGACATTTGCGTAACCATAACGCCCTCTATTGACAAGAATGAGAACAGTTATCCTATTACAGACAGCACACAATTACTTTAAAATAGTTTGTAGATGAGCAGTATTTAATGTGTAATGAAATACAATGAACAGCACCACCTGAACTATGGATCATGAAGAAGCATGTAAATTAATGAACCAAGTCTACATGAAGACATGCATGCACAATGGGCTAGACGCAAACACTTTTTCTTTTTTTTTTAAAAGTGGCTAACCATGAATGAGATATGTTTAGGGAATTGGTGGTTTATAAATCAGATCTCTTGAAGGATTGCAGCTTAAATGAGGCTATCATCAATTCTTAATGTAGGCTATTATCGTAAATTCTTAATTTTCCTAGTCATTAATTTTGTTATGTGTGAAAAGGATAAAGTGAACAGAGCTGAAGTGAAGAAATGAATGAATAAAGAAATGTTGGCTGAGGCAAGGGTACGTTGAGGTTCGGTTTCCACAGTCAGTCAGTCATGACCCTCCCCAAACCAAACAAGAGCGAGCGTCAAGTGAAACATTGACCAGTTAATATTGGAAACCTCTTTTGCCTTTGCAATAAAAATATGTTAATGTGTTAATGTGAAAATAATAACAGTCTAATAAATGAAAAGTACTTGCACATTGTTTTTGTGAAAAATAAACATGTGCCCTGCTGGGCTCAAACCCATAATCCTCTGTGTGAGAGACAACACCCCTATCCATTAGGCCACAGTAACTTCTTGGAAAGCATGAAGCCATTAGCTGTATTAACATTAAAAAACATTAGTATGAAGCATTTTTATTGGGCGATAAGCTTGATGAGCAGGTATATGGACCATACCCTCAAAGAATAATTCTCCCCATTGGATAACATCGTGACGGAGGCAGGCAGTTGGGAAGAAGAAGAAGCGGAAGAGGAAGGAGAAAAACGGCAAAATAACCCAAGTTTGGGGCTTTACTGTGTGGATGTGTGAAGTTGTATCTGAATGCTGTGTGGTTAGGTCAGAACATACAGAAGTTAATGTTTTTAAGGGCTGAGAGTCTATGGTCATTGTGGTTACTTCTGTAGGAAACCCTGAAAAGTTCCAAACTCTCGGTGCTGTATAGGTATGGGGCATGCACCACCAAGCCATAACTTGGCGGATGGCATACCTGCCATCCCAATAACCATAGCATAAGTAGACTAATGTATTTAAATAAAACGTACAAAAGCATGTGTGACGTGAACTTGATTTTATTAGCGCGTATAATCCAGTCTGTGGCTGTGGCGAGAGGATCGGTCGTAAGTGCTTTGGGCTATTAATAACACCCTCCTACTCTAATGCCCTGCAGTGCAACTGGAAAAGCTGAGGTTTTCGCAAGCGGCTACTCTTTTAAACAATCCTGCGCCAATCCATCACAGGGCTCACACACTCATACTCATACCTATGGGCAATTTTGAGTCTCCAATTAGCCTAACCTGCATGTCTTTGGACTGTGGGAGGAAACCGGAGTACCCGGAGGAAACCCACGCGGACACGGGGAGAACATGCAAACTCCACACAGAAAGGCCCTCGGCCGGGATTCGAACTCGGTACCTTCTTGCTGTGAGGCGACAGTGCTAACCACTGCACCACCGTGCCGCCTTCAGATGTATGCATCTCAGCCACTAGGACCAAAGTTTATAGAGTTAAGACTCTACTACGCAAAGCGTAAGCCATATATCAACAATATCCAGAAACGCCACCGACTTCTCTGGGCTCAAGCTCATCTGACACAAAGTGAAAATGTGTGCTGTGGTCTGACGAGTCCACCTTTCAAATAGTTTTTGCAAATAATGGACGTTGTGTTCTCTGGGACAAAGAGGAAAAGGACCATCCTGATTGTTACTAACGCAAGGTGCAAAGCCAGCGTCTGTCATGGTATGGGGGTGTGTTTCGTGCCCATGGCATGGGTAACTTGCACATCTGTGAAGGCACCATTACCGCTGAAGGGTACATATTAATTTTGGAGCAACATATGTTGCCATCTAGACAATGTCTTTTTCAGGCATGTCTCTACTTATTTCATCAAGACAATGGCAAGCCACATTCTGCATGTGTTACAACAGCATGGCTTCGTAGTTAGAGAGTGCGGGTGCTAGACTGACCTGTCTGCAGTCCAGACCTGCCTCCCGTCTAGACCTGTCTCCCATTTAAAACGTGTAGTGCATTATGAAGTGCAAAATACGACCCCGCAAAAATGTGAAAAAATTCCGCTTTCAAAACTACAACAATTAGTGTCCTCAGTTCCCAAAGGATTACTGAGTGTTAAAAGGAAAGGTGATGTAACACAGTGGTAAACATGCCCCTGTTCCAACTTTTCTGGGACGTGTTACAGGCATCAAATTTATAATGAGCGTATATTTAGAAAAAACAATAAAATTGATTAGTTAAAACATTAAATATCTTGTCTTTGTACTGTTGTCAATTGAATACAGGTCAAAAAGTACTTTCAAATTATTGCTTTCTGTTTTTATTCACATTTTATACACTGTCCCAACCTTTTTGGAATTGGGGTTTGTACACTGTGTGGTGTAGTATCTCCCTGGACAATACTAGTCACTCAGGGAATGGAAAATACTCATTTACTGTGCATATGTGCTAGATGAATGTAAAATTTTCCTTGGAGTAGGTATGAATGTGTATATATGCTTTATAATGGTAAAAGCTATTTTATTCAGTTGATGACAGGTTTTGGATAAGTGTTTAGACTCATAGATATTTACCCCCATATACTGATGAAAATATAGTAATCCCCACTTGAAAACTATGCAAAAGTGAGTTTTATGAGCCAAAACAGTTGATTTGTAGTTAAATAAATCATTATTTTATGATTTAAAAACAGTGCACAATTTAGCTGTTTTGGATACATTTGGAGACGCTAAGGGACAGCAGGGTACACTGCCTATATTTTGCATCAAAGATCTGTAGTAGTTCTGTATATCACTCTCAGATTTTGCACACTTGTGGACACAGAGTTTATGAGTCAGGAAATAGGTTTACCCTGTTTCACATACAGTATGTAGCTCTCAGTATTTCATTGCATACTAAAGAAAAAAAAAAAATTTTGTTGCATTTTTTATTTTTTTTGCAAGATTTCTTATAATTTGTGGCACTTGATTTTGACCTAAATTATGAAAATAAACTAATCTAATTAGTTTATTGTAAATTAGTTAGTATTGTGGTACAACTGTCTTGTTTCATTTAAAGGCGTAGTAGGCAAGATTATTTAGATATAATTTTTGGCGAAATTACAAAATTTTCTCATTACATTCCAGCAGCTATCAATAAATCAAGTGTTCTGAGAAAAAAAATCCGGTTTCTGTGAGTGTCCTAGGCTCTGTACTAGGCTGTCAAAAAATCTCAAACTGGTCTTCCAAAAACCAACCAATCAGGGCTAGCTATATAGCTTCCAATCAGGGCAACTATCTACAAGCAAAAGAATAAAACCCCTCCCTGTCTGCCTGTCTCCACGCGTGCACGCCACAGCTCTTTTATTTTACTTTTTATTTTTTTCCTATTCAGCAATCAACACAGCAGCACTCAGTGTTGTCATGTCTGCGGTTTTCACACCAAATTTGGCTACTTTCAAAGTGCAGTCGCGGGTAAAAATGAAAAGTCGCCAGTTCCGGTTTTTTGGGCTATTTTTAAGTATGTGGCTATTTATTGGGCGGTTTTACAGAATGGCAAGCAAATAATTTATTAATCTACACAGACATCTGTACAAAGAATAAAAGCAAAATCACTTGTAATCATTATTCACCAATCATATGATTGCAAACTTCAGCTAAACATCGCCTCTTCAGTCAATCTTTGATTGACACTGCAGTCCACCAATCCCTCCTTAGAAACGGTTGCTATATAGGACTTCTTCTGTTCTGACATCTTTCTCCGATACAACATTATAGTTGACAGCGGGAAAAACCTTTGCTGCAAGTTACTAAGCTTCTTCTGGAGATTGTTAAAAGGTGTTATTGAGGAACTTCCAAAACAGACACATGCTATGCTGAACGTCTCTGTTATTTTTATTTTATTCCCAAGCTGTAGACAAACTTGAAAAATTGTCTTTTGTGGGTAAAACTTTGTGGAAGACCACACTCGCAGCTTAATGTCAATACCGACAGATACAGTGAAGAAAAAGCCTGCACACAAAACTGCGTTTCATCTGACGAAGATCAAGTTTGGATCGAAACATTGTCTGTCTACAAGTAAATGGTGAAACACAGTTTCACAGTGTGCGGGTTTTTTTTTTTTTCTTCATCGCATTTATTATTCATTAGGCTACGTGTGTGTGCATATTCTCTCAATAGGATAGCCTACCGTAGACAGACACACAAAGCCTAAACGTTACATTTGCCCGAAGGTAAGCTAACTGAGCTAACGTTATATGTTGCCTATTAATCACATCAGATAACAAATATAGCTTGATCTATTAGCTGTAGTGATTGAATCCAAATCATAGTTTACTTGTCAAATGCACAGTTAACAATAGGCCTACAGCAGACATTTGTTAGCTGGCAATGAAATGCTTAGTCTGTGAGTGAAGGGAAAACCTAGTAGGCTAAAATAATCCATCCATCCATCCATAATCCATTAACCCGCTTATTCCTGGTCAGGGTCACGGGGGGTGGCTAAAATAATATGAGAAATAATAAAATAAGATGGATAAGGAAGGAAGTATAAATACAGCTGCCAGAATAGTTAATGTTAGATATTGGACATGATTAGCTAGCTCCCACAATGGTCTAGCATAGGCCTACTAGCTATTATATAACTAAACAGGGGGCTGGTTTGTTGACTGTGCCACAATTCATAACTTCTTAACAAAATCATTTAATACGATGTTCATGGCTCATATTTGTTTTTGATTGTAGCATAGGCTAGGATTTCTGACAAACATGTTACAACAGGATATGGTCTATTCTAGCGTTTTTAGGCTATATGAAGTATTAAATGAATTAAAGCCAAACAAACATTAGCTTCTGAAACTTTTGAAAACAAAAAAGAAAAGAAAAACTGGTTTTTGCCAAACCTGCTTCATAGCGGGGAGAGCTATGTATGAATGGGGGCGAATCATGCGGCAAAAGGTCGGTTCCGAGAATATTGTCAGGGATTTTTGAATATTGTCAGGGATTTTTGAATATTGTCAGTAACATTACTGTAATAAGAAATTTCATGACACTGTTATCTAGCTTGGTTATCAGCAGTCTAGACTAGCATTAGCTTTTAGTGTAGGCATTGAAATAATGTAGACTTATATTGTGTTATTCATTCACATTCGTATTCGCATATTCGGGTCAGTGTTTCTAACCTATGAATCAGACATGACTGACTAACAAGCTAACGTTAGCTATAACAGACTCCATGGGTTGGCAGCGCCTGCTTCTGTTCAAGCTCGTGCATGTTTGGAGCCTGTGCACAGATGCCTGTGCATGTCTGGAACATCATTTGGTGGGAGGGGCTTAGGAGAGAGATAGGAGGGAGGAGAGCAGCAGGCGGAAGTCATTTTGCCTTGTATCTTTTCAGACTTGCCTACTGCAGCTTTAAGCCATGTTCCAAGTCTCTGTGAGGCTCACACCTGGAGTTATAAAGCCTTAAATAGAACACCCTCTAAATAGGTGAGAATTGACCAAATTAGGCATCTGTGCAAAGTGGTTAAAGTTCCTGGAAGTGGTTCGTGGAACTATCCTTTAAGTAGAACTATACCCTTTATGAACTACTTATAAACTTTGTATCCTAAATTGGTATACTTTAAATACACTTTAAACTGTGATCTAAGTTTAGTTCTGGAAAGTAAACTGAAGGTGCACTTTAAAATACCACGTTTCCACGTTATCCATTATCGTTGCTTAGTGACCTAATAAATTATGTTCTTTTTTTGGTGGATTATTATAAGATATATAGGCCCACACCACTCTAACCTGTGGTATATCATGGATATTGACACGGCTATGGGTTTTGCCAGCACCCCGCTTCATATCATGTGTTTGGAATCACATGTAAATACTTGTGGATTGCGTGATATTTGTTTTGCTGTTACAATTTTTAGAGTCATAGTCATATGTTCACAAACTATTTACACATTCAAAAATGGGACTGTATGATTACTGACTACTCCAAGCCCTTTGTGGTTCAACCAGTTGTGCTAACTTTTTAAGAATTCCTGAAGGTAATGATGTCTAATTAAAACATACTGTATTTTGGCTATGGCTTTTGAAAAATTTCCCAATGGCAATAAGGGGCCTGAGTTCTTTGCCTGAAGTGTTTCCAAATAAAAAAAAGTTTAATAGTTGAATTAAAGCAGATGGTACTTGTTTTTGTTTCTGTTAATCCATCTGGAGTTTACTTAAACTGATGACTTCATAATCCCCAGTCCAGCTATGGCACATAACCCTGGAAGGGGGTGGTCTGATGGCCAGTCGACGGGGGCCTGACATGGACGCCCATAACAAGACATAAGAATTAGGTACCAAAACCTCCAAGCAACATTTGTGCATGTCTGCGTATAGAAATATACAAGAGCTTTGCAATTGGAGAGCTCTCTGGCAGGGCGGAACCTGGCAGCCCACATGTTGTCTTTCACCTATCCTGTGCTGATGTAATACTGCAGTACAAAATCCATCATTAACTCATATACCCACAGACACTTTTTGCTCTGCTGTCCAAGATATTTAAGTCGCAACATGTCCAAGGCTTACGCCGTTCCACCGAAGGAGTTGCCGAGGGATACTGGGGAGTAAAACGCAAGAGCATTAATTTGTGAAAACAAGAGCAAATTGCCGCAAGCGGCAATTGGGGGGTTTTGCTGTTAAAAGCCTAAAGAAAGTCAAGTACACTACTCACAAAAAGTTAGGGATATTTGGCTTTCGGGTGAAATTTATGGAAAATGTAAGTTCACGCTACAGTGATATTATACGTATCATGAAAGTAGGGCATTTAAGTAGAAGCATGCAATGGTGATTTCCTCATCTCAAACAATTTATTGAAACAAAAGCCAACAACAGTGGTGGGTATACCACAACAAAAATGTCAATGTCTCAATAACTTGTCATGTGCCCTTGAGCATCAATTACAGCTTGACAACGACGTCTCATGCTGTTCACAAGTCGACTTATTGTCTGCTGAGGCATGGCATCCCACTCTTCTTGAAGGGCGGCCCTCAGGTCATTGAGGTTCTGGGGTACAGAGTTACGAGCCTCTACACGGTGAGTCAGCTGATCCCATAGGTTTTCTATGGGATTCAGGTCTGGAGAAAGTGCAGGCCACTCCATTTGAGGTACCCCAGTCTCCAGCAGCCTTTCCCTAATGATGCGACCTCGATGAGCTGGAGCATTGTCGTCCATGAAGATGAAATTAGGCCTGTGTTGTTCATGCAGGGGCACAATGACTGGATTAATGATGTTATTCAGGTAGTATGGGCTTGTCACTGTACCATTCACAAAGTGTAGGGCAGTTCTGTATTGACTAGACACACCTGCCCACACTGTAACACAGCCACCACCAAAGGGTCGTCTGGTGACAACAGTGGCTGATGCATAGCGCTCTCCTTGACGTCTCCAACATCGTTGGCGGCCATCATTTCTGCTCAACGTGAATCGACTTTCATCAGAGTACAGCACTGAGGCCCACTGGTCCCTCGTCCAGCGTAAATGCTCCCTGGCCCATGCAAGACGATGACGCCTGTGCCTGGTGGTGTGGTCAGGTACCCTTGCAGGTCGTCTAGCACGCAGACCACGCTGATGTAAACGGTTTCGAATGGTCTGACGTGACACTTGGGTGCCTCTCACCTCCCTTAAATGTGCCTGGAGTTGAATGGCATTCATCATCCGGTTCCGCAGGGCACTGTTCACAATGAAGCGGTCATCAGTGTGGGATGTGGCCAAAGGACGTCCACTTCTATGCCTTTCTGTGACTCTTCCAGTCTCTCTGTATCTCTGTTGCAACCTGCTGATGACACTCTGTGACACTCTAAGCTCAGTGGCCACTTCCCTCTGAGAACATCCTGTTTGAAGCCTCGCAATGGCGAGGTACTGTTGATCAATTGTTAGGTGTCGTCTTGGTCTCATGATGTCAAAATGTGAACAGCATGATGAAGAGGACTGTTTAAATACCAATTCTAATTGAACCAGGAAATTTATTGGTCGATTCATGGATCAAACACCTGTTGTGAATTTTGCCGTTCAGCTCCTTGTTAGAGAACAGCAAGTTGTGCAAAAAGTACTGAAACATTGAATAGTTGGACATGTGCATTCAAAAGTTTAGAGAAGGTCAAATTAATTTCACCTGTAAAGGTTATAGTGCATTTTAAGTTCATCCTGAAATTTCACCCGAAACCCGAATATCCCTAACTTTTTGTGAGTAGTGTATATACGACATTTAAGAATATAAAAGCAATATGACATGCAGCTGTGCAATGATACACATTATACACAAATCAGAAGAATATTTCCTGTTTAACATTGAAAAACAATGTATTTCTATGGGAATTTTGTGAATGTAGTCCATTGACTCGAGTGGCTAACTTTTGCGTTGGTAGACCAGGTAGCTACATCAGAATGCTGTAGGTTGCGATGGGAGGCAGTAGTTATACCGGACAATAGCAGAATGACGAAACCAGAGACTATGGTGTGAGACTAAAACCTCTCCCTTCTCTTTAATTTGAAGCAACAATCAATTTTTCTATTAAAAAATAAAGTGTATTATTACACTGTAATATCTCAGTAATTTACTTGCTTATTTTTACGCCGCATTCTCACAGCGAGCAACTTGGTTGCTGGGTCGGTCAAGTCTACGAGGCTGGGGGCGGGGCAAGAGCTTCCCGTTGTGTCATCCAAGTCAGCTCGTGCAGCTACAATTTTTTGATGAAGAGAAACAACGGCAGTAGCCTACATATAAGAAAGATATATATATATATATATATTTTTTTTTATTTTTTTATTTTTTTTTAGAAGTTTATTTCAGGGACAAGGTACAAAAAAAAACATTAGTCTCCGAAGAGAAGACGTATTTGCGATGCAGCCTATTCTTTATAGTTATGTCATGACACTGCAAGTATGTGTTCTCGCTAGCAAGCGATAGGCTATATCCATCTTTGTCGCGAGCTGGCGATCTTTATCTATCTATCATTCGGTTTTACAGTGTATAAATGCTGGGCCAGTTTGGACTGTAAGGGCATGTTAGACTGGAAAGCTGACCAACATCATGCTGAACTGTATCTACAAATAAAGAAGCTATACCGTCTTTCATCATCGAAACCGATTCAAGACCCTCTTATTTCTCGAACGTAATTGCAAGTACCGGCAGTTTTATACATAAATCTATCTATCTAGATAGATTCATGTATAAAACTCAACATGTAGTTTGGGCTCAATGTGATATTGGTAGAACAAGCCACATATATATATCCTTTAAGGTTATGTTATGACACTGGTAATTATACAATGACAATATATAAATTATTCCCTGTTGTTACCGCTGCTAACCCTATTTCGCCTAGCTTAGTTTGATAGGCAATATTACGTAGGTTACGGAACAATTATTCACGAAATGGTTTTGTTTCGGTTGGAGAAATATGAAGCGCGGAACTTTGATTGGCTGTTACGGCCGATGTCGGGCAACATTTAGCGGCCAATTTTGGTCGCTCAGTTGCCAAGTTGCTCAGGTCGCTGACCATCACTCAGCTTCATAGAGAATGAATGGACTTCCGGCAACTGGGCAACCGAAGTTGCTCGATGTGAGAACGCAGCGTTACTCTCCCATTTTTGAATTTCCTATTTGTTTCCTAATGAAATCTCTATTTTATCCTGTAATTTATTTTATGTATCATCCATCAGTCTCTAGTGTAAAGGTACACTATCCAAAGCAAACTGTTGAAAAATTGTCTTGAAGCAAAGCTACTAAGATGCCATCTTACATTACCCATGTGCCCCACCGGCTATTGTTTATCCAAATAAAATTAGCAGAAAATTAAGTCACCATCAAGTTAAAAATACCATCATATTCTAAATAACTCAATGCATTCAGTATACATTTGCCTTTTAATTTTACCTTCAACTGAAATATGGCTCCTAAAAATATTTCAGCTATAGCAGCCTTAATAACCATGTCATGCTGTGTCTGAATCAGCACCCTTCCATAGCCTACTATTGAGTAGGCAGGATGAGAAAGTTGTTAAGTAGGCAAAAAAATTCTAAATGTAGTATACTTAAAACCCCCGTATGATATACAATGAGAACCATAATTCATTGGACAGTGACACATTTTTCTGTAGAGCCATTTTGCGGCACCACAAACTTATTCGCTCTGACCCTGCAACACATGCGCTCAGCACTGATGCCGCTGGCCGGGGGTGTATCTTAGGAATCACTAGTTTGTATTGAAATTATTGGATATAGCTCGATAAATGTATGGATTACGGGCGAACAGATGTGTCTGGCTACGGTCTGAATTTTGCTGAGCCTGCTAGGAAAACGCTGCTTAACCCAACTGCACTCAATTCTCTCAAAATGAATAACAGCTAGGAGCATTAACTTACCATTCAGGTTTCTGAAATAGGAACAGTTCTTCCAAGTTGTCCAAGTTATTAATTCTGCGGTTGAAGTTTTTGAAACGTATTAAAAGTAGCCTACCTATAAAATCTCTTCACATCCTCAAATAAATTGTGACCATCATTTCACGTCACTTAACTTTGACTCCTTTCAACTTGGAAGTTCAACATAACCGCTGCACTAGTAATAAATAACTGTACCCATGTTTACTTCTTGACGCACAAAATGGAGAATGCGAGGGCAGTGAATAGGCTTGTTTGCTTGAACATGCAGGACGGTAGTTGCGTAGGCTAATTGCACTAAATTGTCCGCAGATGGGTTTCTCTGCACTCAAGCTTGGGGTGTAGACGAGACGGAGCTATGTCAACTAATTGTTTTCATTAGCGTCTTAATTAGCAACTCCAATTGCATAATTAATTAATTTTTTCTCTCAATTGGATAATTAGTATTAAAAAATGAATAACCGCTAGGAGCATTCCCATTGCCAAGTTGTCCAAGTTATTAATTCTGCGGTTGAAGTTTTTGAAACCGATCAAAAGTAGCCTACCTTTAAAATCTCTGCACATCCTTAAATAAATTAAGTAATATTTTTTACTCCTTTCAACTTGTTGGAAGTTCAACATAACCGCTGCGTTAGTAATAAATAACTGTACTCACGTTTACTTCTTGATGCACAAAATAAAGAATGTTAGGGAGAATGCGAGGGCAGTGAATAGGCTTGTTTACTTGAACATGCAGGACGACAGTTGCGTCTGAATTGTCGGTAGGTGGGTTTCTCTGCACTCAGGCTTCGGGTGGAGATGAGACAGAACTGGGCTTTTGCAGCCTCCACATGTACTATGTCAACTAATTGTTTTTATTAGTGTTTTAATTAGCAACTCCAATTGCATTATTATTTTTTTGGATTGGATAATTATTCACTTGATTGTGCTGTTTGAGTGCCTACAGAGCCCCACTGGAGGATAACAGTTGAATTACAAGTTTAAATCCCTGCAAGTCATGTGGTTAAGATAAACTGGTGGCCCCGGTGATAGGTCATGGCCAATTTTATAAATTCCAGCCCTGAACCATGTATATAGAATTTCAGGATTGTATTGAGCCATTAATTATAAAACATTTTTAAGGTTTATAGCGGTCCCGGTGGACGGATTTGGATATACTTTGGCAGGCTTCCTCAATTGTATCTCACAAATGTTATTCTCGAGTTTTGTTCAAATTGGATGAATGGTCAATGAGTTATTGCCATTTATTTGATAGGCCATGCCCAATCTCATATTGATTGGCTCCCAGTTTCCGTAGTTATTGTCCGATATAGCTGAATTATAGTTAACAAGTATAATTTGTTAAACTAATGATATGTACCAAGTCTGGTCCAAATTGGTGAAGACACAAAAAAGCCTTAGGGAAAAAACAATTTCACATATTATGCAAATTAGCATAAAGTCCAAGCATAAAGTCATAAAGACTTTTATGATATTGTGCATGCAAGTACATGTGCTTCCAAGGAATACACATAGCAAATTTGGTGTCAATTGGACAAAGGGTGTGGGAGATACTACATTAAAACTGTGAATAAATAGACATTTTTATTAAAGTGCCACCATGAGGCTGATTGAGGCGAGATTTTAAACACTCTTCATTTCATACATTTATGATGAGTGTGCCAAGTTTCAAGTCTCTAAGATGTACGATCTCACTGGAAAGTTAGCAAACACGTGGAGAAAAAATAAATAAATAAATATTACCAGTGAAAAAACAATAGGGTTTGAGCCCGAATTAATAATAAAACCAGTGGAAAACAATAGAGTTTTAGCCCTTCGGGCTCAAACCCTAATTAATTGGCCAGATTCTCTTGCAATTGCACCTGCAAAGTGGTCGTGTAGTTAACCAAAAACTCATGAACTGCGTAAGATTTCATTGTGATTTTGAGAACAAAAAATTAAATATTAAATAAAAAATTGTAGCTTTTGAGCAGGGAGTTTGTTCTGGTGTTCGGCAATGGTGAGCTGGTAGTTTCGCTGTCCTGTCCTGAAATAACTGGCATGGGTGGGGGTGGGGGTGGGGGTGGGGTAAGTGAAGCGGTGGAAAGGGCAGGTTTCATTTCACTCAGAGGTTTGAATGCGGCCTGTGTCTCACCTTGCAGCCGGCCTCCACAGTCATTACACAGCCATTGAATGAATGAGTGAATGTGTCATAGGAAGAGAATATGAGAGAACGAGAAGTGGGGGGGGGGCATAATACTGCAATAGTCTATGGATTTTCACAAACCTAGTGCATTTTGGAGGCAGGAGGGGCCGTTTCCTGTTTCCGATAATGGAGCGCCTGCCCTCTGGGCCTGTCACAGAGCTCTGAGTGTCATTGTTGTGGCTGTGTGCCAAGAAGACAGCAATGCGGCCCACTCATGCCTCCCCCATGTCAAACGTACAAACGCATCCGCGGACTGACTGGTGTTGAAGGCCTGTCACCAGCCTAGGCTTGAAGGGATATGTTGACATTGAGTAAGCGAAGACCCTACTTTAGCAGTGAAAAGCCTCACAATTGGAGATCTTATATCCCACTCCTCCCGGGTGAAGTAATTAGTGAAGCCACAGGAAAAGAAATACTGCACACTGGTGGAGCAACAATCCGAAAGCTATGGAGTTATATTTATGAGCCACCTCAGTAAGCCAACCAAAGAAACATGGCAGACCAAGCTACAGCAAGTTAGCTAAATGTGGTGATTTTGATTCAGCAAGCTAGTTAGCAGGTGAAATATTCTCTTGAAATGGTTACATTCATTGGCGTAACACAATATTATTATTATTATTATTATTATTATTATTATTATTGCAGTGCTCTAGATTATTCAATTAATTTCAGTGCTGCTAGGTCGACAGGAGAACCTAACACAAGCGAGCAAGCTTAGTTACAAAAGTTAGCTGGTTCTTAACTCTTTTAAATGCAGGAGTGCTGTTGTGTTGCTTATTTAATCTATTATACTACTGTACTTATGTTAGGTTGTTCAAAATATGTCCCAATATCATCTGATACCAATGCATGCTCAAACTCGTGTGCACCTCTTTCCAGATTTGAAAATATATCTCCAAACTGCATACTTTGTTAAGGGCTCAGGCCTAAGTCTGCACATTGGAACAAAGCACATACAGTATGTGCATTTGTGTGCGTCTGTTGGGGAACAATTATAGTTTTTTTAACATAATTTGTGTGGAATTGCATCTGCGCATTCTTGGTTAGATTTATATTCAGTTCATTATACTGTATGTTTGATAGCATGGATTCGCCATGTTTATAGGAGCACAAGAGAGCATAGAGTATTTGGACATTACAGGCATTACATAAGAGCTTTCCTACCAGTCACACTACTAAGCTTGGCTTCAGTGTCCATTGTGTCCATTTTATTTTTTGTCAAATAGTCCAGCATCTTCAGAAACTACTTCTACAACAAGCTGCTGTACTTCAGTATACTAAAGTGTGGACAGAGACACAAACTACTGTAATGATTGTACACAGTGGATGGTGTATTGTATATATCAGATCAAAAACGTCTACGACGTAAAAAAAGCCAAGTTACTCACGCATAGCCTACATAGCGCTATCCATAAGTTCTTAATTCCAACTTGCAAAAACTAGGCCTGCCTTTAAAAGTCTTGATATCAAAATGTGGCAAGTTACAACTAACAATATTGCCTATCGTAGGTCACACTAAATAAACTAGCTCTATTCCAAAGCAATGCTATCCAAACTTTCGTAAATTATTTAATGCAACTTGGCCCCATGTTTCTTCATCTTTGCATGTGAAGAGATTGTGCCTCATGGAACAACATATGATTTCAATGAATGTTTTTAACAGTTGATGAATAATTACACTCCAGAAAGGATATGGTTGTACTTTGTTGGCAAGTTTACTTTAGAAAATGTACAGATTTTAAAATGTTAACTGCTGCTACAGCATTCTTTACAATTCACAAACAGACATTTGTATGAAGAAACATCATGTACAATAGAGAAAGGGGTGATGACTAAATAAATGCAGATAAAAATGAGTAATATTTTTACCTAGAAAATAGCGTACATAAAGCATTTTTACAAACGTATCCAGACATGTTTGTGGGTCAGATGGTGGCAAATAAGTAATAGTACCAATTTTCTTAACATAATAGTATTTATGATATTTGCAAACAGAATTTTGTGAACACAAGGATATCTATGCTCTGTAGGACCACACAGGTTTTGATAGAAATCCAAATAAATAAATCAATCAATAAATACATAATAAAAATAATTATAATAATAAGAATAATAAATTGTATTCATTCTGTGCTTTTCATAGACCCAAAGCAGTGGATGCAGACAATTGTTCAAACATGCCCTATAGTGTAGTAATTTTTCTGTTTAATTTTTAAGTGCAACACATCTGAATCAGAGTATTTCCACTATAAATTATTTTAATTTTGCAGTTTGATGTGGCACATACAGTTTCATTGAACACATTCTCTTGAGATGGTAAGATGAAGAAACACAGGGCCAAGTTGCATTAAATAATTTAGGAAAGTTTGGATAGCATTGTTTTGGAATAGAGCTAGTTTATTTAGTGTGAGCTACAATAGGCAATATTGTTAGTTGTAACTTGACTTTTAGACTTTTAAAGGCAGGCCTAGTTTTTGCAAGTTGGAATTAAGAACTTATGGACAGCGCTATGTAGGCTATGCATGAGTAACTTGGCTTTTTTTACGTCGTAGACGTTTTTGATCTGATATCACTTATTTTTTATAGCTAACTAATGATGAATAATGCATGAAGATAAACATGCATTCCAAAGAAATGTATGCAGACATTCGCTTAACCATAACGCCCTCTATTGACAAGAATGAGAACAGTTATCCGATTACAGACAGCACACAATTACATTAAAAGAGTTTGTAGATGAGCAGTATTTAATGTGTAATGAAATACAATGAACAGCACCACCTGAGCTATGGATCATGAAGAAGCATGTAAATTAATGAACCAAGTCTACATGGAGACATGCATGCACAATGGGCTAGACGCAAACACATTCTAGCTGAAAGACATACAGCCTAAATAGCTAGTACAGCCTAAATAGTTTGCATCAGTAAAATATGGAAATGCAGTTTTAAAATAGGGCTATTAGTATTCTATGAAATACATTTAACGTTAGGCTATTCAACACTGGATTGCCGGATGCATAACTCCAACCATCCATGTGTGGGCTACGAGCTGGCAAGCGAGCTAGTGAGTTCATAAGCACAGCAGAGTTAGGCTATTCAACACTGGATTGCCGGATGCGTAACTCCAACCTTCCATGTGTGGGCTACGAGCTAGCGAGCGAGCTAGTGAGTTTCTGCACAGCAGAGTTATTTTCCGGTAGTGTAGAACGTTACCTGTGGGAAATGTTTTGGTACTGGACAGCTAGGTTTAGTTTAGTTTTCTGTAGTGCAATGAATGTAGGCTATAATGCATGTTGATTCGCTTCGTAGTAGTCTAGCTTGTTTCTGCTTCCTGACAAGAAGCAGGAAGTAACGTTGGCGAACAAGCTTAATTGGACAACGCATATTTCCCAGGAATCTTAGCCAGAAAGAAAACAGTAGATACTACTAAGAAAGTACATACCAGAGATTCGTCTTCTTCTTCTTCTTATTATTATAATTAAAAGTGTTTGCAGTAAGCTACATTATCAGTAGAGTAGCGTAGACTAGAGCCACATTCGGAGGCTATTTTTTCTTTTTTTAAAGTGACTAACCATGAATCAGATATGTTTGGGGAATTGGCGGTTTATAAATCCGATCTCTTAAAAGCTTGCAGCTTAAAAGAGGCTATCATCAATTCTTAATGTAGGCTATTATCGTAAATTCTTAATTTTCCTAGTAGTTAATTTTATGGTGACCTTGTGTTATGTGTGAAAAGGATAAAGTGAACAGAGCTGAAGTGAAGAAATGAATGAATAAAGAAATGTTGGCCGAGGCAAGGGGTTTCCACAGTCAGTCAGTCATGACCGCAAGAGCAGAGTGTAACACCCTCCCCAAACCAGACAAGACCGAGCGTCCGGTTTGGGGAGGGTGTGATATAGTACAAGTGAAATACAAGTGAAACATTTAACAGTTAATATTGGAAACTTCTTTTGCCTTTGCAATAAAAATACGTTAATGTGTCAATGTGAAAATAATAACAGTCTAAGAAATGAAAAGTACTTAACAGTTGCACATTGTTTTTGTGGAAAATACACGTGTCCTGCTGGGCTTGAACCCACAATCCACTGTCGACTGTAGTCGACTGCACAATCGACTGCAGTTCTAACCACTAAGCCACAGTAGCTTCTTGGAAAGCATGAAGCCATTAGATATATTAACATTAAAAAACATTAGTATGAAGCGTTTTTATTGGACGAGAAGCTTGATGAGCAGGTATACGGACCATACCCTCAAATAATAATTCTCCCCATTAGATAACATCGCGACGGAGGCAGGCAGTTTGGTAGGAAAATGGGAAGAAGAAGAAGCGTTAGAGGAAGGAGAAAAAGAGCAAAATAACCCAAGTTTGGGGCTTTATTGTGTGGATGTGTGAAGTTGTATCTGAATGCTCTGTGGTTACATGAGGTCAGAACATACAGAAGTTAATGTTTTTAAGAGCTGAGAGTCTATGGTCATTGTGGTTACTTCTGTAGGAAACCCTGAAAAGTGCCAAACTCTCGGTGCTGTATAGGTATGGGGCATGCCCCACCAAGCCGTAACTTGGTGGATGGCATACCTGCCATCCCAATAGTACATATGCAAAAAAAAAAAAAAAAAGGCTAATCAGAGCATAGTTCTGACACACACATGACAGCGCTAGTGTGATAGTGGCGACACACACGACAGCGCTAGGCCATAGTCATAAATGACCTCTTCCTAATGACTGAGAACAGGGAAATTTGAGATCTGGCAGAATGGGCTATAGGCACAGATCTTCTGCACTTTCTGGTCAGGACTTTATAGACTACCTGCAAGGATAATGTGAAAAAAGTGTTGTGGTTGTGTGTTCAAGTTATACAAGACTAATCAGAGGGCTTTGCATTAGCACAGTCTCTCTGCATTATTTAGCTTTTCACTCAACCTCCAATACAGCAACACACTCATACACACATACTCTCTCTTTCTTTCTCACTCTCTCTCGCTCACGCACACACATAGTGAGGTTATTGTATAAAGGCACTGGACATGCCATATTACTGAATCTGTTGTTTGAAATTCAGCAGGAGTAATACATCTCAGCAATCCATTGGTCCTGTTTGACGTCATTAGTGACGTTACGTCGAGCATCTAACAGTAATTAGGGCAAAAGCACAAGCCTTAGTACTGAATCAATGAAAAATGTACAGTGATGTCATCAGAAGCACGCAGAATGTGAGTTACAAACAGGGCAATATACTATATTGTTACAGACCAGAACAGAATTATGGATGAGACTCGATGGGTGATGGAATGGACAGTCCCCTACTTTATTCCAGGCTAGCACACAACCTTGTGCGGACAGAACACACCACTTGAGCAGCAACCTTGAAATTCAGATGTAGGCATCCATTGTTGAATGGATCCATTAAAGTGCAGGCAGTTCACATCAGTCCAAGAGTAAGGCTTTCTCCAATTGTGGGATCCACCTTCTCTATTAGTGATGTTCAGGTCCCAGTCCCCCTCCTTTATTTTGCTTGTGGAAATCTGCTGGGTTCATTGTCTTGAAATGCTTGTCTTTACGCTCTTAACTCCGGCTGTAATTCTCTGTTTATTTGACTTGAGGCAGTGTTACTCCAGCAGTGGCGAATCGCACCTCTCCCAACACGTTCTGTAGCGGGGGCTGAGGGCTTTAGCGCTCCTGCTCCGCTCTGATGTTGTCGGCTCGTTCTTGGGGCCAGAGTGTGAACCCAAACACTTGCGCCTGATTATGGCGGATGGCGGATGCACCTGCAGTTTGGTTTGTGTAAGTTCATTAGAGCTGTCAACTGCTTCGCAACATTAAGCAGGGGCTTACGGCGTTAGTGGCGGTACGCAACCCGGTGACTCAAACCAAACTTGCAGTAATAATAAAAACATCTCATCACCTCACCCATTCTGCATGATGCCATGATGCTGTAGCCTATATAAACTGTGTGTGTGTGTGTGTGTGTGTGTGTGTGTGTGTGTGTGTGTGTGTGTGTGTGTGTGTGTGTGTGTGTGTGTGTGTGTGTTTGTGTGTATCCACGGAAGAACTCTTCTTTTAACCATGGAAGAAAGACACATCCCTCTATTTGCACAGCAATACTATTCTATTCATCATATAACATTTTCTCATTTAATTCTGTCACATCCATTGAAGATATGATGTGAAAATGAAAATTCCTTTCTAAAGGAATATATACATTTTTAAACCTAAAAAAGTGCACATTGTCATTTAAAATAACTGAAATTAAAATGAACTCAAAATGTATTAGTAATTTTTTAGGATGAATTATAAGTACGTTTTTTAAATGTTCTTGGCCGTCAGATCTTTTTTATGAATGTGGCATATTTCATTAAAACAAATAATTTTTACTGTTTACCCAGTAGCCAACATCTGATCAAAGGCAGAGCTTCACAAAATACATTTTTGCTGGAATTCCTTGGCTCCCTGTTTACAAAAGAAAGTGAAGTACCTTTCAGTGGCGTTTGTCTGAGAACACTTAGGGCCAAACAAAGCAGCCTGTCATCTGGTCATTTAAGGTTTCACTTCCTAATTAACTTCTCCTGGGGCACAAAAACCGGCTCGACAATACACCGTGCTCTAAGTCGCCTCATTCTCTCCATTTCAGGATACATCTCAGGGACTCCTCTACTCCCACAAGACCATGTCTTAGAAGGACAAACACTGCTTCACTTGGTTGAAAACTTCATAAGGCTGTTTGTTCATCCCTGGTGTGATGGCAACTTGTGACACAAATTAGAGTACTTTGCTAACTAATTTTCTTTTGTTTTTTTTTTGGGGGGGGGGGGGGGGGCGCGTCTGGTTCATAACAGTCAAACATTTTATGTTGTGCTGCAATGTTAAGAAAAACCAAATGCCTGAGATAATCACAAGTTTTCAAGAAATCGCTTTACTTCTCTGATCTCATTCCTTACTTCGATTTGATGCCATTTTAATGCTAATATCTGATTAGCCCTTGATTAGTGTCAAATTGGTAATTTTATGACTGGTTAACCTGTTGCAGCTATTGTTTTTCTTCATTTGCCTCAGGAGGTAAAAAGTTCAGATTTCCCCCCCCCTCTCTTTGCTTCTTTCCTTTTTTCTGTACCCAACATAAAAAACAAAAAAATTGAAAGAGTAGGGAGGGGGGGGGGGGAAACTGAGAGGGCGCATTATTGAGTCAAGTGTTGAGTGATGTTCATTGACTCCCTTTGCCACCCAGGTCACACACAGAACACCCAGACTGGAATTCCACTCCGCCTTATCACATCATCCCATCGCCGCTGGCCCGCCCAGGGGAAAGCTCAGCGCGGTAGCCGGGATTAGTGGGAGGAAGGCCATGTTGTGGAGGTGTGTGTGTTTGTTTTTGCGCGTGTGTGTGTGTGTGTGTGTGTGTGTGTCTGTGTTTCTGTGCGTGTATGTGTGTGGGTGAGGGGTAGGGGTACGTTTGTAGGATGGGGCAGTTAATTTGTGCTTACAAATAATCATTGGTAATACCTGTCGAACACTAAAAAAGCAGTGGAGTGGGGGAGGAGCAAATATGAATTTGTTATAAAGATAACAGATTAGCTAGTCACGTTGAGTGCCCTCTTTCTTGTTTCCCTCCCAAATACACTATAGTCAGTGCTATAATAAGTGTGGCTAATGCTTGATTAGATTTGTATAACATAGCCACAGTTTTCACAGTGGAGGAAACAGTGACACTAATAGCTGGTAATCCCGTTTCCTTGATTTGGGGTCTTCTGCCAGATTCCCTCTCTGTCAGTGTTAAAGGTTAAACTGAGGTAGTTACTGTACAGTGTCTTCCACTTGGCCCTTCTGCTTTATTGAAAGCTGATAGCATGTGTACCTCCTTCTCCAGGCCCTCGGTGTGGACTGTAGCCAGAGTGTCACAAACACAACTTTTTGGTTGTCATTCCTCCTGTCTTTTGCAGTGCTGTGATAATGGAAGAATGTAGCCTATGTATATAGATTACAAAGAAACTGAAACCTATTGACCAAGAAAAGCGCTTATACAGGGCAAACTGCAAGCACAAAGCAAGCTATATGGATGAAATATGACGGTGGTGTGTGGACACTGAAGAGTCAGCGGCAGGACGCAAAGACAGCGTAGCTAAACTTAAACTGCTTCTAGCACCGTTAATTATTAAATACATATGTCAATGTGTGTCAAAATTGCTGTAAAACGTATTTAAGCTGATTTAATATGGACCCAACATGCAGTTACAGAATTAGACATATTTCCAGGAGACATATTTCCAGGTTTGGCTTCTTTCCATTAATGCTCTTTTTTGCTAACCACAAGTTATTTTCTGCAGTATCATGGTATTTCCACTGTTTAAAAAGGAATGAATCAATTTCAAGAAGAAAAGATATCTGTACAATGTATTATCTGTGCATTTCCAGTTTAACTGGATTTTTGTTAAACCCCTAATAAGCATTTTATTGTAGATTCAGTTTTTTTGTAAATTATATTCTTCCACCAGTTTTTGCAATTCTAACAAAATAACCTTGTCAGTTTTTACAAAACTTGCTCGAGAGGTAATCCAAATGGCCAATGAGCGATTTTCTCGCTAAGTGGCCACTTGGTGGTGCTATACCAGTCAATTGATATTGCAATCCATGAACGATCACAACTCAGTTTGACTTGGAGAATTGAAACCAACGTTAATACCACCAAAAACCACTCCTCACACCACAACACCTTTGACTAATTTGCACAAAATCTGTCATGTGCAATGTGTGGACCAAGGGCTAAAATCCCAGCATAAGAATTATCTCTGACAATACAGTATGCTTTTCATGAGCCATGAAAAGCATACTGTAAGTACATACTTACATTTGCAGTAAGTATGGCTTATCACAAAAATCTGTTTGACATAAAGTGACAGAACATTGTAGTTACATTGACAGTTACAAGACTCCAGCCATATACTGTAGCATTGGCCTAATCAAAACACATAATGCACATGAACCCCATAATGGGCAAAGCTACTTGTGAATGTGATGCCAATCACATGGTGACATGAAAAGACTAAAGACTAAAGACTTACATAACAAACCACTGTGGTTTGTTCACATCATCCAGTTGCTACGAACAAGATTTTTGGGCAGATTAAGCCGTATTTCCCTAACTTCAGGCTTAAATATGACATAATGGAATATAGTTTACTGCAAACAGCAGTAATTAATACTGAATTCTGCACTGCATTCTGTTCACCACACTTCCACCAGGTGCACAACCCTGGCTACATTTGGATCCAAGTTAACACAAGTTTTATCCAAGTTTTTTTTAATGATTTATAGTTTATTAGTTTTCAGTTTTTTTAACACAGTACAGTATAGAGAAGAAAGAAATTAAGGTTACAAAAAGACACTCTTGAGAAGAGACAAGATAAGTAACACAGGAAAACCAAATAAACCACACAAAAAATAGAAAAAAAGAAAAATAATAAAGATAAATACATACACCAAAATGGGCCCATGGATCCCCATATCAACAATGTATCATTGTTACACCTGAAATAGTCTGCAAATGTAGTAAGTATAAGTACCTATTGTGCTCCCCACTTCAATGTGTCGCGACCGACAAGGAATCCTAAAGCGTATCTAGAAGATACGCCACAAAAGTGGATATAACTGCACCAGGGAAGGAATACAAGAAAAGAATGGGAGAAAAACTTCCCGGCAGAAGCCAAATGAAAACTACCTCAAAAGGGGGCGAGACTCGAAAATAGCGAGTATAAATAACAAAAGAACCTCACGCTCTAAATCAAAGAGTGCACACGGGAGGCTGGAAAACCAAAAGAAAAACCAGAGTAAATGGGTGAAGGAAAGAAATAGAAAATCAAACCTGTTACCTAAGCTCTTGTAGCAAAAGAGCTGAACACAAGAGGGAACAGGTTGAGAGAATAAAGGATAAAGCGAAAGATTGGAAAGAAAACAATAAACCAATCGAATCCTAATAATAACCGGACTTGCTGCGTTTCTTATTTGTACAAACCAGAAATGCAGTGACCGAATTCCTATACCTTACCGACTTTGTTGTCAAAATAGCAAAGACAATATCGAAGTGCCGGAAGGCGGAAGTCCTGGGCTATTTATAACCGGCAGGAAACCCAAAACAGGTGTTAGGAATAATAGCTGGGCGAGATCCAAAAACCGGAATAGAGGCAGAAAAAATCTGATAGAGCGTCCCGACGATGCCAAATCGAATAACGACCGCTGAAACAACTGAGGCTGCCAATAACCATGACAGGACCTCCCTTCTAAGGGACGGCTCCAGGCGATCCCTCACCCTTGCTTCTACGGAAGTCCCTAATAAGTGCAGGATCCAGGATGTTCCTGGAGGGGACCCAGCAGCGCTCCTCAGGGCCATAACCCTCCCAGTCCACCAAACACTGGTAGCCTCTGCCCACACGCCTCTCAGCCAAAATGCGCCGAACAGTATACACCGTACCTCCCTCCAAGAAGAGCGAGAGCGCTAATAAGCATGGTTTCAAGCGAGAGACATGGAAGGTAGGATGGATGTGCATGGAGGGCGGCAACTGAAGGCGCACAGTAACCGGGTTGAGTTTCCGAATGATTTTAAAAAGTACCCACTGACCTCCGTCACCTCGCCATCACCTGACACAGACACAACCAGTGCAACACAATCCATTTATTCACTTGGGCCCAAGATCCTGTTCTGTCCCTCTCTGCTTCTCCTCCATTGAAGACATAATGCTCCCCACATAGGTGTCAAACTGTCACCCTGGTGTTCACCTTTACTTGCTAATTGACTGTCCATAGCACAGTTCACTAGGTGGTACAGGGGATTTAACCTGCCTGACTGGATGGTTTGTGTAAATCCTGTGTAATATTCCATTCACTCGCTTGCAAATTCCACAAGAAGATTCCTGGTTTGTCGAAACCAAATAAAATATTTGTAAATATTCTGCACTCTCATCCATTTGTCACCTTAAGAATTCCGCAAGAGACTCTGGAAGCAAAGCTGAACTTATCATCTGAAAATGTATTGAGTTTTCCAGTTTACCTTTTCTTAGAGTCCTCTGAATGAAAATCTGTTTACTTTGTGTCATGGTGCAGCTACCTTCTTTGTATGATTGTAGTTTGTCCACACCTCCACCGCCAGCACTGGTAAAACAAACAGAAAACAGCAGGTAAGCAGCAGAAGTGTACATGGGGTGTGACAATTATGGAAAGTGCAGATGTCTCAAGCAAGAAATAATTTTGCACATAGCTGAAGATGGTTAAAGATTATGCACAGTGTTGTAATGTAGATTGCTCTTCACAAGCACTTATCAGCCCTCATTAACATATTATCTCTAAATATAGGAATTGTACTTGCAATCAAGGTCATTACAAATTGATAGCAGCTTTACTTTTTATGGCATAAATTAGCTGAACAAACCAAGGAGCATAACTCCAGAGAAGAAGGTGTGGAGGAGAAAGGGCCAATAGATGGAAATCAATGATTCCGAGAAACAACCCTTCAAGTGATCCATCCTTATCTACTGCACATCCGGCAGCAGAGTGATGATTTGAGGCTCGTTTGATACAGCCATTTAGCCATCCATGGGTTCCATACTATTCCAGTGTAAGTTACAGCTTAATCTAGTCCCACCCCCCAATTCCCATAGAGATCCATTCAAATGCAGAGAGGTTATATTATCGCTTGTAAGAGTACCTGAAAATAAGATATCAAGAGTCTTTTGATATCCTTTAATACCCAGTCATGGTAGCATCACCTGTTTACCTGTGGAATGTTCCAAACAGGTGTTTTTTTAACTTCCCAGTCTTTTTTTTGCCCCTGTACCAACTTTTTTGGAATGTGTTGCAGGCATCAAATTCGGAATTAGCGTATATTTACAAAACTCAATAAAGTTGATAAGGTAAAACATTAAATATCTTTTCTTTGTGCTGTTTTCAATTAAATATATGTAAAATAATTTACAAAGCTTCTAATTTTATGTGCATTTTACATACTGTGCCAACCTTTTTGGAATTGGGGTTTGTACAATAAGTAAACAATTGACTCACTGCAGACATTTTATTTAGGATGTAAAATAGATATATTATCCCGCCTTGACCTTTCCACATTAAAGAGGTCTGTCCGTAACCCCCCTGCTCCACGACAAGCACATCGGGTATACATCCCGAGAAGGGGGGGGGGGGGGGGGGGGGGGGGGGGGGGGGTACATAATATATCATATTTGGCGATTGGCCACATTCTATAGTGTGGATCAACACTTGAGCACATTGCAACTGAATTCTCCTGCCTTACATTACATATACACATTACATTTTAGGCATTTAGCAGATGCTCTTAGCTAGAGTGACTTACACAGCTTACAGTACAATGCATTTATACAGCTGGATATTTACTGAAGCGATTAAGGTTAAGTAACTTGTTCAAGGGTACTATAGCAGTGCCTGACAATGGAAACGAACCTACAACCCAGATCCCTAATCATTATGGCACACTACCACACTTGACAGCCAAATAAGAGTGGTAAATATCTCATTATCTCCTGTTTCTCACCAATATATAATTAACATGTCATGGGCGGTTGCCAGGACATTGTCAGAGACTTTAATCTATCCAGCCCGCTATCTACGAGGAAGTTGGTCAACACATGGAAGAGACAGATTGCAGTTTGCCAAATGTATGTTTCTGTCCCCTGACTCCAGTTTGGCCGTCCTGCTGTTCACTGATCTAACCCAGACATTAAGGGCAAGATTAGACCCTTAATTGGCTGTGACAAATTCAAACACTATTTGTCCCACTAAAAAGAAATTGTGGAATGTCTACATCCAATGACAAACAATGTTTCATTTTATATGTAGAGGATTAATCATTTTCAAACCAACACAAAATGAATAATTCAGTGATACTCCAGCAGTACAGCCCTGCCATTTTTCTAGTATAAATTGCTTTGCTTCTCTGTTTACATTTGTTCTGTTTTAAACGGAAGAGGATGCAAGCATGAACGCCACATTCTCTTGTCATTTTGATGGTATTTGGATTCATTGTATTGACAGCAGAGGAACTGACTAGCAGTTTTTTCTGTTATTAATGGTGGGCCAACATTTCTCTAGGATTAATAATTTTGACTGAGTCAAAGCTGAAGCCAACAGCAGTCTCTGGGTGGTTGTAAATTACATGCTCAAAGGAAAATATAAACGCTCACACAACTTGGTATTTCACAATGGATTGGAGCATATTTTAACAGCTGGTATGGTAGGGGGGGAAACAAATTCCATTTAAATGCAGAAATGTCGATTCTTATGTTAGGATAACGCCAGTTCAAAAGTTTAAACAACAAAATAAAAAGAAGTATCCATTAGGGTATGGAATCATGAGCACCACCACTTCAAATGGCAGAGCCTGACCTTTTCATGTGAAAAATGCTGTTTATATTGGGACTTAGCCCCTGCATTAGTGTCCTTTAAATGTCTGGCCCTTGCACTGCGGTTGAGATTGTTCTATGTACTTTGCAGGCTTCCGATGTAATATCTATTAACTGGGACCTCGGAGAAGGCCCTTAACAGCATGCCTGTCAGTAAAGTGCCACATTAAAGAGTGGAAAGTATGCGGGTGATGCTGCAGGCAATGAGTTTGGCTCCTTTCACCAGTCCAGATTGCCCCAGTCTAGTGAGTGGAGGTACTACATGCAGAGAACAAACACTGCCCTCTAGAGTCTTGTCCTACACCCAAACACTGCCCTCTACAGCGATGTCCTCCACCCAAACACTGCCCTCTACAGTGATGCCCTCCACCCAAACACTGCCCTCTACAGCGATGTCCTCCACCCAAACACTGCCCTCTACAGCGATGTCCTCCACCCAAACACTGCCCTCTACAGTGATGCCCTCCACCCAAACACTGCCCTCTACAGTGACGTCCTACACCTAAATACTGCCTTAAACAGTGATGTTCTCCACCCAAACACTGCCCTCTACAGTTATGTTCTCCACCCAGATATTGCCTTTTACAGGGATGTCCTCTACCCAAACAGTGCCCTCTACAGTGATGTTCTCCACCAAAACACTACCCTCTACAGCGATGTTCTCCACCAAAACACTGCCCTCTACAGTGATGTTCTCCACCCCCAAACACTTCCCTCTACAGTGATGTTCTCCACCAAAACACTGCCCTCTACAGTGATGTTCTCCACCCCCAAACACTTCCCTCTACAGTGATGTTCTCCACCCAAACACTGCCCTCTACAGCGATGTTCCCCACCCAAACACTGTCCTCTACAGTGATGTTCTATACCCAGATATTGCCCTCTACTGTTAGGTCCTCTATCCAGACACTGCCCTCAACAACCCCAAAATTGATTAATCAACTATAAAAAATATTTTATGTGCAGATGCAGCTCATCATCATGGAAAGGAACTCACCCGCCATTTTTACTTGGTGCTGACTCGTCAGATAATACTGTATATCAAAAATAATAGTTACAGTAACATTTTGCCAAATAAACCATGCCTTGGAAATGGTTTTGTTGCGTTGTATATTGTTGCTCAGTTACAGTAAAAAAATTTTAAGGGTTGTTTCTCCTGACAAATTTTCCTATTGAACTCTATGGAAAAATAAGTCAGGAGAAGAAACCCTTCAAGTTTTCCATCCATATCTACTGTATTTCTGGCAGCAGAGTGATGGTTTAAGGCTTGTTTGATACGTCAGACCCTTGATGACTTACAGCCATTTAGCCAACCATGTGTTCCATACTGTTCCAGTGTAATTTACAGCTAAATCTAGTCCCACCCCCCAATTCCCATAGAGATGCATTCAAATGCAGAGACGTTATAGTATCGCTTGTAAGAGTACCAGAAAATAAGATATCAAGAGTCTTTTGATGTTGTTGGGTCACAGGCATCAGGAAGTCATGGCATGCAAAGGATATGCGACCAAATATAAAAAATAATTCCTTTATTCTATATATAAATGCAGGGGGTGCCAATAATTGTGGCACACATGGTTTTGTTAAAAATAATTATTTCTTGATAAGGGATTTTTTTTCTCATAATAAATTTACTTAAAGGGTAAGTTCGCTATTTTGGACCTTGGACCCTATTTGCGGTCCGTCTTCCATGAACCTGACCCATGAAGTCCATTTTTTCGCTGATCGGTCCAGTATTGAGTTCGCTACAGATTTCCTGTAGGCTCTCACTGGGCTACAATAGAAGTCAACGGGGCAATTAGAAATGTTCGATAAATGTGCTTTCATGTACAATAAATGAGACGGGAAGCTCAGGGTGTATTGTTACCGGTCTCAGTATGCTCTCCTGTGAAATGTATCTCAATCCGAACATTTTTACGTGCTTGACATGGCTTGGAAGTAAGCATTTCTCTGTTGCTTGTTTTCGCTGCTCCCGCGGAGTACTATGTGTCGGGGGTAGGGGAGCGGGAAGGTGTGCCGGCCGTTTACGAAACTATCTAGTTGAGCAGTCTGCGTTTGTTTACCTGCAGCAACGTAGGCTACAATTTCCACAAAAAAACTTGGATGATGGATGACTATAATGATTACGAAGACAAAGAATTCGATTTTGACTGACGTTACTCGCTACAGATTTGAGCCAGAATACACGGACACGGAACTACAAGAGATGGATGATAAGAGAGCAAGAGAAGAGAGAGAGGCTGAAGTTTCGCAGGTAATGTTATCCGAAGTCAGTGCGAGGTAGTGCGGTCGGAGAAATAGTTCTGTTTCAAATGGAACTGTTGTTTCAACGTTCGGTTTGCGTTTGCGATAGCCTACATTTCACAGGAGAGCATACTGAGACCGTAAGAATACACACTGAGCTATAAAAGCACATTTATCGTTGTTTTGCCATAACATTTCTAATTGCCCCGTTGACTTCTATTGTAGCCCAGTGAGAGCCTACAGGAAATCTGTACCGAACTCAATACTGGACCGATCAGCGAAAAAATGGACTTCATGGGTCAGGTTCATGGAAGACGGACCGCAAATAGGGTCCAAGGTCCAAAATAGCGAACTTACCCTTTAAATTAAAGGTTTGATTTTTCTAATTTTTTTAGTGTGAGATTAAGCTAATTCACCAAACGGTGAATGTTTTGTAAGCCTTTTTACTCATCTTTACCAGGGTTGCCAATAATAGTGGAGGGCACTGTATATGCTCTCGGTTTTCCTCCTTCATTCAACCTATGTCAACCTATCCAAACCTGGTGCCACTTCATGGACCTCTTTTTGTTTAGTAGAACAAATTCAGTTCATGATACTGTACTGACTTCTTCCAGCACTTCTATTTTTGTTATTAAAAGGCCTGAATTATCTCTGGTCCTTCAAATCCTGATATGCAAATGAGGCAACAAAAAAAACCTGAACAGAACATGAGAGATACACAACTGTAGCTTTAGCCAAAATCTTTTATAGTTGTCTAACGTCCCCAAGAGGAGGTGAACGGAAGCAGAGCCAAAAAACATGTGTTGAAAAGACAGACGATGCGGACGAGGCTGAGCAGTAGAATAACACGTGCAGCTTGTAAAAAACCAAAAACCCATCTGAGTCAATCAGGCCGCAGCCTTCAGCGAGGCAATGGAGCGCTGGGGGGAAATGAAACCGAATACAATTATGGTTCCTGTGCGCTGCCGCTTACCGCCAGAACAGAATAGATGTCAACCACGTCTTGATTTTTATGGTTTTTCTGGAAACCCATAAATGTCTGCAGCCAACCAAAAACACTCTGGAGAGAAGACTCCAGGAGATGCGTCACTTGCCACGCTTTAACAATTTTTTTCCGGGGCTTCTAAGTTAGAATGGAAACCGCCTACTATCATTGGTTAACAAAGTCATTCCCCTTTTTCTAGAATTTGCTACAATTGCCTCTGTGAATGACACTGTAGAGAGATGATGTGACCACTGTGCAGACTTTGTGGTGGGTTGTAAAGCATGGAAGTGTTGTATAGCCACAGTGCAACCCTTCGTTCAGGGGTAGTGTCCCGTTAGAGCAAGATGTTGCAAGTCATGGCCAGCAGTGCATCATCACATGTCCAGGGCCGTCTCTATGCCTGCCATCACCACTGTGCACATTCCAATTCTCCACCTTGAGCTCAGTGCATCTTAACCAGTAGAGCATTATGTCATGTGCCATCACCACTGTGCACATTCCAATTCTCCACCTTGAGCTCAGGGCATCTTAACCAGTAGAGCATTATGTCATGTGCCATCGCCACTGTGCACATTCCAATTCTCCACCTTGAGCTCAGGGCATCTTAACCAGTAGAGCATTATGTCATGTGCCATCGCCACTGTGCACATTCCAATTCTCCACCTTGAGCTCAGGGCATCTTAACCAGTAGAGCATTATGTCATGTGCCATCACCACTGTGCACATTCCAATTCTCCACCTTGAGCTCAGGGCATCTTAACCAGTAGAGCATTATGTCATGTGCCATCGCCACTGTGCACATTCCAATTCTCCACCTTAAGCTCAGGGCATCTTAACCAGTAGAGCATTATGTCATGTGCCATCACCACTGTGCACATTCCAATTCTCCACCTTAAGCTCAGGGCATCTTAACCAGTAGAGCATTATGTCATGTGCCATCACCACTGTGCACATTCCAATTCTCCACCTTGAGCTCAGGGCATCTTAACCAGTAGAGCATTATGTCATGTGCCATCACCACTGTGCACATTCCAATTCTCCACCTTGAGCTCAGGGCATCTTAACCAGTAGAGCATTATGTCATGTGCCATCACCACTGTGCACATTCCAATTCTCCACCTTGAGCTCAGGGCATCTTAACCAGTAGAGCATTATGTCATGACAGTGCACATAACTAGCCTGGCTGACACCAAGTTTGTTGCTGCTGCAGTCTTTTATTGCAGGACACTTAGAGAATTGTATGCAGGAATAAATAATATGTAATTAAAAAACATAATCATATCCATTACAATATGTTAAGATACTGTAGTTAGGCTCACAAATTTAGTTTACAAATGTTTAACAATGACATCTTACCTCTTTTACATCATTAAAAGGAGTGACAGAATGAATATAAAGGTTTTCAGTTTTTTTTATGCTTATCATCTGAAGTAAATTGCAAGTTTCTGCAATGATATGGTGTTTTGACTTCTATAGCCCAACAGAGAGCTACAAAATGTGATTTCAATGCACACTAATATTGCTGTTTTGTTCCTCGTCTGTTTGTAATAATTTAATCATGCAGAAAAATCTACTTGGTTAAATATGTATATTACCACCTGCAATGCAGTACGTAGTTTCAGTAAAATTGTTAATTATCTTCACAGAACAAAATCTCTGGATTTTTTCTCTGGATTTTATACCTTGGTCTTTTATCATTGTATATTTTTAGGTATCCAAATTTTAAATTTTAGGGCAAGATGGTGTACAGTATTTATTTATTTATTTATTTTGTGTATGGATGTTGCATACTGCATTTCTTATTGTTGCTTTTATTTTCCTCTGGCTGCTGCTGTAACAAACAGAATTTCCCCCTGGGGATGAATAAAGTTTACCTTACCTTACCTTAATCCTAGTCAACACAAAGTGATAACATTTAGAGCTGTGTAGTTAGTGACAAAACATTAATCAAAGTAGTTGTAATGAAAAACACAAAGTTATTGAGACTTGTGGAATGTCATTGTGTGGTCCTTGGGTTCAAAGATTCTTTTGCATGTGACAGAGATTGTGGTACATAAGGAGATCGAATTCATCTGTTAATCTCACAACGAACTGTATACTTATCTTAAAAGATTAAAATAATTAATCTAAAGCTTTCCATGCGCTGAAGATCTGGGCTTCTTGTGGGGGCAACAAGTGTCAGCTAAACCTTAGTGAGTTGGGTTCACACAAAGCCCATAACAGTCACAACCTTGAAAACATAATCTCGGATCCTAGATGGTCAGATCTCGAGAGATCTCAAGAAACTGGACTTACCGTCTGAGAACAGCACTTTTGGCAAGAGAAATCACTACACCAGAGATGTGGCTGTAGACATTGGTCAAATTCATAGAGGGCAATCTACAAAGGTGTGAAATATTTGACATTGCATTACATTAATTTAGCAGCCACTCTTATCCAAAGCAACTTACAATGTTGGAGAAACATCATTGCATTCACCTGATAAATATGAGCAAAAGTCCCAGACGTGGTTCACAACATTCCTACAACATTCCTACAACAGCAACTATAGATGCAACATCACTAAAGCACTAGTGCAAGTTAATTATGCTAACAAAGAACCAAAATAAAATTTCATAATGCGTAGAGATTACATCCATATCAAATCCTAGGGAAAAAAAAGGAATTGTATAAATTACATAGAGAGCACCATAATTTATTGGACAGTGACACATTTTTTGTTATTTTGGTTTTGTACTCTAGAACTTTTTTAATTTAACTTTAAACTTTTTAAGTTTAAAAGGATACAATGACAATGAGGTTGAAGTGCAGACTGTCAGCTTTAATTTGAGGGTATTTTTATCCATATGGGATGAACCGTTTAGAAATGATAGAAACTTTTGTACATACTGTTCCAGTGTCATTTACAGCTAAATCTAGTCCCACCCCCCAATTCCCATAGAGATCCATTCAAATGCAGAGACGTTATAGTATCGCTTGTAGAAATACCAGAAAATAAGATATCAAGAGTCTTTTGATATTGTTGGGTCACAGACATCAGGAAGTCATGGCATGCAAAGGATATGTGACCAAATATTAAAAATGATTACTTTATTCTACATTATGTTAAACTGTCCAATATTTTTTGATGCCCGAAAATGGGGGGGGGGGGGGGCTATGTACAAAAGGTTCTATCATTTCTAAACGGTTCATCCGATATGGATGAAAATACCCTGAAATCAAAGCTGACAGTCTGCACTTGAACCTCATTGTCATTGTATCCTTTCAAACTCAAAGTGCTAGAGCAGAACCAAAATAACAAAAAATGTGTCACTGTCCAATGAATTATGGTGCTCACTGTATTATATAAAAAGGTGTAAGTGTTATGGGTGGGGATGAGAGGAGAACCAAGATACAGTCTGAAGAGGTGAGCCAACAATTCACATTGTGTATTGTGACTGTGGGAAGTGACTAAGCAGGGAGGGGATAGCCATTCTCCTCAAAGTTGCGGAAGACAGAGATCTGGCTGGGGTGTAGGGTTTGACAATTGATTGGAGGCATGCTGGAGCTGTTCCATACCAAGGTTTAAAGCATGTGTGCACTGTAACAGCTAGGGAAGTGAGATGGGGAGGTGAAGTTGACTTCTCTTCCTCTCAGTTTCTCCAAACAGGAGTATTCCATAGCAAGCTACAGTGTTTATCAAAATGCAGATTTATTGTCTTTCCAAGATATCCTGACCCTATTAACACAAGCACCTTCTTGACGTTACAGTTTGAATCATCGCCACCTCCAAGTCTTGTCTTCACTGAGAGTGTAGGGAAACCAGAAGTCCAACATTGTGTGGGACAGTCCCACTTTTTGATCCTCTGTCCTGAATCATCCCCCAACCCCTCCCTCCAAAAGTCACTGAACAGACATTGCTTTGGTTTTCTCTCCGTTCTTCTCCTATATTCCCATCTCATTTTGCAATGTCCCCTAAAATCAGCCTGCTTGTCTTTTATTCAGACTGTTTAAAACCGGTCATCCTAAGATGATTTCCTAAAATAATATGGGGTTTTGCCAGGCTTATAGCTAAGAGGTATAAGCCTAGCACAGGAGATGATCTGGTTGTAGCTACCATACAGGTATGACATGGTCAAAGTGTCAACAACCAGCATTGGTAGTTTCACTCATTAAATGTGGCTGTCAGTCAGAAGCATATATTGGACAGATATTCAGCGTTTCTGTAATTGCTACACGGATCATCCAATATGGATGTAAATAATACCCTCAAATTAAAGCTGACAGTCTGCACTTTAACCTAATATTCATTGTTTCATTTCACATCCAATGTGCTGGACTACTGAATAAAAACAACACAAATTGTGTCACTAGAAGCTGGGAGCATTTTTAACCAGTTACAAAAATGCAACGCTGTACTCACAGCCCTCTCCAAAAATATATAAATAAATAAAATATATAAATAAATAAAATGAAATCTTCACATTGCTTCTCTAGCAGCAGATTTTTTTTAACACAAGCCAAAAAAATAAAATGGTTACTGTTCTTTGACTTCTTTGACTACAGGCATAATCCTGGTCTCTTCCACAGGAGTGTGTTTTCCAAGAGTTAGAATTACTGAAACAAAGTAACAGAAGCTCAAACACACAGTGGAAGTGTAAGTTTTTTTTTTTCTCACCTAAAAGATTTTCTTTCTGCCGGGATAAGGTTACCGACTTTACCGTTATTCATGTCATCTGTGGATTACCGTGGAACACATAGAACGTATGTACGAGTTGTCATTTTGATTGAGCCTGTTTTGTGTCATGTTACAAAATAAGGAACCATTGTCGCTGTAACAATGGGGTCGTAAAATAGTTTATAGAGATAGAATTGTGCATTTTAACGCTCACAAACTGTGTTTAATTTCATTTGTTTAAAGATTTCACTGTAGAAAAATGCAAAGAATGCAAATAAACTAAACCACTTCCAGCCCAAATATGGGCCAGTGCTAGTTAAGGGGTTAAGGTATCACAAAGTTTACATGAAATTAACTTGATGCAGTTCCTCTTTGTCCCAATAGCACCTGTGATGTGTCACCTGTGTGTCATCCCCCCAGGTGATCCTGTTTGACTAAAGTAGAACACCCCCCCCATGCCCCAGTAATCACCAGGCGGAAGGCAGACTGACGGGATGTGAGCCGCTACCCTTCAGGGTGTTTCCGCATTCTGTCACTCTGAGCTCATAATAGTGTGATTAAAACAATTGTTCCCTTAATTTAAGCAGTTAACCCCTGCCCTCCCAGGTCGAGTACAGGTGCGGATTTAAGGACTCCTATAAAACCTGATGGCCAAGCACCCCCAAGCTTCAGAATTGCGTAGGATGTAAATAAATGAGGGGATATGGTAAGGTTAATGGAACAGCGCTGTATGGATACACGTATGTGGGAAAGAATTCTGGTTTTGTATCACACTTTCAAGCACCCACATTTCTCAGTACAGATGGTGAAAACTGATAAAACTGTTATCTTTCTCTCTGTAATCATAACATACTGCAATGTGTATTGCATGTTCGTAAATGTATAAATTTAGGTATAAAAACTACGTACTGGAAAATTACCTCCCGAAAAAAATGCAGGTGAAATTCCCTCTCAGAGATTTATTGTTGTACAGAGTATAGCCAATACTTTTATTGTGGTCTTATGACAGTAAGGATCAGACACAGCAGAATGCCAGGAGGAAACGTGTGAAAATTTAATCTTCTTTTTTACGTTGCGATTGACAAACCCTCCTGGTTTTTCCTTACTTCCAAATCTTTTGCATAACAAAAATCTGCACCAAGCAGACTACAATGACTTAAAGAGATAACTTGTTTTGAGCTCTGAAACACCTGTAAAATGGCCATTGTCCATAGGGCAACATATCAATGTTAATTCTTCATTTTGATTAATTCACAGGCCCAGAAAACAGTGCAGGCTGGCTGAGCAGAGACTGTGCATATGTACGGCCTGCTGGAAACACTACGGATGGAAAAAGCCCTGGCAAGGATTTGTTTTCACCTGAAGCAGTCATTTGTCTTGGCGAAGGACCAAAACTAAACCGCTGTATGTGTTTCTACGGTCTCTCTGGGTTTGTGCGTGCACCACAGCCACTTAATGTGGTGGGGGGAACTTAAGTTTTCAATAATAATCCTGAAATCGTGAAACCACACCGTTTTTGATTCCCCAAGCAGGCGAACAAAAAGTACACTTTTCTCAAGTAATTGGTATGTAACATCACCGTGCCAGCTTTCCTTGAAGCAGTCTGACAGTTTCACCGGTGAACCTCTGCATGCTGAAGTCCAGCATAGCACTCTCTCTTTTAGGAAGACCCTGGTTTAAGAGATGAGCTTCGCTTTGAAAGCTTTTTGTCATTTGCCATGTTGCAACAGTCCAATTCATACTCTCTCAGATTTGCATGTAAGTTGCCAGTGTTCTCAAAATGTGATCACAAGTTCTGCATTATCTGTTATAGGCACAATGTGAGATTTCCAGAACATTCCTAGAGACTCATTACAACAATCTGCTGTGAACCAGGGTAGGCAGCCCTGACCTGAAAGCCAACACACACAAAAAATCACAAAGGGGTATTTCAGGATCCTCTGTGAGCAAAGCAGGTTGATCACCAACTTCCTGGACCCTTATCTTGGTTGGACCTATGCCCTGAATGACCGGAATCCGAGGGTTCAGGCATTTTACAACCAGCTGCACGTCAATAAAGGCCAGTATCTCAGTGTCACACATGCTTCCTTTAAATTCCCATATAAATCAAATTGATAAACGATAAGTCCAACTCTTATCAGTGTCATGTCTGGAATTACTTGGACTCATACTGTATGACTGATGAGAAATCAAAAGGAATCTGGATATATAAACTTCCGTCCTTCCCCCTGTCATAACGTCCATTCCACCGTGTGTGTTTGCATGGAGGATTTTAAACTTCTGTACCGTAGGCATAGCGTGCCAAGCACAAAATGCATCAGCAGAGATTTTGACCAAGACTAAAAGGGTGACCTTTCTGCACTAAAGTTACTGGTGTGTTTTCCCTAGCTGCCTGTTGAATACCGTTCTGATATTAAAGTGTTGCTCAAAGACAGGGGCTCCCGAAACTTTTAAGCCAAGGACCCACCTTCTGAGTCTATACATTTTATGTTACCGTAAATTGTTGCCAAACTTGGTTAAATATAGAAGAAAACATTTAAAATATATTTTTTCTACATCAATATATTATAACTGCTTGTACGCTAGCCAGGGCAGTGATTATTTCAGTGTGTTGGGGTATGATTCAGCATGTTTTCCAAGGTGTCTTGCGACTCTTAAAGATCTCTTCCATGACATTTCCAAAGGAGCTTCTGCATATCACTTTAGTTCCCTCTGGTATAGTGCTCGATTTGGCAGTGGGCGAATGAGGCCTTTTGTTGTGAATCTTAGATGTTATGGGCTCTCTTTCCTATTGTGTTGATAACAGGCTGTTAGGCTGGATCGTTTTCTATTGATGATACTGTACATGATAGCTTAGATGATTTCATGGCTGCAGGTTAAACCAGTAGCTTAAACACGATTTTGGTGCAATTCAAATCAAATCAAATCAAATTTTATTTATGCAGCACATTTCAGACAGAAAGCAACTCAATGTGCTTTACACAAGCAGTTCACAGAAACCATAGAGCAAAGAAAATAAAAAAAGTATGTACCATAAAATCAAGGTAAAACAATAAAAAAAATTTCTTAATCAAAAGCTGCACTAAAAAGATATGTTTTAAGTTTTTTCTTAAAACCCCCTGTAATGATTCTGTATTTCTAAGGTCAACTGGCATGTTATTCCAAAGAGAGGGTGCGTAGAAACTGAAAGCTGCTTGCCCTACAGTTTTGGTTCTAACTCTTGGAATAATTAAAAGATCTGTGCCAGATGATCTAAGGGATCTAATAGGTTCATAATCCAAGAGCATATCACGTATGTACTGTGGTGGGCGAATGAGGCCTTTTGTTGTGAATCTTGGATGTTATGGGCTCTCTTTCCCGTTGTGTTGATAACTGGCTGTTAGGCTGGATCGTTTTCTATTGATGGTACTGTACATGATAGCTTGGATGATTTCATGGCTGCAGGTTAAACCAGTAGCTTAAACACTATTTTGGTGCAATTGTTCAAGCATTGCTGAGACTTCAGGTTGTTCCACCTCATGGGTGTTATATGAGCAAATCTTGTTTGAGTTTATTTTGATAATCCACTTTATTCACCTCTCCATGCGTCACGTCTTTTCTCCCTTTAGTCCTGGCTTGGGATTTCTTAGTGGTCACAGTGGAGGTTTGTTGTAAATGCCATTTTTCTGGTGTAATCCCCAAAGCAAAGTTTACCAACGGCAATTAATCTATTCCTCTTTATTACAATTGCATTTATATAATAATTACCAACAAGTATTGCGTTGTGGGTCCGTACTAGAGATGGCATAATGGAAGTGAGTTTGACTCAAGTCTGTGGTTTGGTAGACAAGGTTACCGTTGGACTCCTATTCAGGAAGAGCATAAAATCTGTAAGTGACGGTATAGAAATCAATCCAGGCTGGCTGATTGCACAGAATGGAAAAAGCCTTGTGGGCCACAGTGGGTGTGGTGTGGAAGAAACCTTCGTCTGTAATGGAAAACCCAGAGTCACCCATTAGTGTGGAAGGCATGTAAGTAGCGTATATGGACTGGGCTGCTGCACTAAACCAAATCTAAAATGCATAAACTTCTTCATCTTAAAAGATTTTCAGTGTTTGACATTTTTATCTACAATTAAAGACCCTGGTGCTAAAAGTACTGAAGTCACAAAATGTCTATTTTGAGAAAATCCAATCCAAAAATATCATTGATCCATAAAATCAGCCATTAAAGGTTTTGCTGTTTTGTTTAGGCACCTTTTCTGTTAACAATATTTATATGGATGGACTTAGCTAAACAAATACAACATGTTTCTATGCTCAACTTGAATTGTCTAAAAATGTGACCAGTACTTTTAGCACCAGGGTCATCAATTAAAATTGATTTATATTACATGTTATTTTATCATTTTACCATTTTTATCAGTGTGTTCTCTTCTATTGTGTTGTCTACATTTTTCTCTTGAATTAGCACTGAAATGCAACTGTCTTTGTTTGATGATCTTTTCATTTAGCTGCAGTATTATTGCATTATTTTATTGTCAACAGTAATAACATTTTTAACATATTATGACAATGTCATCTCAGAGTGATCTTTTTCTTCAGTTATGTCTGTTTTTTTTTTCATTTAAAAGTGTCTTTTATCATTTAACAGACACCATCCTGTGCCAGGCTCTGCAAAACTCACATGCTTGGATCTGAGCACCGGGCTGCCACAGCTCCAGCTCTATGCTGGGGTACGTTTGCGGAGGCCGATCTCCACACGTAGGAGCTAACGTGAGAACCGAGTGAGTATGACTCAATAGAGAGATGAGAACTTGACAGCCCGGCCCTGTGCATCCGCCCCAGACTGAGGTGTCATTTGACATGTCGGGCGTGACACTCCGTTCCTCCTAATGCCCCATGCCCTCTCCTGCTCCATCCCTCTCTCTACCGTTTTCTCTTGCTCTCTCTGTCATCACACGGGAAATGCTGGAGTTTTGACAGCTGCGCTCAGATTGTTGTAACGAGGGTCTGGAGTCTGGAGGAAGGGGTGTGTATGTATAAGTGTGCGTGTGCGCCTGTGCCTGTGCCTGTGTCTGTGTTGGGGGCTGGGGATGGAGAAAAAGGGGGTTGATGAATGGGGGGTGGGGGCTGTCGTACATTTTGGCCTCATTTGCATGCCTGAGAGGTGAACGTCGGAATAAACGAAGAATGCGTGTCTGGCGGAGGCGACTAGCGGCTGAGCCCCGCCGGGTCGTGAGGAGCAGGGCAAGGCCAGCCACATGAGCCTCAGCTGATTCAGGCACCGGGTGTGGCCAACGCAGGGGCCACCGCTCAGCACGGAGGCCTTCTCGAAACCACGGTGACGATTGGGCCACTGATGACGAGCCGGTCACGGCATGCCGCGCACCTGCCTAGCTGGGTCATCATCACTGCATATATGTTAATCGTGAAGGGGCCGGGGGTTGGCCCAGTCAATTAGCCCCAATCATACCCGCCCCTGCAATCACAGCTCCACAGCAGTACAGCACTATGGAATTCAGCATCCATACAATAAAAGATGGACGCTCTCTCTCTCTGTTTATAATGCTGTTAGATTCAGCCGTCTAGCAGTCATGTTGATACATGCTGACCAAATGTAATTGACACAAACAGTAACGTTGCTAAAAAATTGACTTTGGTGATTATTTACAATTAAAGCGATGTGGAAATCATGTGGAAAGTTGCGAGTTGTGACTGTTGAAGTACTTATTTGATTAGTTTAAAGGTTGGCCTGTGTTGTGGTTGGGGGTCACATATTCCTTGCTAGGGTGAATATCACACAGCCCTGAAAGGCAAGGTTTACAAAACTGTCTGGTGATCAACTAGTGCCTTTTCAAACTTTAAAGTTTCAACATCTAATTATCTGTAATTCTTTTTTCTACGCACGTGTGAATACATCCTTTTCAAAACAACCACCACCAGCTCAGCCAAAAGAGTACTCTTTCACTGGAAGTTCAAGTTGAATAATTCTTATCTTCGACCTGGCAACAAACATCACACATCCAGATAGGTTACTGTAATGCATGTGGGCAGAATTGAAGTTATCTCATAAGTTTTATGGCATCACTCATACTCAGTAAAACATGTGGTCCCTCTCTGGCATTTATTGCAGATAACTTTTCTCCAGTTAACAAACTGAGCACTGGGGCCGCTTATCAGCTGTCCTGTGGTACTGGAAATATTTCAGTAGAAAAGAATTTAACCTTTATGACTAATTTTCTAGGGCAGACTTTATGAAACCCAACAAATGTAGCTGTTGTTTGGCTTTGATTTGGAACAAAACAAAGTTAAAGCCAAAAGGTACGTTGTTCAGTACATTTGTAATTTTATAACACCACAAATACATGCAAAAAAATCCTCTCATAATTACTCTCATGAAAACTTTCCTGCATTCCAAACTTGAACAAAGTTATTTCTTAAACTTGAATTTATCTGAGCTTATGCATGTTACCAAAAAGTGGGCTGCAAAAATAAAAGAAATACATAGATAGAATTGCCTCAACACTGAATTCAGTCACATATTATTGAGTACACAACACACTGAAATGGTCGCACACTAAAGAATGTACGGACAATATTTTGGTGTCTGTGTTAAGCACTGGTGACTGCTGTAGCTGTAAACAAAACTTCAAGCTGTTTTGCATTGTTTTGTGGTTGCTGGCATCGGGACAATTATTCTTTTTCTAATGTAGCTCACCTAAGAACCTCATTAAAAACTCAGGACATCCTGTGGCCACTTAATGACACTGTGAGAATTTTTATCAACTGAGTAAAATAAATGCTCTTAGTCACACCATCCTATAAACCAGTCCAACCCCAGGTTACTGGTTGTCTCTGCATCACATGCCAAACAGCAGTGCAACTGGTGTTCTACGTTTGTTAAACAAATAATCAACTGGACAGAAAATAGGATGTTCCTCAGCCAATGGTGTGGGTCCCCACACACTATGTCCATGTAGTGTGCGGGAACCATATAGGACATGGGCACCCCATATTAACCCCTTTTTAACTTTAGGTGTAAACTGTTTACTATTCCTTAGTCACACTTCATGGAATAATTGCTTTTCTTCAAGCCTCCTTCCAACTGTCATGCAGCACCATCAGGTGGGGAAAGAATGTAACTGCAGCGTATTTTACAGCGGTGCCACCAATTACATTGTTTAAAATGAATATAATTGTTAAAGTAAAGTATTCTTTCATTGGTCATTTCAGAACATTCAAAATGCGCATACAGATCATACCTTAGAAATATATATCATGCAGAATTTGATCATGTTTAGTGTAATATTAAACCGTCAATTTGGAATATTTTCATAATACCAAACTTGTGTCTTAGCAAAAAAGAAGAAATTACGTCTACCCAGGAAAAGCAATGTCATGAAGACAGAAAATCATCTACCCCTGACACAATGGAAAACTTTGCTTTGACTGTTTAATTACATGTCTTGGTGAAGGCCGTAAGCCAGCCCTTGAAATCCATAAAAGTGGACAAAGGATGGTGAACTGGCACTGTCAGGTTCCTGAAAATGAGTGTGTATTATTCAGTATCTTGTCATACATTTAAGAAAACTTAATCTCAAGAAAATTACTGTTATCAACTGTCCTCATACTTATACTATACTGTAGCACCTTTCAATTTAAAAGCAACAGAAATCAATTCAGACTAATCCTAATCAAAACAAAGGGAAATTGATAAAAATGTACTTATAATATTCCAATAAATGAATTAATCTTTTACTAAATAATGTTTTAACTACAAGAAAATAGTGTTGGCGAATTAATTTATGACTTCAATCAGCTTGAATCTAGAGAATAGATTTATACCATAAATCATAATTTTGTTATTAATTATATTAGTGTACCATATGGCTTAGACACTTTAAGTCCAAAAAATTAGTGTTGATAGCTGCACAGTTGAAGCACTTCAACATTATGGATTGGTATTTTGGGTATTTAACCCTGCTATTTTTGAGAGGACAGCACAAGGCCATCATCACCACTCTAAGGATCCTTTGATTTTCCCTCAAATACTGAGGACCTGTTCATATCCACACTTTCTCCCCTCAACAAAAGAGTCAAGGTCAGCTGACCCACTCCCCCACCAGAATTTGTTTTAGACTTGTCATGATCAGGGATCAGTAGCTGCCAAGGCCGGGCCATCCATTAGGGAAAGACTATGGAAAATGATCCCTATGGAAAAATAAGTCTGGTGAAACAACCCTCAAAGTGATCCATCCATATCTACTGCATATCTGGCAGCAGAGTGATGGTTCGAGGCTAATTTGATACCTGATGACTTATAGCCATTTAGCTAACCTTGTGTTCCATATTATTCCCATGTAATTTACACCTTAATCTAGTCCCACCCCCCAATTCTCATATAGATCCATTCAAATGCAGAGAGGTTATACTATTGCTTGTAAGAGTACCTGAAAATAAGATGTCAAGAGTCTTTTTATGCTGTCGGAAGACAGACAACAGGAAGTCATGGAATGCAAAGGATATGCAACCAAATATTAAATATGATGACTTTATTTAAGTGTATGTTAATTTGTCCAACTACTTTTGGTGCCCTAAAATGGGGGGGGGGGGGGGCACTATGTGTAAAATTGCTACACGGTTCGCCCGATAGAGATGTAAAAACGCTCAAAGTCACTGTATAAGAACTGGAGACAGCTTACAATTACCAGTTCCATTACCACTTCCATGGATTCCTATGGGAGCCATTCATTGGCACATGAAGTTCATGGACGCTGCCATTGACTATGGGGCTTTTTGGCACCAGTGCATGCGCACTGGGTACCTAAACGTGAAGGATCACGGTAAACCAGTACTTGCAGAAGAAGGCAATTGCCAAAATGTTTGTATGTGTACGATGTGCAGCAAGTTAGCCTTTATTAACATATATGCCCCAATGTATATTATGCTGAGATTTTAAAATATTTGAACAATCTGCTGACTAATCTATCAGATTTTGAAATTATTATGTTCCTTCTGACATAATCTGCATTTGCCTTCTTCATTGTGTTATTGACAGCGGCAAAAAGAAGTTCAATTTCCTCATTTTTTGGCACGGTTCATAGCACTCAGAAGAAGAAAGTAGCCTACATGCTTATCATGCTTGTGCCTGAGTGAAAATAATGAATTTGAAATGTTTTAGCGAGCCTGTTTTTCCATTCATAATAACGATTCTAGCTAAAGTGATCTGTTCTTTCAGATTATGTTGGAAATACGTTTATATGACACAGTTATAATGCAGTGCAGGTGTAGCTAATGATAGCAATGATTATTATTGAAGATATTCTTTTCATTTTATCTGGGTTTTGGGGCGGAATCTTTTCATCTCGCCTTGGGGCGGCAACATGATCAGATCAGGGCCTGGCGGTTGCCAAGGGCAGAAACGTCCTACACCCAGTTGTTCAGTGGCACCCAGAAGTTAAAAACAAACCCCTGCCATAGACTGAAACAGCCACTGGCTTGTCTGGCTGAGCCAGACCATCCCCAGCTAAAGCACCAGGCCATAAATCAGCAGAGAGGGGGATTCTGTAAGGCGACACCTCCATTCGGTGGTATCAGCACACGACCCGGCACAGACAAGAGAGAGAGAAGTAGGCAGTAAATCCACTGAATCCACTGATAGTGCTGTTTGCATAGTTACCAGTGCTTCCTTTGATCAAATCGCCAGGGAGCGGGGTCGTGTGTCGCTGCCAAAGGTCAGCTATATATTACACTCCTAAAAGTGATTACTGAAATTCTTAACTAAAACCATTCTGCCAGTCGGGGTGTGTCATAATCCCCCATGGCAGTGTCTGGGCCTCTTTACATCGCCGTGAAGCACAGGCCTTTCTGCTTGTTTTCTATCAGCAGTGGACTTCTGATGCTTAAGTACAGAAGCATCTACCAGGACTACACATGTGCAAGCAAGCTGCAGATAAATGGACACTAGGTTTCAAGGACCGAGCTGCATTCTCTAAATGTGGTTCACTCCAAAAATACCTTTACATCAACTCCATCAAAACATTCTCCCAGAGAGATGCACAGCTAAACGAACAGAGTTAAAGCAGGACCAATTAGACACTGGACTACGTTTTTAGACTATGTCAGAGACCACATAGGATAATTTATGTATGTTTACCTTTATTTTACACAATGTGTCCCAGATGAAGGTTATTCTAGGCATATATGTTAAAAAATGTATATAAATGAATAAAAAAGTGTGGTTTTTTTGTCTCTCCATTATCAGGTATTTTTCAGCCAGCCATTCTAGTACTGTAGTCCTGTCGCTACTGTGCTTTAAATACAGGACAACTATTTTTGACAGATAAAATTATTAGATGAATTAATTCTGTGTTTTTTTTACATTCCAGTTTTAGTGAATGTTTTGAAGGATATATATTTTTCAAGGGAACAATACAGATTATTTTAGCTATCACTATATACAGATGTTTCAGATGACCTTCCAGTTTTGTGGTTCTCCTCCGACGGGATGTCTGCATGCCAATTTACCTTCACTCGTCCCGTCAGCCTCTGTCTGCTGCAGATTCTCATCTGTAAATTTGAGCTGGAATAAATATAGTTTAGCAACAAAGTTGAAACTGTCTTCTCTTCTGTCAGACATAATTGTAGTTTCAATTTAAATTTTTAAGTAGCTTGGCTAATGTTAAGCATGGAAAACACAGGCAGTGTGGTAGGCGCTTAGCTAACTGCCTCTCAACTACGCTTCTCTGGTTCTGAGAGTGAAGAGCTTGTCTAAACTAATTTCTACATTTATAATGGTGCATAGATGGAGATGCTATGACGCTAAGTTTTGTTTGTTTGTTTGATTGTTTTTGCTTTAAACCACAAACCTGTGAATGCATCAATACTGACCGTTCAAAAGCTAGAAGGTCATCAAAACGTCTGTAAATATCTAAAATATCCTTCACTGCACACAACTGTCTGCATCATACACTAAAAGAGAAAGAATACTAAAACTTCCAGAAAGTGAACTATCCCTTTAAGTTTAATAAGTTTGTGTGATAACAGCCATGTATTGTTTTTTCAAACTTAATTATTAGACTGAAAGTTGATATTATAATAATCATACATTACACTATGTTTTGGTTTTTTTTCAAAAGAAGAGAGGTAGTTATGACCAAGAAGTTAAGGTGATGGTCTAAAAATCTACCGCACAGGTAGAAATCCTGCTGAACACAAACTGTTGTTAATTAGCCAGGACATTGAGATTGCAATAGGACACTTGACACCTGCTTACATTCAGAGCTAAAAATCTATGCATTTGTACATTATAGTCCGTTTTGTGAATAGTGATCGTCTGAAGACATTTGAAGGCCCATATTCATAAAGTGTCTGAAGGGGACAGCATATCCTGTTTATATCTTAACCTTATCCATAATGGATTCATCCTAGATCAGCACTCCAACTCTGGGATAATCTGTGAATAGCTGCTGGGCCCACACAATGTCCAGAAAGGGTGCAAATCCTTAAAAGAACCACGTTACAAATAACAAAATCGATAAATTAAAGCTGCACTTGTCCTGCAACCTGATAGTAAGGAAAAACCAAAGAAAACTACATGCAGCTGTTGAGCTCCTATACACCTACCGTACCTTAGCTCCAGTGGACCTCAGATGCGGCCAGCATGAGCTAAACAAGAATAATGTGCAGTCATGCTCTATGAAACTTTATACACATTTGCTGATTATTACCTAAGATTGCTTTGTGTTAACTTTGGCAGACTCTGGCTTGGCTCGGAAATTAAAAGGGGTGATGTATTTCCCCTTATTTGTTATTTGCACAAGGCTACTGAAGGAAAAAATTGGAAAAGTATGCCTATGACTGGACAGCCCATGCCAGGAATAACAGAACAGAACTTGCACTGGTGCCTCATTAGCTTATGGAAAACAGTTCCCAGTGGGCATGACAGGGTGTAAATACATTTCAAACCAGAGTCGGGTCTGTGTCAATTTGCTGAGAAAATGGCAGGGGCCAAGAGCAGAGGCTCCAATGTGTTGTAACCTCATGTTGCATGTCTCATAAATTTAGTCGAGCCATTCAAACTAAATTTCATAGAGCATAACATACATATACGAACACCAAAGAACATTAATAAAAATAAAAGAATGCAGAACTTTTTGACTTGTACGTGACCTCGGTATGAATTGTTTTTGGAGAGGGACTCCATGTAGTTTCCATGCTATAACTTTAGGATACGGCTTAGAACCTGTGGCTAAATATGTTGGCTATTTCATATCCGTTTTCCTCTAAAAGAAAATATTTAGCTTGCCACTGCGTTTGAAAAACAACGTAAACATGATGGCATAAATGATGGGTTCTTAGTGATTAATTAACGTATGTGCTCATATAAGAGATTACCTCCTCAAATATTCATGTATAACTACACTAATCATCTACGATAAGTTGGAGCATGACAGTATATGTAATGTTTTTTTGTACCGTTATTTTGAATATCTTAATAAAGAGAAGAATACGAATTGAGTACCTATGATGTTTTAAATAAGTTATCAAATCATCCACAGGACCAATCAACTAATAGGCTAATGGTTAGTCATTTGTTTTCTGCTTAATTCAGTTTTCTGTTGATGAGAAAATATTATTGTGCTTCAACAGTTTGTGCATCGACATTTTATGAATACATTGGTTACGAAATGACAAATGATCAAGGCTTTAAAATGATATGATAATTTATCTTAATTGTAAGATGTGGATTGCAACATAAAAGAAACAATGCCTGTAATTTGAAGCTTAGACTGTATACTGCGTTAGTATATTAATGTAGTAATAGGACCAATACAGTAATGCCCAACTCCATGCTCAAACATGTGACAGTATTGCTATAAGTAGTAGTCGTGGCCGAGTGGTTAAGGCGATGGACTAGAAATCCATTGGGGTCTCCCCGCGCAGGTTCGAATCCTGCCGACTACGAGTGCTTTTAGATGTAGCTACAAAGTGGGGAAAATACGGTGACAAATGAAATTGCACATTTCAAAATCTATATATGTCTCATACCATTGGTAAGCTCACATCAAAATCTTACTGCAGCTTGAAATAAGAGATACTTCCTCTTGGGAATGAGAAATTATTTCGTTGTTGCAAATACAAACCGTGCGCGCTCTGTTCTTCCGTCAGGAGTCAGGACGTGCGCGTGTACGCGGATCTCCTGGCAACAAGCAGGATAGTGTTGCTATGCTATCATAGCAACAACAAAGGCCCACTCAGCATGGCGGATGATTTGGATGAATTGCTGGATGAGGTGGAATCAAGGTTCTGCCGCAATGTTTCAGTGACATCGCCGTCTCCTTCCGATTTTAAAGAGGATGGAAACTACTTATCAGTATCACAGACCAAAAGAAAAACAGAGGGAAAAGGCGGAACGCACTGGTACTTGACTAGCTTGAATTTCATACGATTATCTAGCTAGATAGCCTACGCGTGACCTAATTAGCTAATGCTAGCTATCTTGCCACGGTGCTGGTTTGTGCTTGCATTGACAAGTTCTGCAATGAGTACCCTGTGTAGCTAGCCAGTTAATACTGCAGATTGCTAGTATTTGGATCTTGAAATAAGTGACAATCTGTAGTAAGTTAACGTTGCTAGTGCTGTTTGCTGTGTCCACGGTATTTGGCGCTAGTTACGTTGTAACGACTCTGTTGCCATTTGTCACTTTGAAAACACCAACATTAGCTTTTAGCTACATAGTAAGCTAATGGTAACGTTAATTGACCAACATTAACGTTACTGTGCCATGCACAAGGATACAGGTTACAATGATAGCGGGCAATTACTTAGCATGGGTAAGCCTACAGTCTATAGTAAGGCCTCGTTGTCGTAACGTAGGTTAGCTTAATTTAGCTAGCTACCGTTAACTTAAAGTCCGAGCGCAAGAAATGAATTTGAGAGCAGAATTCCCCCTGCTCTTCTGGCAAATCAGGAACTCGGTCAGATTTGCCCTGCTCGTTTACGGATTTTTAATGTTTTTTTGAGCAAACTCACGTCCTCTCGCAGATTTTTTTTCCACTGCAACATTACTGCCAAAAGTCCAGCCAGTAAGAAGAATGAGCCAGAAATACACTTACTCAAGTCTATCTGGCCATCATGTTTGACCAATCCAATCTTTCTTTTTGGTAATTTTCCCCCCCACATTAAATTTTCTCTTATAACATTTGCATAAAAACCATCCATACTTGGTTAACTCTCAGGTTGGTTAATTATCTTAAAGGCTATAGATATACCTTTTTACCCCATCTAGTGTCTCATATGCAGATAGCATTTCATAACAACACATCCCTAACTGCTGTTGCTCGAAGCACACACCCCCTCAACTAGTTGCCAGGTCGACTTGTTGGAGGTCGGTGGGCCACTTTGATCATACCTAACGTTGGCATGATAAAAATAATACGCGTGTTAGTAGCTAGTAGTTGTCAAACTGAGCAAGGAGGCTAACTTTCTCCCCTGTTTTGACCTTCCCATCATCCGATTTCTAAACAGTCGACTTCAAATGCCAGTATTCTCGGCTGTGTTTCTCCTAACTCCAAAGCAGTTGGTAGTACTGAGATGTTTTGTTGCCAGTGTCTATGGCCTACATATTCTCAGATTATTAATTATAAATATAATATAAATATATAGTGCTACTACTCCTTTCCTTGAAGGTAGTGGTCTCAGTTTGCATACACCCCAGGAAATGGTTACAACTGAAAATTGTGAATTTTACATTTTAAATGTAAAATTGTGAATTTCATGCTGTAGATGCGTACAACCTCTTTCAAAGTATGTGCAGAACAAAAAAAGACTCAGTTTACCGATTATTAAAACAGATTATAGAAATATTGATTCTTTGGATCACCAAAGTGTGTTTTTACTTTTTAAGCCCCAACCAATCAGTCAAGCTAGTTTGCTTTCTGCAATTAAGCTAAATTTTGTTATAACAATATATCATATTAGGTAGCATTAGCTATTAGGGTTGCAACAGTTAATCTAAGTAATTGATAAACATTTTTTTATAGTTTGATGTGGGGATAAATTTCCATCATTTATGATCCTAAAATCTTTTCCCTAGTGTCCGTCAGTGAACAACCGCTGCTGATCGCTTTGGGGAAATGATTGGAATAGCGCAGTTGCAGATAAGTGGGTTCCCTTCTCTGAAAATAATTATTGGGTTGGTGGGTGTCTAATAGAATTATATTCATAATGAAGTACAATCTAAGAAATTGCTTTTGACACTGGAATGGTTGTTAAGAGCATTGTTCTTCATTGTGTCAGATTGTTCAGTGCTGTTATGAAAGATTGTATGTTTTTGTAGATTATGAGGGGAAAAAATGACAATAGCACAAAATATTGCTGCAAGCAGAAATTAAGGGGGCTTAGCACTCTTAGCCATAAATACCAAACTCCCAGTGCCATCATCATCTGTTCTTAAAGGATAGGTTCACTTTTTTTCAACTCAGGGACTATTGAAATGTTGTTTCCTATCATTTATAATTGTGCGTAGCACAACCTCACTGACAGCCAAAACACTGGGTATATCAAAATAAACTGTTTGTTACCTTGTTAAGATTGCAAGAATACACTGCTGAGCTCAGCAATAGCAAACACCCTGGTAGACCACGGAAGACCATTGTAGTGAATGACTAGAATGCTTTCGATTGTGAAGAAAAACCTCTTTTAACTGTCGAATAGATCAAGGGCACCAGCATGTAGGTCAGTGTTTGTCAACCCTGGTCCTGAAGGGCCGCAGGGTATGCTGGTTTTTGTTTTTGCCTTAATATCGGCAACCAATTCAGACCCAAGAAACCAGGTGTGGTGAATTAACTGTGTTATCGGCTGCTTTAATTGATCAATTAAGTACAGAGTAACAACGAAAACCAGCATACCCTGCGGCCCTCCAGGACCAGGGTAGAGAAACACTGATGTAGTTATAGATGTGTGAAAGACTACCATGAAGAGGAGCCTACACCACCATAGCCACAGTGGGTTCACCACAAGATGTAAACCACACCACAAAATGTTTGTTTGCGTTCATTGCATTTTTTATGGTGAAATTATTTAATAATTTGGTCTCACAATATACCATTTGAAAGTGTTAAAAACTCACGATTCTACCTTGCAGAAGGACCATGATCCCGAACATAGTGCTCAAGCAACTATGGAGTTTTTTCAGGGGTAAAAAGTGGAATGATCTTGACTGGCTAAGTCAATCACCCTACCTGAGTCCAACTGAAAAAAAGGCAGAGGCAAAAAGCCCCCCCCCCCCCCCCCCCCAATGTCTGAAGAAGTACTAAATATGATGCCTTTAAGATTAGAGTCAGATTTTACCATTTGTAACAGGATGACACCATACATCTCAGAACCTTATAATACTGGTAGGAATAGGTAGAAACACGTCAGATAAGCATCCCAGGAACTATCTAACCTGTTTCTACCTATTCCTACCAGCTTTATAAGGTTCTGAGACGTATGGTGTCATCCTGTTACAAATTGTAAGATCTGACTCATTATGTTAATTTCTCCAATTACTTTTAGTCCTCTAAAATGGGGGGGGGGGGGCTATGTATAAAAAGTTCTGCAATTCCTACACAGATCACCCAATATGGATGTTAATACCTTCATATTAAAGCGGACAGTCTGCACTTTAACCTCATGTTCATTGTTTCATTTCAATTCCAATGTGCTGGACTAAAGAGCCAAAACAACAAAAATTTTGTCAGTGTCCAAATACTTAGACTGCACTGTATGTATTCCTAATGAGGTGATTAGCCACTGTAGCAAGTTGCAAATATATACAAAAAATGTTTTTAGTGAAGTTTTCTATTTTAAAAAACTATTGAGCTCTATAGTGAGGGTTAATCAGGCCAATTATTTTGGGCTGTCCTCAAAATGGAGATATCAATAGACACCAAGTTTCATCGCTTTTATGTGAAACGATTTGAGATTTATTAGCTTTTTGGTAAAAAAGAAACACACCCAAATACAGTTTCATTGGCTTACTGTGGGTACATTTCTAAACAAACTTTGTTTATATAACTTTTAAAGATATTTGCAAGTACACATGGTATAGTCCATGTTTCGTGTAAATCGGTCAGACCTTCTTGGAGCAGACAGATTTTGAATGTTTTTCAAAAAAGTTAATATGGCAGAAAATCTTAACCATGCACACTTTTCCACAGTAGTGATGAATTTGTTCCATGAGAAGTAAGGAATCAAGGAAAAATTTTGATTGATTCTAGATCAAAGGGGATGGGAGTTATGGCCTGTCAAAGTTTGCATTTTTAAGCATTTGCTGTAGCGCTACCAAGTGGCCTGTCGGGGCCAAAAGTGCTCATTGCCCATTTGGAGTAACCTATCAATGTGACAATGTTTTTTTTTCATAAAAAGCAACCAGGTGGTTTTGCCTGAACTGGAAAAAAAAAACTGGCAGATAGCGTAATAATAATCCCAAGGAATACAATAGGGGGCCTCGTACTTTCAATAGGTGTAGCCCTACTAGCCACCCAGATAGATTATTACTGTTACTTTTATTATCAGTTAGACCTATTTTTCTGATGTCCGTGTTATAGTTAGGGACACTGATTTATCTTGACACGTGATGTGACACAAAATTATTTTAACTTCCATTACAACAATTTCATTGGTATGTTTAGTCAAATTAAACAATTTTTGTGCAATTAATATAATTGCACTTTTTATGTCTACTTCCTATTACTTACCACCCAACACTATAGAAATAACCCCATGAAGGTCTGCAGTTTTATGCACTGGAGGAAACATGTGACAGTGTGGGAACATTGCTGTCAATCATCTGTGTTTAATTAGTGGCATTTGATGGGGAGGGGAAATGTGGTAATTGACTGACAAAATGGGTCTATTGATCTCTTGCTGATTGAATTGCAGATGAGAAACCTGTCCAAGATAGACTGGTGTCCCTTGTGATATTGTATTATGTGTTAATTGGCTGAAATGGTGAAAACTTTTATTGTCCTTTTTTTTTAAAATCGTAAATATGTAATTTGAAAATATTGAATACATTGCATATTTTCAAACAACCTCATGCCTCCACAAATATGTAAGATCTGTTGAGGATTTTTTACTTTCTACATTAAGTAATGTAACCAGATAGGTATACGTCTACTCACATAGCATGCAAACATTAATCGTGCCATATTGATGGAAATTAAACTGAACTTGCTAGCAAGCTACTTTTAGATCTTTTAAAAAAAAGAAAAAACAGCAACCCTCAGCAGTATAATTTGCCATATGTGCATGTAATCCACTAAAATGAGATGTTAATGACTCTGGTTGGAATTGCGTTTTCACTGATTAACACCACATAGTATGACTAATCCTATTCACTTTTTCAGTTCTACAAACCATGTGCCACGTAAAAGCTTTGAGGAGGATGACATTGATGCTCTTCTTGAGGATATACTTGATGATGGTGACCCCCTGAACTTAGATGTAAGTGTTTATCTGTTCTTTACCAACCCTTTGCCTAAACCTTGACTATGCGTTCCCACATTAAATGGGATTCTTCAAGCTATCCAGGAGGTACCAATTAGCCTGAAGTGAGATTGTTTCATAAAACTGTTCAGGTGTATTAATTTATTCTCAACATTACAGATGTCCAAAGCAGCAAAGGGTGACTGTAAGAGTTCTCCGTCGCAGCCAGCAAGTAGAAGGTATGTCAACCCATCACATTGCATGATTCATTTTCTTTGTAGACCATTGTATCCAGGGCCTCTACATTGTACACCTTACCAATTCATGCAAAGGGATATACTGAAGCGCCAATGATTGATATCGTGTGGTCCCCCACCCCCCCCCCCAAAAAAAAATAATAAAAAAATAAATATATATATATATATATATATATATATATATATATATATATAATCATACTGACTGCGCCCGGTGTTTGAATTCGTATTTACCTTTTAGGGTTGTTTTTAACGCACTTGTTTCAGGTTGGAAAATGCACTAATGTACGTCGCTCTGGATAAGAGCGTCTGCCAAATGTCTAAAATGTAAATGTAATGTAAATGTTGTAGGATAAGTGGTTTGCTCAAGGGGGCGACATCTGTTTCTTCAAACATGCAAACTTCTGGTCTCAAGCCTGTTTCTGTTGCCACAAGTACGCATCACTGTATCATTCATGTTTATTTATGAAATTATGAGAACTGCACGTCAAATCATCAGTTATTCCATTTCTGGGATTAATGTTTTTGTATCTTTATGTATTTTGTTTCTTTTTTTTTTTTTTTTTTTACAGGTGTTGTCCAGTTTTCCTTGGAGGAAGTTCTGTAGCAAGTGGTGTTGGAACGAGTACGTCACAAAGGCAAGCACATTGCTACGTTGCAGTGGTGAAATAGCTTCGGTGTTAGGTCTTTCTTTTTTGAAATAAATTTGGCGCCCAACATTAGGTTGAGTATATCCAATTCCCACACTAATTTGGAATATCCAGTTACTCTTTGTAGCCACGCTCTTGCATGATCCCTCACTGCCGATTCAGGAGAGTGAAGACATTCGCAGTTCTCCTCCAAAACACGTGATGTCACCAGCCTACTTCTTCTCACCGTAGTCCACAGCCAAGCTTGCGTAGAGTTGACTGAGGGGAAGACATCTCATATGCAGCTTTGGCAGTCCTCAGCCGCCTGCCTCACCAGTGGGGGTCGATAGAGAGCGTTGAAACTGGAGCTCCTAACCGAGTGAGCCCTCTCGTACCCTGGGATGTCGCAATGTCAATTACGCGAACCTTTATGGGGCTAGCAAGCGACAGTTGGCAGTGACACAGACCGGATTCGATCTAAATCACCCTGTTGAGTCTTTCTTATTGTATGTTTGCATACACTGTGGCTTGAGGCTGTGAAACATCACGTGTATCCTTATATTTAAAAAAAATGATATCCATTATAAATCTTGAAGGAGAAGGAAAGTTTTCTGACTGCTGTACACTGCTTTTAGGGAGACTACATTATTTGAACAGATTTAACATTAAATACGATTTCCCCCCAGTATTATTTTATGTGATACACATTTGCCTTATGTTGATTTTTTGTTTTACATGTATTTCGTTTTTATGAAAAGTATTTATTGTATTCTACTTGTTGCCAAGTCAAAGGAAAGGCTGTGGCAACACTGCAGAGACTCAAGAGAGGGGACCACATTTTTAGGTTCAGTATATGAGGTATTGACACAGCTGTTATTTTGCTGAAGCAACACTATTCTTATATGACTGTACACATCTGGAAACGCCAACATCACACACACACCAGAGCAATTAAATGTCTTCTGTGGAATATGAGAATTTAAGGCACTGAGGAAAAGCCACTGCTTTATTATTGTTTGCTTTCTCTCGAAAAGGCAAAGACATGTCATCGTCGCATGGCTGGGCACCGCTTTGGCAACGTTGATGTTAATGTCTAAGCTGCGAAAGACTTTTCTTTTTCATTTTATATACGTTATATCCTTATGGGGCGCCATGCAGGATAGTTCTCGGCTGTACAGTGCAAGCGGTTTCACTTACATTTTTGACTGGATATTGTACTGTGCAAATGTGAACTAATATTTGGGAGCACCTGTGCAAGGGGTATTTTTTTAAGAGATGAGAGAAAAAAACACCAGCAATCCACACATCAGATGTCATGATTGATTGACATATTCACAAAAAACAATGAAGTTCGTACGCCATGACAGTACAGCTTCATCAACGTGTTGATCATCAGTCAATATGACATCCCATCACTTTTTAAGGATAAGTCAACTGGCATACAGCTCAGGCTAGATTCATGCTTTTCATTCAACTTTTTCACTTAAAGCTAAGTATGTATACTTTGCAACTTTTTCCCAATGTTCACATTTGTTGTCAAACATTGCAAATTCACAACATCCCTTGGCCCTGCCAACAGAGAATGAGACACCCGCACCCCACAGACCTCGTTGTGAACGTGCAAGTCTTCTAGATACGATTGCAGGATTACAGACTGGTATTGTTAACATTACAGTAAAAATTTAATCTAAAAGTCCAGGTAAAACAATAAAATCTTTTTTGTTGTTGCAGAGTTGTTGCATAACACTGAGTTTGTGTAGCGTTAGTCTGACCCAGGCATTATCTGGCTACAGCTGGTATGCATGGTAACTTATAGCTCAGTTTGAGCTAACGCGATCTATAAGACATATAACGTTAGGAAGCATGTCTTCCAAGAACTAGCTAGCCGCCGAATAAAGTAACGTTATCAATAATAGCAACCTAGCTACTGTTCATTATAGGTAATTACAGCTGTCTGGCAAGCAGAAAGTCAATTTGTGATGAAACATGACCTACCTGTACCAGTAGAATATGGGAGCTCCACGTCTGTCTTTAAATAAATTATTTCCCGAAAATCTCGCCACCTTCTGAAATGAGCACCAATGTTTACTCCAGTTTTAGAGCAAGCTTTATCCAATTCCCTTTTATTTTTCTTCCCATGAAATAGCGCCGGTGTAACGGGTCGCTGTGAAATGTCTAGCTGGTGAACTGGCAAGGTCAATCTCACTGTTGATTGGTTCGCGATTTGAATCTCTTTGATTGGTTCTACGGTCTATGGTCATAAGCCACTCTGTTTTGAAAACAAAATTTGGACCGAATCACTGGTTTTAGAATGCAGAATTTTAGGGTATAAACACAGTTTATGGTGCTGGATTTCTCTCAGAACCGTTCTTTTTATGTTTGCTACCAACTAAGCATGACCGTTCCCCGATATTTTTATGTAAAAAAGTTGCATACTCTAGCTAATGTATACAGTTAATTAATTTAATTTAAGTTAATTAACATTTGTCGCCATCTTTATTGACTCTCCATTAATTGAGATAGTGTTATTATGATGTTAGTAGCCTAATTGGCTTAAAAAAAGAAAAAACATTGTTAATCTCGTTAGCCAGCTAGCTGATACACAGTAACATCAGCTAGTAATTATTGAACACGTCATAAAACGATAAATGTCGTTATATTTCCCAGTCGTTATAGTGAGTGTACTGCTGGTGAAGCAGGCCACCATATTGACAGTAACAGTTTGTGTGTCTCCAGCAATCACAGTGGTGTAATACAGTGACGTTACAATGTACCATTAAAATATACAGTTCTGAGGGAGATAAGTTGTTAGCCATAAACTTCAACTTAGCTAGCAATTGGATTAATCGGTGAAAAGCGTAGTTTCTTTCAAAAACGTAAAACCTCAGCTGAGGTGGTGGAGGATGAAGAGGGTCCCTCCAGGAATAAATGTGTGTGTTACACACACATTCACACACACATGCATACGTGTGTTTTCATGTTCATTCGTTCATTCATTTATCAAATTGTTCTGCATTACAACAAAATAAAAGTTAACCATTAGTACAAGATTGTGCTCCTGTTTTTTATTTTATTGAGCCACTAAACTTTGGACTGTGAACCTAAATTTTTTTTAACTTAGGGGCATAGATGTCCCTGGGGTGGAAAAGTAAGTGTAGAGGCCTGGCTCTGACCTAGGACCAAGAAATAAAGTTTAAATCCAGGTTGGCACATTTGCCATTGTTACCGTGTGATCAAGCCACGTTTTTATGGTTCTCAAACGGTGCACTCGGCTACAGCATGTCATCTGAGAGTCCCACTTCAGGTCTCTCTTCACCTGGCTGCTACATGTGGATAATTAGACAGCAACCACGGACATGGAAGGCCAACATGTTAAAGGGAAACCTAGAACGGAGGAATAAAATAAATGAAACGGTGCAATAATAAATTGCATCACCGGTAATCCTATACAGTTTCCTACCCTTGACTGCAGAACCCACCCCAACCCCCCCTGTTCTCAGTCTGAACCAAGTTGTTGATAATTCATGGGATTGCTGATGGCCATTAAGGAGGGCCAGCTTTAGAGCTGAGAATATGTAACCGCCTCCCCCCGCCGCGTTGTATATCAGCACGTTGTCACGTCACAGCTGGTCCTTCGGCTAAACCAAACACCTCGTCCACATCGGGGCTGAACTGTGCCCGGGTCTCACTTAGCGGCTCCAGACGGCGGGGGTGACTCAGAGATTTTAAAATGTGAGCTGCGGCCAATTAGACTTCCGCAGAACATCATTTCGGCAGCTTAAAAACTGTCTTACAAGTGCGGCGCAGAGCGCAGTCGAGCCTAACAGTGTTTAATTAGGTGCATGTTGAACCTAATGGGTGTGCATCTTAGTCGTTTTGGCTAATGCTGCGCTAACCGGTTGGGCAAGCACCAAGTGGAATGTTCACAGCACCCTTTACTCCCAGGTTACCGTAACCGCATCCCGCCATGCTGTGATTGACGTTTCCGGCCCTGGTAATCAAGCCTACTCCTACATTTGAGCACTTATGCACGCATAGTTGCAGGACTGTAGAACAGAGCAATCAGAAAAGCCTCTCTGGAAAGGTTAACCCCCCCATGCACTCCCCCAACACATACATATGAATTATATCTCTCCCCACAAAACGGGGTCACTTGTGTTTATCTTTTCACAATCTCGCTCCCTTTCTGTCAGGACTGGTGTGTTGTTTTAGGAAGCGGAAACCGGAAGTAGGGCCGTCATTAAGGGAACACTGGTGTTTGGATACACGCACAGGGGAAGTGTCGCAGAGCGAAGAGGCAACTCCGTTTTAATGTGCCTCCACGTTGTGTTCAAGGTCATTGTGGCAAGCCGTCCACACAGGGCTGTGTTTTACTTCTTCGCCGTTATCCTGGTTTCCTCTGCATATTCCTTTCACTGTTTGCAGAGGCAAGCATAATTCTTTCTACACATTAAACAAATTTGCACAGACTGTAAGAGGAGACTATAAATGTCCAGCGTTGATTATATGTACAGTACTCATTCTTGGTAGAGTTATGCTGCAGTAGATGTTTTTGTTTAACACTATAACCTATAAAATATGGGCCTTTTTATAAAACATCGGCTACATTGAACTCCATGTGAAGTTGGTGTCAGGCATCACGGAGGATGTTTATTGAATCGTATTGTTCTGTCTTCACAGGACTTGCAGTCAGCTGAGATGCACCTCCTGTGACTTCCGTGTGATATCATTTGACGATCATGAATGGGACTCTTCCTGCGATTACCTGTTTCTCAGGTAAGCGCATATTGTAGTGGGAGAACATACAAAGACCTCATTGTAATGTTTCTCAGTACAGTCTTAAAAGTGCTCAAGACGAACTTTCCCTGCCTGTTCTTTCTGTTTGCACCACCAGGGGGTAGTGTTGGCTCATGTTCGTGAGTAATCACAGAAATATGACCCAAGCGCAAATCATCAAAAGCCAGATGCTCAGTTTGAGCAAATCCTTTTTTGCTCCATCTGTTCATAGCTCAGGTTGTATTTATATGAAACTACTTATAATTACTTTGTTTTTGTCTGTTATTTTTTTTAACGGACACTCCAGTAGTTTTCAAAGAACAGATTTAGTGCATGGGGGTGTGTAACATGCTAGCCAGGCCGCAGGACCAGGAATGACCAGCAGGGCGTCAGTGTGGCAGAACTGGAAGTGTCGGTGTAGACAAGACCTCCACGGGCAGGTGTATATCCCCCCTTGGGGTGGTACTTGTGGTAGTGCTGTTTGGCCAGCTCATTGGTTGGTCTGCAGCCTGTCAGGACAAGGCAGAGGGAACTGTACTCACGGCACCCTAAAAAGACCGCTTGGCTGTGGACCCCCATCGCTATGACAGAGTTGGAGAAGGATACTTTGTGTAGCTTTTACAGGCCAACTGCGGTTGTCCGATTGAACAAAGAGGTTCAGTGGTGCGTGATGAGACACTGTACTCACTATAGCCATTTATGACCTTCCTGCAGGGCTGCTGGCCGCTGTCAGCACTGGTCCAGGTTCGATACAATACCATGAGGCCCATTCACACACTGGAACAGTATCTTAATAGGATCAACCACCCAGCAGCCCCTGATGCTATGCTGTTGGATTTTAAATGGACTATTTAAGATATGTTTCTATAAAACCGGTTTCCATTGCCTTAGCTATAGCACACAAATTATGAACCCCAGACAATATGTCTCTCTACAGTATATCACAGTGTATCATGGAGAGTTTGTGTCAAGACCTTAGAAAGCTTGCTAACATTAAAAGGGGGTCTTGTTCATTTGCTAATAGTAGCAGTTAACCTCTGATAATTCAGTATATTGATGCATATTAAAATCCCCTCATTTAGAGTATTTGTTGCAAATTAATTGGTCCAGGACTCAGGAGTCAGAGCTCACCTCTGAAATCAGTTCTCCCTGCTGCTGAGAGAATCGAGGGATGACCCACAGATCACATTGCCTGGCCACAAGTGCAGTGTGGACAAAGGCAGCGGTCTAATGGGGAGGGTGTGGCCAGTGGTGCCGGGGGGGTCGATAATGATTCCTCGGCCGATCTGTTCTTCAGGAACAACATGCCCGACCGACAGAAGCTGCAGGCCAAGCTAAGGAGGAAGAGGACCGCACGAGCCTACGCCTGTCAGTGCAGCTGGCGCTCCGCACTCGTCCTCATAGACCTGAGGGACCAGCCCGATCTCAAGTGGGTCTGCGGGAAGCACAAAGCTTAAGGGTTCACTGCAGTGTTTGGGGGGTATCGTAAAAAAAAATAACCTTTGAATGCCGATCTCTTTGTGTGTACATCACTAAACACAAGGAACAAAAACCAGTTTGCACACCACTGTAATGCTCCCGTGATAAGTTTCAAAACATGGACAGTATTTCCATTCACAAGGATCTTTATCAGGAACGTGAAACAAACCTTTGTCCGTCCTCACGTGCAAATAAACTTCTCACGGGGGCATTACGGCAGTGTGTGGACTTTTGCCTGTATTTTCTTTTTTTGGTCCCGCACCTGTGGCACAGTTTGAATGTATGCGTGACACGTGTTGTGCTATGTTGCATCACAAATCATGTCAGACATTTTGTATAAGACACCAAGACACATTTTGTTTGTATTGGCATATACCGTATGCGTGGCGAATTCCAAATAGGTTGCCTTGCCACACGAGCACTGCTGCTGGAAAGGCAGTGTGGTGCATGTTGCTGTGAGGCTGGATCAGGCTTGCAGTAGCTCTGCTAATGCTGGCTGTTTGAATTAGGGGCCCTTCTCACAGGCCTGGGTAATCACAGCCGCCTCTGTGATCCTATTTTCAATGGGACATTTTTCCAACTTCCACCACTTGGTGGCTTGACGTAACAATGCGCAATCACAAGGGCTAAAGTTCTCTCCGTTATTGTTGTTTTCTTGATTAGCTGCCTGGTGACATTTTGCTGGCAATGTTGCCGTAGAAACAATTGGACACGTCCCAGAGCACCTGCCTCTCTGCCTCTGACAAATAGCTGACTGATTTTAGAAGCGCGTGACCACAGCCTGTGAGAATGGTCCATTTGGTGGGAAATTGACAATCCTGTAACTGCTTTCCATACCACTGACCCCTTGATGCAATCAAAAGCACTTCACCATTTTCATGGCGTATGCATTGTAATGAAACCAAACTGAATTTTAGTTATTTTTCATTCAATTATATTTTAATGATCATAGACTGAAATCTCAGGAAAAGAAACTAAGAAACAGGAAAAGGTGCTGCCTGGAAACTGTGGTGCCCAGGCTGGAGGCAGGAGCTTTTCTTACAGAGCAAGTGAGCTTGCCGATTGCAAATAATCTGTTTGTCTGTCCCCAACTTGACTTTTTTTTAAAGAAATTTGGCGCCCAATGCGGGGCTGCGTATATCCAATTCCCACCCCAATTTGCAATTGGCAATCATCTGCAACTGCATCCCCGTACATGTGCAAACACCACTGCCGATTCGGGAGAGTGTAGACATCCACGGTTCTCTTCCGAAACACGTGGTGTTGCTAGCTGCTTCTTTTCACAACGCAGACTACAGCTAAGCTTGCAAAGACTGGAGTCGGAGAAATACATTGTATATGCTGCTTTGACTGTAATCTATGGGCGCCCGATTGACCAGCAGAGGTCGCTAGATAGCGGTGCACGTGGAACCCTATTCGATTGAACCCTCCCATTCCAATTGTGCGTCGCCCTGTGTAGCTATCGGCCACAGCAATGGCACGGTCCGGATGTGATCCGAGGCCATGAGGCTCATCCATGTGTCCCCAACTTTAAGATGTTTTATAAAATAATACATATAATCAAAGAAGTTAAAAAACTAAATGAATTGAGGGTTATCATCATAATTGATCTGTGCAACATTTTAGCAGTGAAGCAATTGGTTTTTATTTTCTACTGTTATCTTTAATATTTGAACTATATGGTATGTAGAAAATACTTTTTAAGCAATAATAAATAGGAGGGAAAACATTGCTAAGTCAAAATAAGTAAGAGATGTTTCAAATGCTAAAAGTAGAATTTACCATTAAATGTAATTGTGTCAGAGTATTCCACACAATTAATCAGTAATTCAGGTATTTGGTGTTCAATGCAGGTATCATAAACACAAGTACTGTAGCTTGTGCCTAGCTTAACTGTTTGCGTTACAGTAACTGCTTCCTGAAGTATACTACACCAGTCGGAATGCATTGCTTCACAGTTTACTCGACCACACTGAGTGAAAGTTGCTTTCAAAATCAGTTGTTTGATGGATGTTTTTGGAGTACTACTCATGCCTTGGGTCAATACATAATAAACCTGCCTTTTTTTCTACCAAATATAGGTTGCTTGCCTGCCTCATTTTTATATACCATTATAGCAAAGCAGACTACAATTCCATAACCATTCTCGTAATGGCAGTTACGAGAATGTTTACAAATAATACTGCAACAAGACAATCTCAAGATGCAGTTTTTTTCTGCTAAACTAACTGGTAGGAACAACACACACAACTCTATGTAGATTCATCTACATAAAGATTAAAATCATTTTAAAAACATGTTTATCATTTAAAAAAACATGTTAACCAAATTATCTGTAACGTTTCTGGTGTCTTTGCTTCTTTGATGTCTTTTCAAAACTCTCCAAATCAGCCTCACATGCATGGGTCCACATGCAGGTCTGTTATTGACAAAATAATATACAGTTGAAGTCAGAAGTTTACATGCACTTAGGTTGAAGTCATTAAAACTTATTTTTAACAACTCCACAGATTTCATGTTAGCAAATTATAGTATTGGCAAGTCAGTTAAGACATCTACATTGTGCATGACAAAAGCAATTGTTTACAGACAGATTATTTCACTTTTAATTCACTATCACAATTCCAGTGGGTCAGAAGTTTACATACACTAAGTTGACTGTGCCTTTAAACAGCTTGGAAAATTCCAGAAAATTATGTCATGGCTTTAGAAACTTCTGATAGGCTAATTGACATTATTTGAGTCAATTGGAGGTGTACCTGTGGATGTATTTTAAGGCCTACCTTCAAACTTCAGTGCCTCTTTGCTTGACATCATGGGAAAATCAAAAGAAATCAGCCAAAACCTCAGAAAGAGAATTGTGGGCCTCCACAAGTCTGGTTCATCCTTGGGAGCAATTTCCAAACGCCTGAAGGTACCACGTTCGTCTGTACAAACTATAGTACGCAAGTGTAAACACCATGGGACCATGCAGCCGTCATACCGCTCAGGAAGGAGACACTTTCTGTCTCCTAGAGATGAACGTACTTTGGTGCGAAAAGTGCAAATCAATCCCAGAACAACAGCAAAGGACCTTGTGAAGATGTGAATATGCTGGAGAGAACAGGTACAAAAGTATCTATATCCACAGTAAAACAAGTCCTATATCGACATAACCTGAAAGGCTGCTCAGCAAGGAAGAAGCCACTACTCCAAAACCGCCATAAAAAAAAGCCAGACTACAGTTTGCAACTGCACTTGGGGACAAAGATCTTATTTTGGAGAAATGTCCTCTAGTCTGATGAAACAAAAATTGAACTGTTTGGCCATAATGACCATCGTTATGTTTGGAGGAAAAAGGGTGAGGCTTGCAAGCCGAAGAACACCATCCCAACCGTGAAGCACGGGGGTGGCAGCATCATGTTGTGCGGGTGCTTAGCTGCAGGAGGGACTGGTGCACTTCATAAAATAGATGGCATCATGAGGAAGGAAAATTATGTGGATATATTGAAGCAACATCTCAAGACATCAGCTAAGAAGTTAAAGCTTGGTTGCAAATGGCTCTTCCAAATGGACAATGACCCAAAGCATACTTCCAAAGTTGTGGCAAAATGGCTTAAGAACAACAAAGTCAAGGTATTGGAGTGGCCATCACAAAGTCCTGACCTCAATCCAATCAAAAATTTGTGGGCAGAACTGAAAAGGCGTGTGCGAGCAAGGAGGCCTACAAACCTGACTCAGTTACACCAGTTCTGTCAGGAGGAATGGGCCAAAATTCCAGCAACTTGCTTGTGGAAGGCCATCTGAAACGTTTGACCCAAGTTAAACAATTTAAAGGCAATGCTACCAAATACTAACAGAGTGTATGTAAACTTCTGACCCACTGGAAATGTGATGAAAGAAATAAAAGCTGAAATAAATCATTCTCTCTACTATTATTCTGACATTTCACATTCTTAAAATAAAGGTGTGATCCTAACTGGCCTAAGACAGGGAATGTTTACTAGGATTAATTGTCAGGAATTGTGAAAAATCTGAGTTTAAATGGATTTGGCTAAGGTGTATGTAAACCTTCGACTTCAACTGTATATGCATTTTAACAGATGACTGTTATTCCCTTTTATTGTTTAAAATGCACAGCTGTATGTTGTAATCAGAACAGCAAATAGAACATATTCACAGACTTTTCTTTATCATTCCTTTAATAATTAATTAATTTGTAATTACATTACCAGAACAGTAGAAGGTCATTTTGAAGTGGCAACAGTCCTCCTAATGTTTTGCAATGGAGATGTAAACAATCAGTTGGATTTGACATACTATCCAACTAGAACAAAATTAAACTAAAGCAGGAAAAGGCAGGTATAAAGTAGTGCCAGACGGATCAGTCACGACCCTAGGTGTCAATAATACGATAAAAACTCATTTTCACGTGCAAGAACCTGTCACCTCCGCTGCCATATCTCCACATGGCAGGCAAAATGGACCCTATTGATATATGGGGGCAAAATTAATCTGGGAAGATTAGTTTAGTTTGATTGAATTACATATGCCCTTGAATGAAGATTCAGCTCTTGAATGAAAAACTTTCAACCCTAGGAAATCCAGGATTCTGCTGAAAGTGGCAGTGAGAAAACATACCCCTGTAGATAATGCTCTTGTGATGAGGACACTCATTGGCTCGTAATTAAATTCTGATCACCAAAATGTCCTCCTCAAAGTATGTTTATGAAGAAAAACACTTTTAATAGCCAAAGTTAAAGAAAGGTCAATTGAATCCGGACCCCTTGAATCAGTGTTGCCATTAAAAATTACATGATCCTACTGAGACATGCATGCGGACATGCGGCTGGATTTTTAGATCCAAGCTTCAATACTATGACAGAGATACTGGCTGACTGATGTAAAAGGCCCCCCCTTTCATTTGGGTCACAAAGCTAGAGGCCAGTTCAACAAAATGGCTGTCAAATAAAAAAACTACGAGTTTTAGAACAGCTGATGCACCTTCTGAGATTCGCCATGTCACATTTTGCTAAGACAAAATTAATCAGCTCAACCAACTCATAGCTCCTTGTTATGAAAATAGTCATTTAATTTGTTACCCATTTGTTCATTTGTTCCGGAGTAATCTTTACTCCATAACAAAAGTGGTTGTTTTTTTTACTTGCCATTCTCATCTTGTTTACTCACATTTGTTATCTGAACTGGGCTTCAGTCAAAAAGGAGTCTCTCAACTCCTTTTTATATTTTCAGTGTTTTGGTGAAATTCTCAGTCTGGTTGTCCAGTTATTCCTTAGTCTGTTTGGCTGTTTGAGTTCTTACTCCCCCACCACAGCAGGTGTGTGAGGACTTACTGCCTTAGAAGATCCTCAAGTAAAAGGCGCCACATGCAGCAACTTTTCTATCAATCTGATTTGTGTCTCCTTTTTTCCGTCCCACATTGGATTCAGCACTCTGTCATTGGCTCAGGAATTCAGCTTACTCAGCATGTACTGTATTACCGTACAGGCATCTTGGTAACACTTTACACTAAGGCTACATTAATCACAATCAACCACTGCATTAATTGCAATTCACAATTTGGTCATTTAGCAGATACTTTTAGCCAAAGAAACTTGCATTTCACATAGTAAGCGAAGCCCATAAGATGATAGGTTCAGTTACAATCATACAAATGCCACTGTCAAGGTGCTCACCTCAAGGCCTGCCAGATAATGGGAGAGAGAAGTGTTATTTCTGAGGATGAGGACAGAGCTGAGTGACAGCTCACGCTCACTGAAGAGCCTCTGTGACTATGTGGCTGTGACTGAACTAATAAATAAGTAAATGAGTTGGTTAAATCCTCAACATAACCTTATTGCAAAGTCTTACTACCACATCTGTCTGGAAAAATAGACAAGGTGTCTATAGAAACTGAGTCTGTTTTATGAAGGGAACCAATCATTGGCAAGCATGAGGTGTTTGCAGTGGATGGAGGTTCTATAAACATAGCTTTACTCTTGTACTTGTGTATTTCCCACAGGTAAAAATGCAAAGGTGGGAAAGGTGAAAGATATTTGTATTCCAATATTTGTATTCCATTTGTTTTTCACAAACAGCTGTTTTTCACAAACTGATGAAACAGCCCTTTAGTAAGAATGGATAGTTATTTGCTGACAAAAATATGTAAAATATAATTTAAAGGTTTTTGTAAATTTGTATCACATATTTTTTGAATACATTTGATATGAATTAATATCTGATAGCTATGTGAATAACCATGTCAGGATGCACACCAAAAGAGTTTGAAATGTACAAAATATATTTGTTTACAGTGTCAACACAGACTTTCAGATCATCATGTATAAATTGCATAAAATGAAATATATATAGTACTCATTTTGTTATGTTTTATTTAATGTCAGAATATTTTGAGACTACTTATAGATATTTGACATATCATCCGCTAAAACCTAAAAAACATTTTTTTAAGGTTAATACATTTTGAATTAGTCAGATCTTCTCACAGCTGGCAATAACAGTCACAGTTAGCGTACGTTTCACAGGAGTTTTTACAATTAATCATGCTTTTGAACCCTCTTATGTGCGATTCACAGTATGTAGTTTGCAACATCATCATAGTCGTTGTCTGAAGAAGATTGGTCAAAGTCTTTCATCACAGCTGGGCAAAGCGGCTGTTCTTGTCCCTCAGGGATGTCATACTCGTCTCCTGATGAAGTGCTGGACGAATCCCCTGAGGCAAAAACAGATGTTTCTGGCATGTTCATACAATCACCTACAGCACAACGCGTAACTTTGCAAAGCAACCAAAAAATCACTTTGCCAGCACTTTGAAGTCAGATTGGTGTGAGAACAGAGATACTTTACTTCCAGCCCTCTATGATGCACTGGACCTTTATATGTCTGCACAAATATACACAGGTGTGTAATCTTGTTTCCACATGGCACAATAAATCTTTTCCCCTGGTTTTAGTGGCTATGAAACTATATACCATAAAAAATTCATGTTGATTTCAAAAAAGAAAAGCAAAGACATTTATTTTAACCAACTGAGACCACAGCTTGTGCTGCTTATTGCCCAAGAGCTGTGAACTAAGAACCTTCCATTGGAGGAGGGCAGTGCCATTCAAGGAAGGGGGCAAAGCCAGCCCCTGTTCTAAGTCTTGAGTTTGCTTGCGACAAATTTTCCATTAAGCCCACACACAACACCCACGCTCAAGAAAAAAAATAAAAATAAATCACTGGTTTCACTTTTCACTGGTTTTCACTTTCCACTAAGTATGTTCACTATTTTATTTTGGTGTTTAAGAAAGTACTCCCTCTTTATTATTTAGTATTAGTTTGTATGTTTGTATTAATGGTGCATGCACAATGCTGGTTGATGGTTATGTGGCAGTGCAAACAAATGTTTTCAGTCACATTCTGAGATGTAGTTGTGCTATTACTTTTAATACAGCACAGCTATATAAATGTAAAGGCAAAACAAAAAAATACCCTCATTGTGGGGGTTTGGTTGGAGGTAGCAGTTGGTGAAGCCAGGGTCGTGGTCTTCTGTCTGTGGCTGGTTGGGGCCCTCTCTTTGTGCCGTTTCTACAGGAATTGCATCGCCTTGTAGGGAGATGGTACAGGGTCTTTTGGTTAACTGGAAGAGCGTTTGGTGAATTCCCCAGTCTGCACAGTGAACATTCAACTTTATCTTGGCTATATAGTGATTGACTGTTTGGTTTTAGCTGGGATTCACGAAGCCTCACCTTCACTAGTGTTCATCCTAGTACTGCTGAGTGTGTGTGAGGTGTGAGGCATTCGCTAACAATGCAACAGACCTTGTATCTGCAGCTTGTCTACTCTTCTCGTGTTTTCATAGCATTCTCCAGAAGACGTGCTGGATGAATCAAATGAGTCCACTGCAAAAAGTGACACAAGCTTTAGATTCTCTCCTTTCAGTATCACCAGGACTCTCTGACTCTCCTAGTTACTGCCATTGACCTTTCCTGTCTTTTCCATTGAAAAATTTAAGTCGATGATGGGTACAACTTGTAATATATTTTAATATCTAACAGGTATAATTAATTTGTATTTCTGTGGGAATAGTGTAGTCTATCTGTTACGTATAGTTCATAATGACAATACAGGTCATGCGAGGTGGTACAGCCATTAGGCCTAAAAGGATAAAAATTACACCAGGAGATGACACGCAAGATGTGCAAGATGGGGGACTATCGATAGAGTAAAAGGGACAAATGCTGCTTTGGGTGAAATCACAGATCAAAGGTGTACATCGCTGAGAATGGAAGAGAAACTGAGTTGGTTGTTCAGCAATGTAACCTTATTGCAAAGTCTTATAGCCACAGCAAAAAGTTCAAATACAGTTCAGACACATCGCTGTACTGTGGGCTTGTGACATTTCTCGCCATGCGTCCGTACTGTCTCTTGTCCTGCTGGTTACCTCTGTAAAGATTTATTTTTCACAAGACTCCCTTTCCTCCCCTTATAAACTATAGATATTGTGACTATACATAAAAATGCGTGTAGACATGAAAAGTATCACTCTTACCACTTTAAATTTCCTTTCACCACAGCTAAATATAAGTGTAGCCGAACAGTAAATTACCCTGAGGATGGGGTTCTGGTTGGAGGTAGTAGTTGGTGAGGCCAGGGTTACAATGTTTGTTCTGTGGCTGGATGGGGTGCTCTCTTCCTGTCATCTCTACAGAAAGTGCATCACAGTCCAGACACACACAAGGAGCGGAAAACAGTCAGTACTTGGGCAAGGTGAGATCTCCATTTTCTTAAATGTGTACACTTGGTAATACCCAACACACAACTTTGACAATTACTTTCAAAACCTTGTAATTTTTATCATTTTGGGGTGGTCAGAAATGGCCAGCAATGCGACTGAGTGTGTGTGAGGTGTTTGCCGGCAATGCGACTGAGTGTGTGTGAGGTGTTTGCCGGCAATGCGACTGAGTGTGTGTGAGGTGTTTGCCGGCAATGCGACTGAGTGTGTGTGAGGTGTTTGCCGGCAATGCGACTGAGTGTGTGTGAGGTGTTTGCCGGCAATGCGACAGACCTTGTATCTGCAGCTCGGCCTCCTTTCCTGTGTTTTCATAGCATTCTCCAGAGGATGTGCTGGAGGAATCAAATGAGTCCACTGCAACAGTGACACAAGCCGTTAGATTCACTCCTGTCTGTACCACCAGGGCTCTCTGACTGCCTGCTTGCCTCCCTGGTGTACCCTAGTTAGTGCTGTTGGCCAGTATATTACTTCGCAATTATGGGTACGCGTTACTAAAAGCGGACGTTTTGTGGCAGTGTATTCAGTGCAAATGCAAAAATCTTCATGAATTGTTGGGCGAAAATAATAGATTTATTTTTTCCAATGTCTGGTCAGACGAGGCAAGGTAGGCATAGAGTGTTGTTGCTTTCACTGTGTCACCTGGCAAAACGTCTCTGCTATTAGACATGTGTCTTAGCCTTCTAAACCACATACCTCACCACATGTTATTAATATGAGCAAAAACAGTTAACACACATCTGCGTGAAAATAGTTATAAATGAATCAAATAAAGGTTCATGAATAATGAGACACAATTTGTTTTGTTGCATTTTCACACAGTAGGCTGTGCCTTCCATGCCTACCCTGACTACACGTCCCCAACCTCACCTCTGATTCATAAGGAAACAAAACATTTTTGAGATGACTTAAAGGAGTCCCAGCCACTTACATGATCTTTGGCAGGACCCGGAAGAAGTGTGGAACATAATTCCACAAGTTTATGACAGAATTATCTGAATCTCTCCCAGGAATTGCAGTGCTTTTGACATGAGTCATGACTGGGTGGACAGTGGACACTCATTAAAATATATATTGTGTATAAATGTGGTTACTTGAACACCATTCCATTATCAGATTACATCATATTTTGCAGGTGTATTTGCATTACTAGAGTTCCAGTTTCCTTGTGCATCAGAGTACAAAAATATCAAAATATTGCACTGCATTTGCACCTGAAGTTGTTTCAATGCAGTTATTTATTGTACATTTTTGTAAAGGCAAAAAATGAAAAATACACCAACCTAGTTCAGGGTTATGCTTTTCTTTCTGTGGCTGGAAGGCTTCCCCTCTCTCTGTCATCTCTACAGGAAGTGCATCACCTTGAAAACATTCAAAAAGCACAAAACTGTCAGTATTTTGGGAGGTGGAGTGGATGATCTTTGTTCACTCGTACATGTGGTTGATGCCACACTGTGAACAGATTCCTTTCATGAAATTGTTTATTAGCAGAGTTTTGTTTTAGCTGGTGGTCAGTGAGTACAGCTGAGTGTGTGTGTGTGTGTCGCTAACAATGCAACAGACCTTGTATCTGCAGCTCGTCCACTCTTCTTGTGTTTTCATAGCATTCTCCAGAAGACATGCTGGAGGAATCGAATGAGTCCACTGCAATAGTGACACAAGCTTTAGATTCTCTTTTCTTTGATCACTGCTCGCTTGCCTCCCAGCTTTCTCCTGCATATTGAAATCTTAAAAAGGAGGGACTGCTCAAACAAAAGAGAGTTTGTATATATTGTATAGTAAATACAGTCCGTAGGTATTTGAACAGTGACGCAATTATACCATGGTTTTGACTCTGTATTCCAGCACATTGGATTTGAAATGGAACAGTGACAGACTAATGATTAATTTGAGGATTTTTACATCCATATCAGGTGAACCGTGTAGCTATTGTAGCCATCTTTATGCATAGACCCCCCCATTTTAGGGGACGAAAAGTAAATTGGACAAATTTAACATGAACTTAAATGAAGGCATCATATTTAATATTTGGTTGCATATCCTTTGCATGCCATGACTTCCTGATGTCTGTGACCCAACAACATCAAAAGACTCTTCATCTTATTTTCCGTGGAGTTCAATAGGAAAATGAGTCAGGAGAAACAACCCGTAAAGTGATCCATCCTTATCTACTGCATATTTGGAAGCAGAGCGATGGTTTGAGGCTCTTTTGATACCTCAGACCCTTGATGCCTTACAGTCATTCAACCAACCATGTGTTCAATACTGTTCCAGCGTAATTTACAGTGTAATCTAGTCCCCCCCCTCCCAATTCCCATAGAGATCCATTAAAATTCAGAGAAGTTATAGTATCGCTTGTAAGAGTACCTGAAATTAAGTCTTTTGATGTTGTTGGGTTACAAAATCATTGCATGCAAAGGATATGCAACCATATGACTTTATTTAAGTTAGTTCATTTTTCTATTACTTTTTGTCCCCTAAAATGTGGGGGGGGGGGGCTATGTATAAAGAGGGCTACAATTGCTACGCGGTGCACACACTATGGATGTAAACACCCTCAAAAGGACAAGTAGGGTAGTTAAGTTGTGAATGTGAGCCAAAACACTTACCAGTTGGGATGGCGTGCGTTTTTGTCTCACTGATGCCACTATTGGGGTTTTCCCCTAATGTTTGGAGACCGCCTGTTTGCTCACGGCATCCAGGAAGTGGTTCGTTGTCAGCTAGACCATTGGCTTGATCAGTCCCTGAAAATTATACCATGGTTAATGAGTTTGATCTTCTCTTCATAGCAGCCTAAATCTTCATGATCAAATTTTTTTTTTTTTTTTTTGTGTGTGTGTGTGTGTGTGTGTGTGTGTGTGTGTATGCAAGAAGCTGGCCCTTTGGGTATTTGTTGTCCAGTGGGACAGACAGGCAGTCTTACCTTCTTCAGTAAGACAATATAGGGATGAAGGCTTCAGTGTGGGGCTCCTGTTGTCACCTTTGTTACGTAGAGAATCTTGAAGAGAGAGGGCATTTTCTTTAAAACTCAAGGGCAACTTGAAGGTGACAGTTTTGTCAAGTTAGTTGATGTCACCAATTGGTTGTGGGATACATAAAGAATTTATCTTGTTGCCATTTTATTATTATTATTATTATTATTGTTACTATAATAATAATAATTTGGAAATATAATTAAATTTGAATATTATCTAGATTTGGTTCAGTTAATTTTGAACCAAAGATGTGATAACAGTCAGCTTACATGTTGGTAATTGCATAATGCTACAACTGAATACTGCTGACAGTGTTTAATTTGCCTCACAAAGTTCTGTTTGGACACAACCACTTCTCACATGGTTTGTTTGATTATACAACTGGAAGGAAACACATTTAATATATCGCTGCGTCTCAAAGGCTAGCATTATTAGATACAATTTCTTCTCCCAGTTTGGACTGTGCACTTCTGTTTGTAGGCCTGTCCCATTACTAACACATCAGGAGAGCGCAAGCTAGCACAACACAAGTATCCATCTGCTGCTTCTCATCACTGCTGAACTACACAGATTTGTCTGGAGGACTGCCACTTGCAAACCATAGTTGCCTGATGGACTAATGGAGTTGCTCTGGTACAATGCTATGGAGAATAGCCTACGGATTGGAAACCTCGTTCCCTGGGCAAGACTGGGCAATTGTAAAACTCCCTATGAGACTGTCAGTCCAATCATTGGCACAGGCACCGTTTCCAGTTTTAATTACAAACTGTTGGGCAGACCACTGCTCAAATGGTTAGTGCTAAAGCAGTATGCACCACCCAACAACCCCTAAAAGCTGACATTATTTGACAGCTTTGCAAACTGCCAGCAGTGGCCCTTAGAGGGGACCTTCAGTCCTTCCTACAAGCCTCAACTGTGACATTCAGGGTTTAAGGTGAAGGGGTTTTAGGTATATTTGAGAATGCAGAGAGAGAGAGAGAGAGAGAGAGACAGACAGCGTGAACTCACTCTTGAAGGTGGCTAAGGCAATGGCAGGCTCTGCACTGAAGTCATAGGCCTCATAGTCTGAGTCAATGGAGAAGTTGTCGACGCTGCGCTGGGTACACAGGCGCCTCTGGTTCAGTAAGACTGTAAGGAGGCATAAACAGGAATGTGTCGGCTTGTGAAAAGAAGGATGACTTTTCGGTTGTTCAACATGAATAAGAACACAGCTACAAGCAGATGGTCACACACTGACCATTGTTTCCTGTGGTGCCAGTGAGGCCCATGTGGGCATCGTCTGTCCTCCGGTAGTCATTCTCCTGCTGTTCTGTGGGTGCATGCAGGTTTTGCTTGCTCTGCTCCAGGGCTACAGGGACTAAACAATTGGAACTGGTCAGATTGCCTTAAAAAGCTCAGACTTAGTATGTCTGTCTCTCTAAGGGAAAATACCTTCATACAGGAAAAGATGAAATTGTCACAGAAAAATGGAGTAGCAACAAGAACCTTGACATTAACAGATCACTATGCAGTTAAGAGGTTGCTTCCTGTACACTAACAGTAAAGCAGGAGGATGATTCATACAAGCATCCGGTAAATATGGTAACCTTGGCCAAACCTGTAATTAGGTGGCAGGGAAACTATTCTCCCAGGTACATCTTGATCTGCAATACACGTCAAGTAGTTTTGTTGCTCATCCCAGCTGTGACCCAATGGGGTCAGGTACCATTGTCATTGGTAGAAGGATGAAGCATGTTAATAGCATTTCCTCCGGTCAGATGGAATTATTCTTTCGTCTGTACATTGTATACTATGTAAATTGGATTTTCTAGTAGCTTTTCTGAGTAGTGATGGCTTTGCTCCCGGCAGCTTTTTGTTACTTTCATATGCTTTTAATGCACTACTTCCTTTTAAGATGAAACGCACTATGCTCCATTAAAAAAAAAACCCAATGCTACGAAGGTAATCTTAATGCACTGTCTGCCATGACTAAGGAATCACACACTGTGCATTGATGCTTGGCGACTCGCGGGATGCTTGTCAGGTTATAGTGTAGAGTGGTACACACACAAGGGGAAGATGTAGAATCTCCACTGTGAATAATGATCATTGATGGCAATGTTGTGTGTGACAGATGACTCACCGCCTCTCTCTCTCTTCCTGAAACGGCAGCAGAGGATAACATTCACAACCAATGCCATCACCAGGAGGAGAGAAAGAACTATGCAGCCCACCTCCGCGGGGGAGTATCTGGGGCCCCAGGAAGGGGTGTCTGAGGTCCCAAAAGTGGTGGTCCAGGCGCCTGAAAGGCAGATATGCATGCATGCAGCACACAGGTTAACAGACCTGCGTTAAACCTGCATTTGAAATACTTTCATCTCTTTAAATTCTGGTTAAATTTTAAAACACTACTACAGATTCCTCAGCATTTTAAATGAAAAAAATTATTAACTAGCCGAAAAAACTCAAACTAACCAAATCTTTTGGAAAGAAAAAAATACTTTGGTTCCAAATTATTTTCAGTAATCTACATGGAGTTTACTGGTGTGTAAAGGGGTAAAGTATTTCAAATAAAGTATTTGACCCAGGTCTGCAGATTAAAGTGCCAGACAGAAGTTTGTGAGGTCAGATCATGGCCCCCTCACCCGCTGCAGTTCAGATTTACAGCATAAATTCAGCCATGTAGAATGGGTGACATACTATAATGTGTAAAAGCTTATGAAGACGACTTGGGAGGACAGGTTCTATTTTAGCTCTTTAAAAAGGTGAAAGCATTTTGGAGCATAAATAGTGTCTGAGTGCTCTGTCTTATGTCATACTGCTTGCTGCTTCATACCTTTATTAATAAGATAATCTGTTTTGAGTGAGAATTTGTATGCCATGCTTATATTTGGGTTTTCGGTTGCTAAATCTAGCGATTTTCCAGATAATTTCAGTTAGATACTGTGCTAGCTAGCAGTCGCAAACTACCATTACCAAGGCTGTCTCCAGTTTTCAGATTTTGTATCCGACTGCATTGAGCCTTAACTAAATGGTTGTAATAACACCATTATAAAATTGTCATTGCCTCACAAATTGCTTGTGTGCTAATATGCAATAGGCTACTTCTCTCTGGTAAATATCTGTTTTACACAATGTTGTAAGCTGGCTAGCGCCACATAGTAATGGAAGATAGCTATGAAATGTAGGCTGTAGCTAGCCGTTTAACTTGGCTAACAGAATCATTTTAATTGCATTTTAAATGTACCGAAAACGACTCCGCATATAGGCTACGTTAAGTATTGATTTTATCTGATAAACCATGCTTCCATTGTTAATGTTAACTATTTGCAATCATATAATTGAGCTATAGGCCTATTGGTTATCAAAAGTTATCAAAAGTTATCTTGAAACTATCACGCTTTAACTGGGTTGTGTTGGTAGGATTTACAGGATTTCCATGAAATATCTGGATATAATTTAAAGAGGAACTAGCATAACTTTAATATTCATTGATCTGCATTGCCCACACTTTTTGTGATTCATAAAAATGTTAAAGCATACCTTAAATTTCAAAACTCGCTTTTGACTTTTTGGTTAAAAGTAGGTAGTGTGGTCAGTTTCTGTGTTTAATGAGAGTGAGTAAAGTTTGATGGGACTCGGGAGAAATCACTCGCACAATATAAGGGTTATGTGCATAGCTTATGTTTTGCAGTTAAGATGGTATTTACCTGTGGTCACACCAACAGTGGTTGTACGTTGTGCTCCAGGTGACTCTAAAGAGGAAAAAGCATCAAACTGATTGAACATCTGTAACAGGATCAACTGCCATTAACCCCTGTAAACTATTAATCACCTAAAGTGAATTGATGAGGTTATCAACCTTGCTGATGTGCCCATTACTATAATAATGTTTTGGTGTAGCTCTTTTCTGCGCTTTCCTGAATTGACAGAGGTGCTGGTGACAGGTGAAGTGTCCAGGTCATCATAAAATTGGACTATATTTCCCACAGGCCTCAGGGTGAAAGGTTAAACAATATTTTGAGCATACTAATCATAGCCCAAGTCCAGGCAATATGTGTATGGTATATTTTATCTTAATTGGAGGTTGGAATGAACATTAGAAAATTCCAAAGATGTTTTGACAATTAAGAACAGGGATGTCTGTTTGGATTGGTAAGTACATTTTATGCGTCGTTTGTTTCAAAGATCCGCTTGAATCGTGCCCAGAAACCGTAAAATTAATTTCTGTAAAGATTCTATAACATTGGGTTGAATGTTAGTAGTACCTGAACAAACCACCCCCGCGTCCTCCTTGTGCGTGCAGTTAGATCTCCTCAGGCCGGAGCAGTCCCACAGGTCCCTCTCAGTGCCAGTGCAGTTGACTTTGTCGAGGAAGATGGGGCCGCTCCCTGCTCCAAAGACACCGCCCTCCCCTGTCGCACGGAAGGCGGAACCGCAGCTCAGCTGATTGCAGACCACGCTCGCGTCCTCAAGGTCCCAGTTGTCATCGCACACCGTCCCCCACTTGCCGGCGTTCCACAGCTCCACCCGCCCCTCACAGCGTGTGGAGTTTCCCGCCAACCGAACGGCCTTGTTCACTGAGAGACAGATTTGTCAACCAGTGAGATGACGGTCAGGTCATAATTCGACGCAATTCTCTACACTGAAAATAAGTAGCACATTTTATGGATTTATTTGTGTCTTTCTGCATTATAGAAAGAAAAACAAGAAATAGAGATGAGGACTTACTGCAGACAATCTTGGTCACATTGGTGCAGCTGTCTTGAGAGGCCTCAGTACATTTCTTCAGTTTGGAGTGGCTGTAGGTGCAGTTGGTGAGGCAGGTGGTGTTGTGCAGTGCACTATGGCTAACCGAAAAAGCTTTCGTGCATCCGAGGTGTCTACATATTTGATTGGCCACTCTCTTTGCAGATGCAGGGGTCAGAAATACTGCAGTCCAAACCGTGTGCTTAAATAGCCCCAGGGTCCCAGAGCAGTTGCCGGATAGCTGCGGTATGAAGGCATCAGCTGTAGGGGAAGAATTAGCACAGGAATCAAATGGACAGCCAGACCTGCGGTCAATTCCATTTCAAATCGGTCGATTCAGGAGCTTAATTGAAATTCAATTAATTAACTGAAAAATCCCGATTTTTAAAAATTAAATAAAATTTTCAGTTCAGTGGATTGGATTAAAATAAAATTGGCCCCAACCTCGTTGCCAGCCAGTGCCTCTTCAACCATCTGCCACTACTGCTATTAATGGATCAGTAATCTCAATCACACAGTGGTCATATTCTGTCCTGCCTAATGTAAAACGTGTATGGTATGGATTTGGGTTGTCAAGGCACAGTCTGTAGATCGTACCGCATGGCTTGGCAACACGCACAGAGAATCCCCTGCCGCCGCGCTATGTTTGTTTTGCAGGAGTCTTGCGTAGTAATGCACAGCAGCGGCACGCTGCCACATCCTGTGACTCATTTCCTGTGGAAATGTGAGAATGTACCCTAGACCAAGGAGGACCCGGAGAGAGGAGCTGTTTTTAGAAACTCCTGCACCAAATAACTGATGCGGTTCCAAACCATGAACTCCTCTGGCTTTGGCAAAGGCTGGTTCTCCTGTGCTCTGTCTGGGAGTGTTCAAATTGTCAATTCTTCTGACGTGATGGCATTGATTGGTCGTTTGAATTAAAACGGAATACATTATGGCGAGCCATAAAAAGCAGAGGTCTGAGAAGTAAATAATGGGCCTCATTCACCAATCACTCTACGAACAAATTTGTTCATATGACTTTCTTTAAAACATTTTACAAACATTTCGGGATTAACTGATGTTTGCGTTGTGAGCTTCTGTTCTACCCAAGAAAAAAAATCCCAATTAAGAAAACATTGGTGAATGCCAGAATGTTCATGAAAACGTTGTAAAGAAAGTCTTAGGAATAAATCCGTAGAATGGTTGGTGAATGAGGCCCATTAATGTTATTAATGAATTATTGACAAGGAATTTAGGCAATATCACTGAATAAAAAACAAAAACAAAATGGACATTACCCCTAAAACAGGATTTTAAATTTATAGATGAATTCACAATAAAGTCTATCATGTCATCAGTAGCGATCCTCACTACTAATTGCTGGCAGAATTACTCCAGAAAATGTAACATCTGTTCATGTCTTTCTGTAGCTAAGCAATTGCAGACAATCAGCACACTGATGTTAGTTTTTCCATCACTGCACCTCTCTGCAGTCACTGTGGTTTGTATTGTATCCTTTTGTATGCCTCACAAGCCCATAATAGACATGTAGTCTTGATTATGAGGGCAGAAGGAAATTAATTGAAGTGGGGGGGGGGGGGGGGTGGTGGAAGAATACTGGCAAACACTACAGACGGAATGATGGTGCTTGACAGATGATGAGGGAGGTTGACAGGCGGGTGTTATGCTTAATGTAAGTTATAGCAGAACAAAAACAACAGACTCACTTTGATTTGTAGCAGGTTCATCGGTCCCTTCCGTCAGTGAAACATTCTTTTGTGAAGGGGCAGTGGATTTCTGAAGGCCTACAAGACAGCAAAAACAAATATAAGACAAGAGTTTGTGACTGCAGTAGACTTTAGCTGAACAGCTTACATCTACCATAGCCTCCACACTCCTCTTTGACAATTGTGGCTCACAGACTTCCTACTAAAACTTTACATCTGAGTAACCAACACATTACAGCTGCCATTCCTGTCGAGTATGTCAAACTTCCACGACAGGAATTACTAGTCACTAGCTCTCAAAGAATGTCATTTAACATGCTGCGGAAAAGAAGACCAGAGGAGGGGGTCCTACATTGCCCTACACTAACCTTTATGTATTAACCTTCCCTCATAATACTTTCCTATAGCTCTCTTTTAAGGCCAGTACACAGTTGGGAAATGTATGGTCGCCTGCCTGGTGTATATCGCTACATTCTCACCAAGATTCCATCATCACCCGTCTTTGATATTGAATGCCGTCGCTCATAAAAATGTATAAACACATAAATGATAACAGAACGCATCACCGAAGTGGAGCCATTTGCTCTCAAGACATGGAAGTAGAGATTTAGGAGATTGATGTACGTTTTGTGCATTCGTGGGCTTAACATCAGCCCTTTTGCAAAGAAAGAAGATGCGCAGCCAAATAATTTATATGAGGGAAGTGAATACAGCTGTAACATAGCATCAGTGTTCGGCGTCTTTGTAGTCCACCCAGTCGGCGTGGAAATATTGTGTTTATCAAATTCTGAACAAATGTGTGTTCTTCCATTTTAGTTATTTTAAGGTTAGTTGATGAGTTGATGACTTTGCACATGAAAGATAATTGATTTATGGGAGACCAGAATGTTCTATGATGTCCTGACAACTGAGCTTTGATGGGGTCAAAGTTCAATACAATGTCTCAGTGAAAGGCACAACTATGATCGCGACGATGACAAATCGTCCGTAGCGCTGGACCATTAAAGGCCATTATGTTCATCGCCTGTCATTCATACATCGTCTAATACAGGCTTGGAATCAATATGTGTCCGTAATTCTGTATAACAATTAAATACAAGTGTTGGTTTTCATCCTCAGTTAAATCCCATTGAAAATCTGTGGTATGACCTGAAAATGTACGCTTCATCGTCCATTGACGCTCTTTAATTTGGCAGCGTTGGAGCAAATTTGCATGAAGGAATAAAAAAATTCCAAAATCAAAATGGGCAACGCTCCCAAAAAAATGTTGTTTGCATCATAATTGTGTTCAATTTATTGTGTTGTTGAAGGGGGAAAATATTTCAATCCATTACAATTTTGAGGTGCAATAGGACAAATGTGTTCAGAGGAATTGTGTTCAAAATTTCAGAGGGTGAAAACATTCTAAAGGCACTGTGCAGCTACATATTTATCAGGGGCCTTTTTAAAAATCACAATGCAGTGAAAACCTGCGTCAAGATAATAGTCTGTCAGAATGGATTTTATTGGATGGCGTTTCGTTTTACGAAAGGAGTCGCATCAACTTTTTACTTCACAGATTTCAATGCGCTTCCGTCAGTGAAACATTCTTTTGTGAAGGGGCAGTGGATTTCTGAAGGCCTACAAGACAGCAAAAACAAATATAAGACAAGAGTTTGTGACTGCAGTAGACTTTAGCTGAACAGCTTACATCTACCATAGCCTCCACACTCCTCTTTGACAATTGTGGCTCACAGACTTCCTACTAAAACTTTACATCTGAGTAACCAACACATTACAGCTGCCATTCCTGTCGAGTATGTCAAACTTCCACGACAGGAATTACTAGTCACTAGCTCTCAAAGAATGTCATTTAACATGCTGCGGAAAAGAAGACCAGAGGAGGGGGTCCTACATTGCCCTACACTAACCTTTATGTATTAACCTTCCCTCATAATACTTTCCTATAGCTCTCTTTTAAGGCCAGTACACAGTTGGGAAATGTATGGTCGCCTGCCTGGTGTATATCGCTACATTCTCACCAAGATTCCATCATCACCCGTCTTTGATATTGAATGCCGTCGCTCATAAAAATGTATAAACACATAAATGATAACAGAACGCATCACCGAAGTGGAGCCATTTGCTCTCAAGACATGGAAGTAGAGATTTAGGAGATTGATGTACGTTTTGTGCATTCGTGGGCTTAACATCAGCCCTTTTGCAAAGAAAGAAGATGCGCAGCCAAATAATTTATATGAGGGAAGTGAATACAGCTGTAACATAGCATCAGTGTTCGGCGTCTTTGTAGTCCACCGAGTCGGCGTGGAAGTATTGTGTTTATCAAATTCTGAACAAATGTGTGTTCTTCCATTTTAGTTATTTTAAGGTTAGTTGATGAGTTGATGACTTTGCACATGAAAGATAATTGATTTATGGGAGACCAGAATGTTCTATAATGTCCTGACAACTGAGCTTTGATGGGGTCAAAGTTCAATACAATGTCTCAGTGAAAGGCACAACTATGATCGCGACGATGACAAATTGTCCGTAGCTCTGGACCATTAAAGGCCATTATGTTCATCGCCTGTCATTCATACATTGTCTAATACAGGCTTGGAATCAATATGTGTCCGTAATTCTGTATAACAATTAAATACAAGTGTTGGTTTTCATCCTCAGTTAAATCCCATTGAAAATCTGTGGTATGACCTGAAAATTGACGCTTCATCGTCCATTGACGCTCTTTAATTTGGCAGCGTTGGAGCAAAATGGAAGGAATAAAGGAATAAATAAATCAAAATGTGCAAAGCTCGCAAAAACATTTTGTTTGCATCATAATTGTGTTCAATTTATTGTGTTGTTCAAGGGGGAAAATATTTCGATCCATTGCCATTTTGAGGTGCAATAGGACAAATGTGTTCAGAGGAATTGTGTTCAAAATTTCAGAGGGTGAAAACTTTCTAAAGGCACTGTGCAGCTACATATTTATCAGGGGCCTTTTTAAAAATCACAATGCAGTGAAAACCTGCATCAAGATAATAGTCTGTCAGAATGTTTTACTAAAGGAGTCGCATCTACTTCACAGATTTCACTGCGTGTACTGACTCAATTAAACTCAAACAAACAGCCTGGATGCAATAGCACTAGCAGCATTGACTAAGTGAAATTATTTACTGAACCATTTTAAACCATCAATGCTTGTCCTTACTGATGATTCACAAAGTGACAAATGCAGAATACATAGCAGAATAAGCCTTTGTTGAATATTTTTTGTATCTGTTAATTTTCATTTCAGCCTCTGTCTCTTAGTCTTTGAAGCAGAATGTCAGTTTTTTAAGATTACTTTTATTGACGTGTCCGTGAACAATCACTTAGTTCTGTTTCTCTGTACAGCGTCTTTGTGACAGTTCTCTGTAAAAAGCGCTATACAAATTGAATTGAATTGAGTAGTTTTACATTGTAATAAATTTTTTGATTTAAAATTGATTTACCGTGTTCATGTACTAAGGCTTTTCCAAAATACGGCTTCATGCTGATAGTCACACAATCATTTGAAAGGTACACTTGCTATATTCCAGAATTGAAATATCTTTCCGTTTAATATACGTCAGGTTCAAATATAATTAGACACTTTAATTATCCTTCACAAATATTTAAATTATGTAAGTAAAAAGGCAAGAGTAAACTCATTTTCTTTCTCAGTGTAGATACATCATCCTCAAAGTTTGTTTTAACATTAATTTAATGCTATTCTTAAAGTGGGCTCAAAGGAAAAAAATATGTTAAGAATGAACAGTGCACGTTTTTTTCTTGACAAAACAGCAAATTAAAAACGCATTAACAAATCTTTACATTTTTTATTAGGCGGCTTTATTTTTCCACCAATAATCGCTGTTTATTTGAAAGATGTGGTGGTTTGTAAGATCTCATCCTGTCTTACAGTTGACTACCAGTGTTGGTGACATTTCAGAAGATTTAAGCAGAGAAGTGCTTACAGTTAAGGTAATATTACAAAAGCCACTATTGCAATAGGCCCTCTTTAATCTTACCAGTTCACAAATGCCATGCATGATTATCTAAGGCCTTGTGTACACTCATTGCTGATACAGTTGGCAAATTGGATTTCTGTATATCCGATATGCTATATAATTGCGTAGCCCCAGTACTTTTTCCCATTCCCTGTACAAGGATCGTCTTTTTGTGTCTCCGGGCCACTTTTGAAAACAGATGGTCTTTGATGGATCACAGTAGTTGCTGATTATTGAACACAGAGCCTCATTGAATTAAGATAGCATACTATAGTTTGACTGATATATTGGTTCGCCATTAAAAAGAATACTTTCAGAACCGATCCACATTGGAGTCAGAAATGCTTAATGATTATCTTTTAAATCATTTTTGTTCCCTCACAGTAATGGAATATACTGCAATATATTGTAAATGTGTAAGCTTTTTTGAAAACATAATTTAGATTTAGATAATTTTTCACAACAGTGTAAAGTAATATTTTTTAATTTCTCATATAACTGAAATTTTGCAGGATATTATAATATACTTTCATTATATTTCAGGACATTCATTTCCATAAGGACTGGCTTGTATTTGTTTACCTCTGTTTCCCATTGCAGTCAATCAAGTCAGTAACATAGCAAGCAACAACAATAACAATTATTATTATTATGTTACAGCTGAGTCATTTAAGGCCATGATTCAAAGTATAAAGAGCAAATTAACAGCTAATTAAAGCTGCACGTCCTATTTACATAACGTTCCCAGTTGTCAACTGAAAGTGTGTGCTTTATTCAGTGGAGTGGCTTGTCATATTTCATCCTTAAGGCCTCGTGAAACACTATTTATACAACCTTGGTGCCATAAACTAATTTTTGGCAATTTCAGTAAATCTCATTTGAGGCTATGAAATCACATCCACAAAAAATAAATTGAAAGAAATATAACTCCCTTCTGTCACACCACAAAATCTGAAACAGGAATATCATCTGAAAATCATAATCCTAACACTTTAGAAAGAAATCTTAAGGCCTCACATTTGGCCATTTTGAGGGGGAAAGTTTGAACATGTAACCCCTTGGGCAGTAATTTTGTTTTATATCCCAGCATGTTTTAGAGGCTAGATGACTGCCACCTGTGAAAATATTGGCATTTTGCTTTGCTAACCATTTACCACATGTCAGGTACTGAAGAAATTCTCACCAGGTCTGGTTCTTGTTTGATTGGTTTGGTCTCATTTGTATACATAAATGCTTTTTCCAGTGACAAATTTAAAATTGTAAGTACCCAGGTACCATTTTTAATTTTACAGTACACAAAAATATTGAACAAGACCCTTCTAGTGTAACTATATATACAACAGTAAACAATTAACTCAAATGTAGACAAAGCTGAATCAGTGAACCAGTAATTAAAATCTGTTTCCTACCTTCAAGAAGTTGAACATCACCATGGTCATCATGTACAAATTGAAGCATGACAACCTCCACAACTAGTAGTAACCAATATGAACAGAAACATTCAAACAAGTCATTGAAGGTCCCCCTAACAATTTTAAACAGATGCGGTGCATTACCTTCACAGAGACTTAGAGCTTGGAGAACAATTGCCACCTTCAGCAGTTCCATCTCCTGACAAACGTGACAATTGAGGGGCCCTGTTTGTCTTTTGCGTGAGAGAATTATGTCTGAAACTGAAAACAATGAACAAAAAAACGATGAGATCTATCGCATCCTTTCTTTAATCATGAAAGAAGGTTTGTGAACAGACAACTGCTGCTGCTGTTTGTTTGCACTGCAACATGTGGTTTCCTTTTGCTGCTTGGTGCTGTCGTGGGTGTGCACTTCATGTAGTCCCCATCAAGGCACTGACATGCATGTGCCATTGGCAGACTTAGTCTGCTCTGTCTCTCGCTCTCTTGAACACGATATTCTGTTTTTGTTATGATTATGATGATATGAAGATGGTGTCGGTAAAGGCATCTTCTGGAAAAAAGTAATAAAGGGGGAAACCGAGCATAATTTCAGTTTAAGTTCTCATTGGCTCCATCCCTTTTAAAGTGTAAATTACATCTGCTTCATCCATTTTAAACTGTAAATTACAGCTCATGGCTTACATATAAAAGCAAAAAATAAATAAATCAGAAAGTAAAACAATACAAATGTAACCATTTTAATGTATGACATTCTTCATAAGACTTCATTGCTTATTCAAGGTGGTAGCCTCATGCTCCCATCGTAATAAAAGCCCTGTCAAAAATGAAACAGGAAGAATAATTACCATTTGGAAATTTCATACTGATCTCGGACAATTGAGAATCCACCGCTGCGCTTACAGCAAAAATATGTTGGCATCCCTGTGTAATAAAATTAAATATCTAGTTGTGAATTTAACTAGGCATTTGATTGAAAATGCAATCAAATATTCAAGTTGATTTCACAAACTTAGTAGTGTACCATGCAAACTTACTGTGCTATGTTGGATTTTATTGACCGGTCTGTTACCACATGGGTGATGCAGTTATCACTCTTATGCACCAAATTTCCCATGTGCATGGTGTAGCACGGTGTAACACCCTGCAAATGTATGAAACCTCCCTCTTGCAGCTCTTACGTTTGCAATATGCACTGTATCACTGTACATTACATTACATTACATTCATTTAGCAGACGCTTTTATCCAAAGCGACGTACAATAAGTGCATACAGAGACAGAACAGACAAGACAAAGCAATTTCTGTACTGTACTGTAGCTGAGTGGGTTACCTGCCATACTGCATAAGAGGAGGACACTGGACTTATAGCCAAGAGATGCTAGGGTCTACAGACAGTAAACACTTATCAAGGTTTGAGAATATAGTTTCTTCAAATATTCTAAATCATTTTGAAGATTGTAATAATTAGGTCTAGTTCCCTCACAAGTCTCAGTTTCATTCTCGTGTGTGTGTGTGTGTGTGTGTGTGTGTGTGTGTGTGTGTGTGTGTGTGTGTGTGTGTGTGTGTGTGTGTGTGTGTGTGTGTGTGTGTGTGTGTGTGTGTGTGCGTGCGTGCGTGCGTGCGTGCGTGCGTGCGTGCGTGCGTGCGTGCGTGCGTGCGTGCGTGTGCGTGTGTGTGTGTTTACATCTGCAGACTATTCTGTATCCATGCTGTCATTGGTGAGGATGTTCTCAGTTTTACTGAAAATGTGTTTGCAGGTCAATGGTTGCCATGCATGGCTGCATTATTAGATCTGGTTGGTAAAGAAATTGCATGTGCGTTTGATTTATCAGTAGTAATTTACAAACATTTAACATTTAATTTGGTTTAAATGCTGTGATAACATCACTGTAATTTATAATAGTATTTTCAAACATTACTGCCAATACACATTATTGTTTCTGTTTGAGAAAACTATGGGGATGAGTTTGTAATGTGTTTGGGATGTGTTTTTGATTTATCTCTGGAAAACGCCGATCTTTCACAATTTTTGCAATATCAAGCTTTGCCGAACGAAATAGTACCATAAAATAGTCTTCATTTTTCAGTTTTGGAAGTCTGGAGAATATACATTATAGATTAATAAATTGTGCAGTCCATGCGAAAACTATTAAGTGTATTAACATTAGCAATTTGGCATCATTGACATCAGATTCATTTGGAGCTCTTTAGGTTACAGTTCACTATGGTCTCAAGTAAAGGAATTAAAATGTGAGAAACGCTTGCGTTACCACGGTGCCAGTGTGTGTAATACAGGGGGAATTGTGGGTGCCCACCTAACTATGTGTGAAGCAAATACTTTCTGCCAAATCCCTTTGGTCAGAAATCAATGGCAGCCTTAGGCCAGACCCGTTCAGCAGTGTGACCTAAATCAGACAGAGGTGACACAAGCGACGGGGCGGACCGTGTGAGTGAAGGATGTAGACTGTTCTAGTGCGGGGGTGCATGAAATGCCAAAAGGGAAAGACGAACAACGAGTTACCAAGAAAAAGGTCCTACTCAAGAAGGTGAGATGTAGGAACATGGCGACTGACATTTAAAAACGACACATCAAAACAACAAAAAGCTCTGAATTTCTGGGAGCAAAGAATGACAGCGAAATCAACCCCTTAACAGGAAACGCTGAAACACGTCATAGAGGGGGTATGCACTTATACCAGGAAGACAATATTTTAATGAATAATGGTTACAATATTCGTAGATGAGATGTCAATCAAGGACCACAAATGAAACCACTCACTATTCTTTTCATTACTGTAGTTCCTAAATTTTTTACATTTTGGAGCGAATTAAAGACTTTGATTTTCGGTGATCCAATTTATTTTGGGACGTAACACTATAGCGTTACATATTTTGTGACTAAAATTAATTTTTCATAATGAATTACTGAAACACATTTTTCAACACATGTTTGGCTGAATTAATAATATGTAGATTGTTTTTCTTCCATCTTAAAGAAAAAATCACATATTTAAAATGACTGGGGGATTTAATTAGGGTTAGGGATACGGTTCTGAAAAGCCTTAGGGTAGAGACAAGATTACGTTTATCAGCTAGGGAAAGGGTTAGCACAAGGATTAGTCCTGTATTTGGACCACCAATGTTTTTTTTCAATCTTGGGGCCTAACAATACTTCCTCATGTATTTTGGTATGTTTTTCAGTGCAGTACGTTTTTCACAATTAATTACTTCAAATACATTATTTTGTATTTCTACTGATAAACTGATGATATTTAGATAGTTTTTCATCAATAGAAAATATATAAAACATTAAATAATTCAAGATTAGGGTTCAGGTTAGAATTAGGGCTAGATTTTGATTTAGGGGTTGTCATGGTCTTGGCAGCCTCCTTTTATTTCTGCGATCGTTCTTTCTCTTAGGCGGTGCGAGGGCACTCTATCGGATTTTCCATCTTCCGTGCCGGTGTTTCGTTTTTTCCCAGCACTCTGTTCTTGCACCTGTTTTTATTACCTGCCGGTTATTAAAGCCCCGTATTTCCTTTTCTCTGCGCTTCAGTATTATTGAATTGTGTACGAAGCCGGTACGGTTTAGTTTCTGGTACTTAGAAGACCTTTTTACACCATCGCCCTGCTTTTGTGTAACGAGGGAACTTCAGAAAGTGCTTTTGAGTTTATTTAGGTTTATTTTTCTTTTGCATTTTCTTTCCTTCATTTTGGGTCTTTACCAGTTTTGCTAAGACCATTTGTCTTACTGCTTTTCCGTTTTCTCCTCTCTGACTGCTCTCTATCCTGAAAGCGAGAGGTTTTTTTTGTTTCCTTTAGTTTTGGTTTACTCAAGTCTTCGAGTTTCGCCCGGTTATTTGCGAGTTGCTTTATTTTTCTCTACTTTTCTTATCTCTCCCCGATTTGCTCTCCGGTAGAGCGGGAGCTTGTTTATTTTTTTGTTTCCTTTTATTTCCCTCCTTTTCACAGAAGTGTCTTCCATTCTAGTGGTCTCTCTTTGGGAGACATTCAGATTCCTTCTGTCGTGTCTGGTCCTCCAAACCCTACTCTCCCCCTCAGGGTTATGAAAATGTTAACCATTAGACAAGATTAGCCTATGTTTTTTTGGCAGATAGGGAAGGGTTAGTCCTTGTCGTGGCTGACACAAATTTTCAATGTCGCGTGGATGTTGGGAACAGTGCCTTTTGAGTGGCAGACCGGGGTCGTGGTCCCCATCATTAAAAAAGGAGACTCCAATTACTGAGGAATCACACTTTTCAGCCTCCCTGGGAAAGCCTATGCTGGAAAGGAGCTCCCAGCCGATAGTCGAACCTCAGATTCAGGTTGAACAATATGGGTTCCGTTCTGGCCATGTGGACCAGCTTTTTATCCTCTTACAGGTATTTGAGGGGGCATGGGAGTTTGCTCATTTGCAAACATTTGGTCTGCAAGTGTTGTGTTTTGGAGAAGGCTGTGTTCCCTGGGCTATCTTGTGGGAGGTGCAGCGGAAGTATAGCGTACCAGTGGAGCTACTGTGAGCCATCCGGTCCCTGTACACTGGAAGCGAGACCTGTGTTCGCATTCTTGCCGTTAAGTTAAGCACATTCCGGGTGGGTGTCAGACTCCGACAATGGTGCGCCTTGTCTCCTCTCCTGTTTGTGGTATTCATGGACAGGATGTCAAGGCCCAGCCGAGGTCTGGAGTGTGTCTTGTTTGGGGACATGAGGGTGGCATCTCTGCTGTTTGCGGATGATGTTGTCCTTTTGGCCTCATTGTACTGTTACCTGATGCACATTAGAACGGTTTTCAGCCGAGTGTAACACGGTTAGCATGAGGAGTAGCACCTCCAAGACTGAGGCCATGGTCCTCTCCCAGGAAAAGATTGACCGCCATTAAGGTGCAGCGGCCACAATATCAGCATTGTATCAGACGGTGGTGGTGAAGAAGGAGCTAAGCCAAAAGGTAAAGCTCTTCATTCCTACTCTCGCCTATGGTCACAAGCTGTGGGTAGTGACCGAAAGAGTGCGATCACAAAAATAAGCGGCCGAAATGGGGTTCCTCCATTGGATGGCAGTGCTTACTCTACTTGATAGGGTGAGGAACTCAGCCATCCGGGAGGAACTCGGACCCGCTGCTCCTCCGCATTGAGAGGAGCCGGTTGAGGTGGTTCAGACATCTGGTAAGGATGCCCCCAGGACGCCTCCCTGTGGTGGTGTACCAGGCACGTCCAGCTAGGAGGAGACCCCAGGGCAGTCCCAGGATATGCTGGAGGGATTACGATGGAAGCTGCAAGAGTTCATTTGGTGAGATTAGAGGCAGCTCTTTGACCAACAAATCAATTTTGTATAAAGTTAGAAGCATTTAGGTTGGGTAGAACATCTATCCATTTGCAGGTGGATGACACCCTGCAGTCACTCAAGCATATTATTGAAAATTCACAAAATCCTTTCAACTTTTTTTTTGTATTCTCTTGGCCAGCATATGCCAGGTCTCATCCATTTACTGCAGTTCCCCAGGCATATTAATTATAAAATCTGGTCAGTCTGTCACATACTTAGGTACTGTGGGTACTGCTTTAAAGATTATCATTAAAGCATTTTTGCTCAGTTACTTCATCCACCCCCTGTTCATTAAGGCCTTGAAAAAGATGTGGAGCTACAATGTTTAAAGAACTGTATGAGAGTATGAGAATAAACTGCATTATCTCCAAAAGCTATACACTATGTATAAACATGGCTTAAAGCTTGAAAGAAAGAGCACCCTGAGGTGTTCCTGAACATGCATTCAGCTCAAAGTAAAATAATGCATAAACTTTTCCAAGCCTATGTAGAAAGAGGGGATTGATTGCTTATGACTCAGGGGGGATTTTTTTTTTAACCAGTGGGCCTACAGTAATGCCAGGTACTGCCACTGCAGTAGGATTAGCAGTTGTTTGTCCTGTCGTGGACATAATCATCAACCTGAGCTGTCAATTTTGGCTCTCCTTGGTTGAGTGCTGTCTTGTTATTGCTTTTCTTATCTCTGTAGATCGGGACGGGTTTTTTGCATCAAAGAGTCTAACCTTTACAACGATACAGGTTATAGCGCTGCACCTTGAATGAATACCAGATAAAAGCAATAATTTAAGATTAATGTTATATTGTTAGACACCGGCATATCATTAACATGGACACTGGATGCACAAGGGGCTACTGTGTCTTTTGTGTATTTTCTTGTTGAAAAACAGTAAGGAAGTATGAAAAAAATTCACAATGACAGGTGAACTTCAAAGAAGGTGGCATGGTTTTTGTATTCTCAATATTACAGAGAGACACTTTGACTTAGCTAGGCTAAAATAATAGATATTTTACAATCTCTTTAAATGTTAACACTCATTGAATAATGAGGACTAATTTAAGATTTAGTAGTCTAATACAATATAAATATTGTAAGCTAGAGCATGATAATTTGGCCTATTATGTAACAAGGGGCCATGTGATTCAATGAATGTAGGTAGGAAGTTGCTACTGACAGCTTTTTAAAATAATGTCCTCATTATCCTTGCATACTTTATTACTTACCTAGTGTTGGGACTTGAGGCATGATTAATTCATCATTTCCTGGCATTATTATTTCTTATAATTCTCAGCTAGTTCTCATTATTTTTCTGTGTTTAGCTTACACTGCAGTGTTCTGTCTTGTGGAAAGTCAGATTTCTCTGCTTAGTTTATACAGGGACCTGGCTGCCAGTCAGATGGACTGCCTCTAAGATGACATTTTTTCTCTAGGGTCTGTACCCACACACACATGTGCTCAAACATACAGTACATAAACAGACACAAACACACACACACACACACACACACACACACTTAATGCCCACACACCAGGAGCCAGATAGATGAAAAAGGACTACAAATAAATAAATGTCATTATGAAAATTAACTCCAGAAGAATATTAAAAGTGAACATTAAAGCAAGACTGTAATTGTTCGATTCACAGCACGTGCCAAAGTGAAAGTCCCATAGGCTACCGAAGAAAAGAGGACATTTTTTCCAGCCTTGATAAAATAAGCTGTGATTATTTTCTGATTAGACACCCATTGCTCTTCCCCGGCTTTGCAGAGCATTTCTCCCCTGACTGAATTTAAGTAGAACGGCAACAAAATACGGATGACATGGGCTACTATTTTGGTTACACAGTGGCGCAAGAGGGGGAACAGTGGCGCAGCGCCACTGTTATATTCTTTGGGGAGAACCCTGTGTAACCCAAAGAACCCTGGAATTCATAGCCATAGCGAGTGCTTGAACCTTTGACGAAGGTCGCAATGCCTGGCTTGTTCTCATAGGGAGAACCTTCACAAACTTGGGATCCACTTGGGCTCTGTTAGGCAGTGTCTGTTAGCACTGCCTTATTCAGCTCAACATACTGGAGGTTGGTCAGGAACATTTTCTAGCCCTCATGCAAGAGTGCTACTTTTGCACATGCAACAACATCACCTGCACCAGTTTCCACAACATCCTCAAACCTGGGTCTCTGTTGTGAGGATGTTGGGCCTACTTTTTGCATTGATGTCATAGGAAAATAAAAGAAAAGTGATGGGCAGATTTATCCCTATTGTACACAAGGGGGAGCAGTACTGCTGTGTATAGACTAGTCATCTGTCCAGTCCCTTAAGGAGAACATATCCATCAGGATATTTGGTATGAGTTGGTCTGGAAGTGAGTCTGGAGTTATTTTTAGATCTCTACGAGGACCTTTTTATTGCCTGATGATAAGGGTGTTATCAGTGTCTTCCGGAACATGAGCTGTTATGTCTTCCAACTGAACCCAAAGAAAGACGCGCGACCAGTGTGTTCCTGTCTCCTTCCCTGAATAAATCGTTCATGGGCATGGGGGGAAAATGACTGTTTTCTTCTGTTACAGATAAGTTTCACACAGTTGTTACAATGCAAATAATCCTCCAAACCCTTGATGCCATTGTCTATCTGGTGTCTTCAAATGCACTTTTTTCCCCAAAGCTTTCACCATGAAGTCCTGTCATTAACTCTCAGGACTGCTTATGGCAGCAATTCATATTAAAGGTTGTATCAGCGATTTTGGGTGGAAACATAAATGATCACATTCATCTGATTTTTCCTCACGATCCGCTAGCTGCCCGCCCCATAAGCAGGCCGTCAAAAAACCGCGTCTCTGTAGGCAGCCTATGCTCCGAGATCGTACACAAAAACAAATGGTACTACCAACCACTCAAAACCAAAATAAACAGTATTCCAACCAATCACAATGATCTGCACAAACGCTAATACTCTTATCTCGCTGAAATCTTGACGGATTTACAAACGGTTTGGTTTCTTACAAACGTTATTAACGTGGTTATAATTCTGGATGCTTGAACACTATTTTTTAAAACATAACATAATTATTCATAAGTATGTTTGTTTGGGATTTCGCTTCAGAAGTGACGTCACGTTTGTGCAGATCATTGTGATTGGTTGGAATACTGTTTATTTTGGTTTTGAGTAGTTGGTAGTACCAATGTTTTTGTGTACGATCTCGGAGCATAGGCTGCCTACAGAGACGCGGTTTTTTGACGGCCTGCTTATGGGGCGGGCAGCTAGCGGATCGTGAGGAAAAATCAGATGAATGTGATCATTTATGTTTCCACCCAAAATCGCTGATACAACCTTTAATCAGGGCCGGATCTAGGGGGGGGCCAGAGGGGGCCGTGCCCCCCCAAGTTTTTGCTGTGCCCCCCCCCCCCCAAAAAACTTTGACCATTGACTTAAAATAATCGATCCCTAGAAATAAATGATTGATCCCTAGAAATAATCCAAGTTATTTTTTATTTTTTTTAACCGATATTTTGCATTCTTTCTCAGTTCAGGAGACTTAGCCAATCATAATGTTCTATTCAAAATATCAAAAAACAACTTGGCAATGTATTTCTGATTGGTTGGTTTGACAGTTTAAAACTGGGAGACGGACCGATCTGCTGTCACTCTCTACATTTGTCGGTGTTTGTCTGTCACTTGAAGAGGTTAACGTTTGCCCACAGCAAAAATAAATAAAAATAATATAGGTCTAAAAGTTATTCTGTTTAAAAGTTTATAATTAAGCCTGTGTATTTTGAGTCTTGTCTTGTTGTTTAATTTTAGTGGTTTAGTGTTATTACTGTCTGAGGGGCTTAGTGGTGGTGGTTTTACGCAACGTTAGCTAGCTAGCTACAGTACTAGTTTACGTTACACTAGCTAACCTAGCTAGGTAACGTTAACTGTTAGCTAGCTAATTGTCACCGTTATAGCTAAAGCTAACTAACGGTTAGGTCACTAATGTGTTTTTCTTTCTTTTCTTATTCTCTGTGCTCCACGGTTCTTCTTTCCTTTTGGTGACAGTTACCCTACTTGCTTATACGGTATTAGCCTAAATCATTATGCATCGATTTTTGATTACTAAACCAAAGCACAGTAATGTTAACACAAATGCAGCTCTAGTTGTATACCGGTAGTTCAGAATCTTCATGCTCAGTATCGGATCCTGTGCCCGGTCCCAGTTCGGAAGAAAAGGCAGTCGGGGGTGCTTCCGTGGATCTCGGCCACAATTTAAATGATAACACACCATCTCAGCCAGTTCTAAAAGTATTTCCCAAACAGGAGTTTGGCAAAAAGGCTTGTTCTTTCAACCCAAGCTGGTATCAGTCACGATCATGGCTAGAATATTCAGTGAAACTAGATGCATGTTTCTGCTTCCCCTGTCGCAAGTTTTCAAACACAAATGACAGAGATCTAGTTTTTACCAAGACGGGGTTTATTAACTGGAAAACGGCATTAGAAAAGGACAGGGGATTATACAGGCATGCATCTAGCCATAGCCATTTGAATGCTGCATGATCATGGACAGAACTGAACACGAGAGTGGAAACTGGTGACACTATATCATGTCTCTTGGGAAAAACACAGGTTGAGAAAAACCGATACTACATCAGAAGCATAGGGGAAGTGGTGCAGTTTCTGGCTGTGAACGAACTTGCTTTTCGTGGAAGCACTGAAGGTCAGTCTGAAATAAACGATGACAGTGATATGTCTGCTGGGCTGTTCCTGAAATTGTTTGAGTACACTCTGGCTAAGGATTCCAAACTTGCTGAAATAGCAAAAAACATCCCTCAGAATGCAAAGTACACATCAAAAGGCATTCAAAATGAGATAATTAACACTCTAGCCAGTATGGTGTTGCATGAGGTGAAAAGAAAATATGATAATGCAGATACAGTAGGGTTCTGCATCAAATGTGATGGAACCAGAGACAGGTGCAATGTTGAGAATCTTTCACTTGTGATTCGGTTTGTCTGTAATTCGGTTCCTGAGGAGCATTTGATTGGTTTACTGGACTTGAGTGGGTTGGATGCAGAATATATAACAACAGAAATGCTCAAACACCTGTCCAGTGAAGGTTACAGTGCTGCTAATATAATCAGCCAATGTTATGATGGCGCATCAGTCATGAGTGGGATCAGGGGTGGGGTTCAAGCATTGTTGCAACAGAAGCTTGGCAGGCTCATTCCTTATGTACATTGCTACAACCATCAGCTGCACCTAGCAGTGGTGCATGCCATTCAGGAAGAGCCATGCGCCAAAACATTCTTTGAACTCTCCGGCTCACTACATTCCTTCGTTCGCCATCATTATGTAGCCCAGAACTATAATGCACCCTCTCTTAAAAGGTTACTCGAGATACGGTGGACCAGTCATTATGATGTAACAAAATGTCTGGTAGACAATGAGGATGCCATCTTGAACATTTTGTCAGCGATTTCTGAAGATAGTGTGGCAGCAATGGCTTTATGCACAGAGGCATCAGGGCTCCTAGTACAACTCAGGAAGCATCATTTTTTTGAAATTGGTAAATTCCTCATCAAAATTTTTGGTGTCTTGAAGCCAGCAAATTCTATTCTGCAGGCTAAGGCTGTGGATCTTTGCAGTGCTGGCGAGGTTATCAGTGCCTCACTGCAAGCTTTAAAAGATATCAGAGAAGATGATTCATGGGATAATTTCGAGATATTAGACAGCCCCACTGCTACAAAAAGAAGGAGAACAATGAGCAAACAGCTCATAGACAGTTTTGTTCTCTCCACCGTTGGTCACACTGAGTCCGATTCCTCCAACACTCCCAGCCAGTCTTTGAGAAGAGCCCTCCTAAACATCTTGGACCGAGCTATTGCAGAGATTGAGGACAGGTTTTCGAGGAGAAATATTGACCTGATAAGGGCAGTAAGCTGTCTTGTTCCCCAGTCTACGTCTTTTCTAGAGTTGGCCCTATTGAAACCGCTGCAGTTACTTGCCGGTACTGATGCAACAACCAATTCCACGTATTGACCACTCTGTGTGAAAAAATATTTCCTAGTGTCTGTGAGAAATGTATTCTTTGCCAGTTTCCATTTATGCCCCCTCGTTCTGCTAACCGAGCTCAACTTGAATAATTTCCTGTAGTTCACTTTGTTGATCCCTTTAATAAATTTAAACGCCTCAATCAAATCCCCCCTAAGTCTCCTTTTACTAAGCTTGAAAAGTCCTAGCATTTCAAGCCTTTCCTCATAAAACTTATCTTTTATACCCGGGATCAATCTAGTTGCCCTTCTTTGGACCTTTTCCAGCGCCTCTATATCTTTCTTGTAGTAAGGTCCCCAGAACTGCAGACAGTACTCTAAGTGTGGTCTGACAAGGGCATTGTACAGATCCTTTCCAAAAAATTAGAATATCATGGAAAAGTTTTTTTTTTTTCCATAATTCCATTCAAAAAGTGAAACTTTCATAGATTATAGATTCATTACACACAAAGTGAAATATTTCTAGCCTTTATTTGTTTCATTTTTCATAATTTTGGCTTCCAGAAAACCCCCAAAACAGTATTTCAAGAAATTAGAATAGTGTGTCGAAAATCAGCATTTACTTCAGTTATTTCAGAGAATGAATGTTTTAGACTGAGTGTCACACTATCATCTAATTTACTCAAAACACCTGCAAAGTTTATCTCAGTTTGGTTCAGTATGGGGAAGACTGCAGACTTGACAATTGGCCAGAAGACCATCATTGACACCCTCCAGAAGATGGGTAAGCCACAAAAGGTCATCGCTAAGGAGGCTGGCTGTTCACAGAGTGCAGTGTCCAAGCATATCAATAGAAAGTTTAGTGGAAGGGGAAAATGTGGCAGGAGAAGGTGCACAAGCAAAAGAGATGACCGTAGGCTTCAGCGGATTGTCAAGCAAAGATGAGGGAGTGGACTGAGGCTGGACTCAGTGCTTCAAAAACCACCATGTACAGACGTATCCGGGACATGGGCTACAACTGTCGGATTCCTCGAGTCAAGCCACTCCACTCATTCTCTGAAATAACTGAAGTAAATGCTGATTTTTGACACACTATTCTAATTTCTTGAAATACTGTTTTGGGGGTTTTCTGGAGCTGTAAGCCAAAATTATAAAAAATGAAACAAATAAATTCTAGAAATATTTCACTTTGTGTGTAATGTATCTATAATCTATGAAAGTTTCACTTTTTGAATGGAATTATGGAAAAAAACAACTTTTCCATGATATTCTAATTTTTTGGAAAGGATCTGTATAGTGTGAGTATGATCTCCTTAGATTTATACTCAATACTCCTGGCTATGTATCCCAGCATCCTGTTAGCTTTTTTTTACCGCTACAGCACATTGACCAGACCATGATAGGCTTTGATCGACTATTACTCCCAAGTCTTTTTCTGCATGTGCACATTCTAGTTGTGTACCCCGCATAAAGTAATCCTGCCCTATGTTTTTATTCCCCACATGTAGAACTTTACATATTATATTGAATTTCATTTGCCAGGTTTCTGCACACTTCTGGAATTTGTTTAAATCTTCTTGGATTACCTTAGTAGCTTCCAGACAGTTGGCTAAACCTCCCAGTTTTGTATCATCCGCAAATTTAACTAATGTACTTTCAATATCCGCATCTAGGTCATTTATGTAAATGAGGAAGAGCAGTGGACCCAGAACCGAACCCTGTGGAACTCCACTTCCCACTTTACCCTGCTCAGATAAGATCCCTCCTACTACTACCCTTTGTGTTCTATCCCGTAACCAGTTCCGAACCCACTCTGAAATGCATTTGGAAGTCTAAGTATATAATATCATAGGCCTTGCTCCCATCTAGACACATGTGCGTGTGGTTGCAAGGATACACACACACACACACACACACACACACACACACACAAATATATGCAAACGAGGGGAAAAAGCCTGGGAACTGTATGGTACACACAGTGCCCTAAATAAAAAGGTGCCCCCCCTAGATTTCTGTCTGCCCCCCCAATCACAGCAGTCTAGAACCGGGGCTGATATTAATTGAAGTGCTGTTTGCTCTAATCTGTCCACATTGAAAGACGTGTCCACATGTGAAGCAGAAGCTATTAAAGGGAAACAAGGAAAAAAGTAAAACAAGCATCCGTCAAGCAATTATCATGATTGGCAACTGTCAATTTGGGTAAAGTTGAGAGAATATGATATTAAAGTGGAATGAAATGCATTTGGCATGAACACATTTTCCACTGAAGGTATGGCACAATTATTAAAAATATTTTCAACAACTGAAGCTTTCAGTGATGTTTTCATTACCCAATTTGGAATTAGAGATTAGTGAAAATAATGTTAATTCCCACATCTCTTAGTTTGTTTAAAGCCATTAATATTCATTACTGTAAATCAATTTGAATCAGTTTACTCACTCAATAGTACTGGCACAGTGCTGGGTGATGAAATACATGAAATAAAAAAAAATGATACTATTCAGCTGGCAACACAAGCAGTGATTTTTACAATTGCATTATATCATTGATTCTTTCACCACTCCCATTCACATCTGCATCCTAAGTACTGGTAGATTCATATCGCCCTCTAACTGAACCTGGAACTCTTGGGAACAATGATTCATGATGCTTTACTTCTTCTATGGCCTCTACACATTTGCACAGAAGTGGGCGCCACCTAAAGGACGCTGCACCGGCTGCATTCAGTCAACGCTCACCCGCACCAACAAAGGAAAGCGCTGCGTTAAACCGAAAGTCTGTGGGAATGTACTGACAGCTCAGACCTTTTCCTCTTTTTCTGTCTGTCAATGTGTTATGACTCATAAGGAGCAAGGAGCAGCACTGTGGGAGGAGGTAGAAAAGACGGTCAAAACAAGGCTTACGGAATTAACCTTCCTTTGATACACTATTATATTTTATCAATGGGAAATGCATTCCGTTCACTGTCTCTTCTAACCTGAAGCTTCATTCTGAATGTCAATCTTTGTTCCAGGAAAATATCACAATGAGTGCATCTCCTTTGAGTAGGGGGAGTTGGAAGGTTTTAGGTTTTTTTCGGTTTGGAATTGAGCATCAGACACTGAAAGAGCAGTATGACAGTCTGCCTCGTGCATGCAGATCAACACGTGTACACTCATTTAGAATAGATCTCAGTCTTGACGGCATGGATGGGAGTTGTTGCTGTTCCAAATACAGACAGTAACAATATGTATTATTGTCTTTATTGGTTTTTAAATTTCATTTTCCCATTAAAAATATTTTCTTTTAAATTACAGTTTGTCATCACTTCATTTCACATTTTTTAAAAACATACTTTATCGGGGGGAATTTTTATTTTCCCTTCCCTTTTTAATTTTTCCCATTAAAAAACATACAACAATCAGTACACCACAGTAAGAGACATTACAAACAAAAAAACACAATCTTCTCCAAACCCCCCATTTCTCTCTCGCCAGACGCTTGTCCTTCGCAAAGTCCACCATAACGCCGTCCTGGAGGAGGTTTTGGTCCTCCTGCTAAGAGTGATCAGGTCTACTGATGTTCTTTGGTTGACCTTGATGTTCCTCGCCTCCCACAGGACCAGCTTGACGGTGTTAACGATCCTCCACTGACGCTGGAGCTCCGGTGTTTTACATCCTCCACGGGGTCCGTAGAGGACACTCTCAGCAGTCAGGGAGGACCTCGGCAGCAACCTGTTATGGGAGACAGAGGAAACAACAAGGCCCCAGACCCGTCTGGCCACGGAGCACTCCCAGAACAGATGGTAGACATGTTCTGAGTCAGACAGTAACAATATGTATTATAGTGACAGAAACTTGTTGAGATGATCACACATCATCACAGGCAATGTAACGCAACATAAGACATCCTGGCTACTCACTATATCATCCGCGGTTGATTTACATAGTTAATGTTTCTTGTGATATGTTTCATTTAATTTTATCTTGGATAATTTACACACTGATGTTCATTTCACATTGATTTATACATAATCCTTTCCTCCATCTCTGAGGTCAATGTGATCTCTACTAAATTACTCAATGAACTTTTTATGTTGTCATGGTAATAAACCTGCCTGGATGTCCCTTTGGTTAAAGGAGATGGGAAATCTCTGTTCTACAATATTTACATAAGTCAGCCAGTTATGACTTGCAAATACATGCTTATGGTACTTAATCATCTTACATTTTGAAGGAGATTTCTATTTTAAAAAATATCTATTTATGCTTCTCTACTCAGACAATTGTACAAATAAAGCCTGGTAGGACTGAAGGGCCCTTTATATAAAGTCACTCCTGAATATAGGTAAATCTGGAGCAAAGATCCATGAGCAGATTACTTAGATTATCTAGATTTTCTGACAAGGTTCAACACTCCAAATGAAGGCAGTCCTTCATATCAACGAGGGAGCAGGGAGGGAGCACACACGTTGAATATTAATTCTCCAGAGCACACTGAAACGCAGAGATCCTGCTGAAGACCTGTGGGAGGCACAAAAGCACCACTCTGTTCAAGATTTCTCTTCCCTCCAGAGATGGGGGATGGTGCAAGAAATGTGAAAGGAAAGTGAAGGTACATTGTTAACCAAGCAAAAGCACTAAACCAGCACTCCTGCTCCATTGTCATGACAACAACAAAGTTCCTGTAGTGGTCATTTCCTCTCAATTTTACAATTAGGTCCAGCAAGCTCTTAGTGCTAAACCTTACAAATGTACCTTTTCCTCAGGGTGCCAAATCTGTGACCCTGAAGGAATTATGATGCCACACTTTTACTTTAATGCAACTTTGAGTGGTTTGGACTGAACCAGTCTTTAAATTGAAAATAGAGTCATGTAAAGCCCAATCTCAACCCAAGTAAAACTCAGCATTAAAAAAAAAAACACTTTCTACCATAAAGTTGTATAGGACAGCACCGTGAGTCAAGGGTGTTTCTAATGAAATGAGAGCACAATGTTCTATTGTTGTGTAGTTTGCTAATTATTTAAGTTTTTAAAAATTTATTTATTTATTTATTTATGAAAGATGAAAGTCAAGAAACTACTGAGCTGCTAACACAAGCAAAGAGGCAGTGAAACAAGGTAAGTTTTGAAAAAGCTATCTATGGTGCATTACATATGTCTTGGTGAACAGAAACTGCAGAGTGAAAGTACGTTTTTGTAGCAAAGTATTTCAAGCAACAACAAAAAATCGAATTTGAGCAGGTGTGTGTGTAGGGGGGGGGATTTGTATTACTATAGGTGTCACAGAAATATGTAATGAAAGGGTCTAATTGTACCTGAAAAAAGTTTTTTTTTTACCAAGACACAGTATTATTATTTAAAAATGATCATTGAAACTCTGTTCTGTTCATTGCATGTCACAGAAAAGCCCTGGGCTCTTTGAGGTGGGTCCTCACCTGGTTGAGGGGGATTTCCAACAGCTTTTTTCCCCTCTTGGGGTTGCATTAGCTGCAGTGCTATGGTCAGCCACAGAAACCAACTACACTAAGACACAGCTGGGTGAGAGTTTATGGCCTGTCTGCGGTTGGCTTGCATTTATATAGCACTTTTTTCCTGAAACTCAAAGCATTTTACAATGATGAGGTGGAAACTGTCCTCAATCACCACCAATGTGTCGCACCCACCTGGGTGATTCACAGCGGCCATTTTGTGCCAGAACACTCACCACCTCACAATTTTAGCCAATTAAACTGGAGGATTATTAGGTGGCAGGATAAGAGAGTGAAATTTGGAATTTAGTGAGGACACTAGGGAACCCCCTACTCTTTGCAATAAGCATAATCAGATCTTAAATAACCACAGGACCTCGGTTTAACGTCTCATCCGAAAGACAGCACAGCCCTACAGTGCAGCCTCCCCAATACTGGGACATTTGGGTTCATTTGACCAGAGCGAAGATCACCCCTACTGGCCCACCAATACCAACTTAGTTTTCCCAGGAGATCTCGCATTCAAGTACTAACCAAGCCAACAACACCTGCTTCATTTCAGCCATTCAGCAGGAGCAGAGTACATAGTGGTATGGCTGCTGGCTAAACTAGTGTCATGCCTAGCGTCATATCTTATTCTCACAACTCAACCATGGAAAGAACTTCACAGTGGGGGTAGGTGAGTCTTGAGTCATCACAGTACATGTACCAGTTAGAGATAATAATAATAATAATAACTTTATTTGTATAGCACTTTTCATACATGCAGCTGAAAGTGCTTTCACATTCCAGCACAGAACAAAAAAATTTTAAATAGAGCAATAAAAGAAAAACACAATACTGGTTGGGCCCACTAGACAAATACCTCAACATTCCAACAACAATCAGCTTGCTACCTGCTACCTGTTGTGCACAGTACATACAATAAAAATAAAATACGAGTATAAAAATACGAGACAAGCATACTATGTGCTCTTTAGCCCCTTAGCCTCTCTGTGGGTGGTCTTTTTTTAATACTTTTGCTTGCCAGCAACCGCTGCAGGACTTTTGCCTCTCCTGAAAGGTCTTGTGGCTTCTTTTTATTAAGGACTTTTGCGATACAATGGTTTGCCTCTCAGCAACAAAAATGTTATTCAGTTTTAATTTTATCTATTTGGGATTGTTGGGAAACCGGCCTTTTGTTGCACCTGACAACAAAGACACCCTTGCGTACTCAATTCAGGGCTTACATGCCTTAAGTCTAGTATAAAACAATCGGACAATACTATTACGGTCTATTGTGTATATTGTGTCCATACCATACTTTTTACAATTCCTTCTGAATGCTATTTATCATCCTAATGTTTTGTTTCTAAATTCAAAGGTTCTTTGTTTACTTCCATTACTGGCGTTCTCTGTGACTCATGGACTTAATCAGATGTCTCTGCTTTTTGTTTGCTTGTTTGTTTTCTGGCTTAGGCCTACTTGTTTTTGTTCTTTATTTGGCTTTCATTAATGTACCATTCAACATACCCATGACAGCACCAATCTATTTAGCCATTTCCTGCCTACAGTAGGTACAGCTGTCTTTGCTGAAGCATGTTTTTGAACATATAGTATGAGAAATAAGTATTTTCTGCATTCACCTACAAAACTACCTGAGCTTCATAGAAAGTGAAGATTGTACAGGGTGTTATCGTTCCATTTATTTTGCCTCTTGGTCTTCACACATGGCATTACAGGATGGCATCCTGTAATTGCTATTGAAAAGGATTTTCAATAGCTCCTCTGTTATTTAGGATGCTTTTGTGCAGCAGAGAGAGAGAGAGAGAGAAAATAAAAATGGCAAAGAACAATTGAATCTCTGTAGAAGCCTCAGTCTGTATATAATGGCAGGATAAAAGGGATTATTTAGGAGCACATACACAATGTGGGACTGAGCATGTCCAATCCCACCCCAAATTGGAACGGCCAACTATCTGCAACCACAGCCACATTCCTTGCGCGAACCCCACTGCCAATCTGCGAGAATGTAGACAGCTATGGTTCTCTTCTCACACGGTGTCACCAGCCTGCTTCTTTTCACTCCGCAGACTAGTTGTGGAGTTGGAGGAAGACCTTTCATATGCGGCTTTGGCATGCGGTCCACAGGCACCCAATTGACCACCAGGGGTCACTAGAGAGCGAGGAAACGCAGACCCCTAACGACTGAACCCTCCCATATGCTGGGCGTTGCAATCACCAATTGCCTATCGCCCTGAACAACCAGCCACAGTCGGTATTGGCGTGGTCTGGATTTGATCTGTGACTGTGGGGCTCACCCATGCACCACAGCATGGTGCCATAACTGAATGAGTCACCCAGCAGACTATTTATTATTTTAAAAAGTAACAAAAAATTTAAAATTAAAAAAAGTAACATTAAATTTAAAATTTTAAAAAATGACCAAAGGAATACATTTACATTACATTCATTTAGCAGACGCTTTTATCCAAAGCGACGTACAGTAAGTGCATACAGAGACATCATCAAGATCACTACAGAACAGACAAAGCACATCCTTCCCATAATGTAGCACCTATCCCTAGCAATGAACGTCGACTGTAGTTCACAGTAAGCTATGGGCAAATCAGCAACACCACACTTCCATTCCAAATACTATTATAAACTATAATAAACAGACAGGAAAACACAGGGAACTAGTAAACAGGGAACTGATATTCCTAGGTGAGGATATCAGTCAAGGTGGAGTCTGAAGAGGTGTGTCTTCAGGCCTCGACGGAATGCAGGCAGGGTTGGAGTAGAACGTAGGGGAATGGGAAGTTAATTCCACCACTGAGGAGCTAATGTGGAAAAACTCCGCAGTCGGGACAAGCGAGAGCCTTTGACACGGAGGGGGGGAAGTGCCAGTCGCCCTGCTGTAGAAGAGCGAAGTGGTCGAGCAGGAACATAGTTCTGGATTAAGTCCTGCAGGTAGGCGGGGCCTGTCCTATTGGCTGCAGTGTAGGCCAGGGTCAGAACTTTGAACCTGATCCTGGCTGCAACTGGCAGCCAGTGGAGAGACCTCAGCAGGGGGGTTACATGGGAAAATTTCGGGAGGTTGAACACAAGCTGGGCAGCTGCATTCTGGATCAGTTGAAGAGGCAGAATGGTGCAGGCCGGTAGGCTTGCAAGCAGGGAGTTGCAGTAGTCCAGGCGTGAGGTGACCATGGTCTGGACAAGAAGCTGGGTGGAGTAGGTGGTCAGGTACGGTCGAATCCTCCTGATGTTGTACAGGAGGAACCTGCAGGACCGTGCCGTCGCCCTGATGTGCTCTTTGAAGTCCAGCCGGTCGTCCAGGACCACCCCCAAGTTCCTTGCAGAGTGGGAGGCAGCCACCATGGTTCCATCAACGGTGATGGAGAGGTCATGTAGTGGGGAGGTCTTGTACGGCATGAAGAGGAGCTCTGTCTTGTCAAGGTTGAGCTTCAGGTGATGGGTAGCCATCCACTCAGAGATGTCAGTCAGACAAGCAGATATCCTCTCCTTAACCTGTGGGGTAGAAGGAGGGAAAGAGAGGAAGAGTTGAGTATTTCTTTTAAAGAAAGATTATTTGATGATGACTGTAAAGCTATAAAAAATTGTGAATAATATCAAATAATATCAATAATATCAATATCAAATAATCAATAATAATAATCAATAATATCAAATCCTGAATATCCAAGATCCTGAAAAACCTAGATTTACACCTTAGATACTGTGAAACACTCAAACAATACAAACATACAATCAGTAACAACAGACAAGAATGCATCAGTAGTACCAATCTTAAGGAGACTGAAGAATCAATAAACCAAAACCATAAGTATTGGCCGTTCAAAATGGAAACACTTGGAAAAAAACGTCAAAAATCTTTACAAAGCATTTTTATCAAAAGAACAGATAGAATCCAACATTAAAAACAAGCCGAACCCCCAAGACAACCCTATTATTACTGAGGACCTATAAGACACACTCAAAGCCCTCAAAGCAGGCAAAGCCAGTTAACCTGATGGCATCTGTGCTGAGATACTAAAGCAAAGTAGCACTGAGCTGCAAATCATCCTACTGCAGCTCTTCAATCTTGTGTTAAAAGCAGGATATCTCCCAGAGATCTGAGATCAAGGGCTGATAACAAATGTGGAGACAAATTTGACCCCAATAATTTGTGCGGCAGCTCTTTCAACAGTAATCTGGAGAAGGGTTTCTGCAGTATTCTGAATGCCCAGGGACTGGCCTTCCTTATCGAAAGTCTTGAGTCAGATTTGCTTTCTTCCAAATCAGCATACATCAAACCATACACCCGACACACCATAATAAACAAACATGTCAACTCAATATTTATAACTAATAAGGAATACATTTTTTTTTTTTTTTTAAAAGCATTTGATTAAATTTGACATAATGGACTCTTTCCCAGACTTCTTCAAAGTGGTTAAGGGGGTAAAATGCATGATGTCATAAAATGAATAAAAATTAAAAACAAAGACAGATCTTAACCAAATATCGCCTCGGTGATCACAGCCTGGCCTTTGAAAAGGGGCTGTATGGGCAGACCTGGTCATTACTGTTCCCTCTACCGGCCCACATGCTTTCAAGAAGCAATTCAGTGTCAAAAAAAAATCCATCGACCACACTTTGGACACAGGTGCTAATGCTTGCCCACAGAGAAAAAGCGTGCTCACCATTTTCAATGCTTCATTGAAAGCACAAGTAAGAACACACAGAATTACACCCCCTGCCCCCCACCCCACACCACTGCAGTTCATTTTTCTAATTGAAGAAATGTATAGAAATGTTATATCTCAACATACATGGTGCTGCACAAAATAGAACGTGATTGACTGAATGATTCATTTAGCCACTTCATTCTCAACTTTATCAGTTTCCATCAAATATGGATCATCCTTCTGGGTCTCGGCTTCAGTTTCCATCTAGGCTGCGGTCAGTACTTATTAGTGGGTTTCAAGTTTCACCACTAGAATCATTTTGAAAACGTTTTAAATTCTAAGGGACGGATTCAGAGATGGCCAACTTAAGTCATGCGCTTAAGTGGCTCTTCTGTGCGGATTTAACGCAAGCTGACATGCCGTATTCTAACTTGTGTTGCGCAGGTGCTTATCTCAAAATGTGGGTGGTACAGGGCATGATATTCTAATTACCTGTTTTTTGTACCTGCCCCCCGAGTTGCCAGGTATCTACTAAAAAAATGTTTGTGGGGTTATGCGTTTTCAATGTGTCAGTGACAGTGCCTTTAATAACCGCATTTGCCTTTTTGAAAATCCTGCCTTTGCAGGAGTTGCTCTTACGTGACGGGGTATAGGCATGCAATGAACGTATTAATATATCGCATTGATAAAATGATCATAGCTTCTATTGATGACTGGGATATACCCATCACACAATCAAAAACACCGCTGGTGTTTCAACTATGTTTTTCAACACGGAAGACCAAATGTCATCTGAGCAGTTGTTTGAGAGATGAACACACGAGAGCTTAAATCTTTGACGTATTTGAAACGTAAATGTATCCAAAAACATAAGGCTAACTTTCTCCAGCTACCTCAGTGATGAGCAAACTTGGTCTCCCTGAGCATGCTAACTGAAACCATGCCCTCCCAGGGCGACACCAGTGCAAATTCTACGTCATCCTGTGGGGCTGCCAGCCAGTCGCCACGTGCACAGTCCAGGTTCAAGAGCAGACTGTGGGGCACATCCCTATACTGGAACTGTGCCTACACAGGATTAGCCAACCAGCAACCTATGCATTGCTATTCCTGACATAATGTCACTAAATAATTATTCAAATGTTTTTTTACTGTGGACCTGGTGGAGAGGATCAAGTGCTGGAATCAATTTGGAAGATTTCTGTTGTTTGTATTCTATTTCTGCTGGGGGAAGTATGCACCCACCAGATGCGTTCTTCTCCCAGCTCACATCACAGCGCAGACTGACACTTCAGGAAAAATAGTGAAATCTCTCTCAAACCATTGATCCAGTAGAAGTGCTCTTCTTTCAACAAGCATGTGGAAACGACCAACAGGGCAAACTGGTAGAGCAGGTTATAGGCAGCAGGTGGAGCTCTTTATCCTTCTCCCAAGCAATATGTTGATATTGGATATGTTTACTGTTCAGTGTGATTGTTTGTGTGTATCGCCTAGCGCAAAGAGTGCGCCATCACAAACAGAACAGCACAGAATAAAACAATCAAATTCAAAGCATACATTTCTCCCTCAGAACTATGAACACACCCAGGTGGGGAAATAACCGGACTGGATCTCATATTTCTGACAATACATTGCATTTTGTATTGCCTTTTGCAAAGGTTTTGGTTCCTTGAAGCTTCAGAAGCAAATCAAACTCCATAATTCATTTTTCCTGTACTGCCACCCATTAAAATGATGAATACCCCTTCTCTCTACTCCATATATTGTTTGAAGACTGAGAGACAATGAGATATTTATTTACCTTTATTTATACAGGGTAGGTTGACTGAGCACACATGCTCTTTTACAGCAACGCCCTGTTAACCCCCCCAGCATTACATAAACTTTATATTTCAAGGCTGAAGTACACTGCAGTATATTTCATCGTGCTATTTTTTCCACATAGGGTGCTCACTAGATGGGTATAAAATGGTAGCACAGCTGCGGTATAGTTAATAGTAATGTGTGGCACAGGCACAGCTATACTACAGGTGTAATGATACCGTTGTACTGTAAAGGTATTATATTAATAATGTGTTGTGCAGATACCATAATTCTGTAGTCTAACATTGATTTACTAGTATTGTATTGGCTACATATGTGGTTAAACTGTAATGCTGTACCTGTATGACAATGTATTGTCACTTTTCCTTTTGTCCCCAAACATTTCCGTTGTCCCTCGACTACTACTCTTGCTACTACTACCAATACTTTCAACAGTACAACTCCAGTACTTACTGTACATATTGGAAATAAGAATATACAATTTTAATTTAACACTTGTTCCTTCAGCAAGCAAACCTTTTCTTCTAGAATTCAGTGTTAAATGACGTTGATTCTTGAATATTGAGTAGCCATTCTTTCCAAGCCCCCCTTCTCTTGCAATTTTAACAAACACCTGATAGAACACAGTCTAAAATCATACTGTTTTTGCCATGGTTTGAGGTAATAGAACCACATGAACAAGTCCCCATGATTAAACTGACTGAAATACCCTCCAGTTGTCTTTTACAAGCCTCACTTGCAATTTCCAGGTTCACCCAGCCAATCAGTCTAGTTTGACGAATGAAAGGTTGTGAACGCCTTGGTGAATCTGTTGGCATTTGTGTTTTGGCGATGACAAAGCACTGCATAATTCGTAAACATCAGGACTGTCGGCGGAAAATTACTTCTAAAAGGACATCAACAGATTAAGGTCCCGCGTTAGAATAGATCTGCAATGGAAACAAAGAGGGAATAACAGGCTTTACAGAAGCATGCCAAAGCCCATCCGTACAGCAGTTACATCCACCATGCCTGCCTACATGATGAAGCAGGGGTCGTTAACCACAATGGGTTGTTACCATCATGGGTGGCAGGAAGTTTCTTTTAACACCCAAGCCACTGAGAAATGACATACTCATGCTTTACCTCTTCACAAGAGAAGTGTCAAGTACTGAGCAAGGCGCGCCTAGCATAGACTAAACTGCGATAAGCCACCACCACGAACAGCTCAAGCCTCCACACTTGCCCCCAGGGACATATTACATTGTAACATATCTTCACACTCAGCTTCATTGTCAAATAGAAAAAGGTTGACTGAATCTGCCCACAGCTCTGCTTTCTGCAAGATTAGAGTAACTGAAGTGACAAACACCTCAATTCCAAACCTCCTTAAGGTTAGTGTTTGTAAAGCGTACTTTTGTGCTTTCGTGTATGGAGGACTATTCAACCCAAAATTAAAATTAAAATGAAAACGAAAATGAAAATGAAAACGAAAATGAAAATGAAAATGGAAAATGAAAATGGATGATTATTCAGCCCAAAATTAAAATGAAAATTAAAATCTTTTCATTTTCGTTTTCATTTTCGTTTTCATTTTAATTTTCATTATCATTTTCGTTTTCATTTTAATTTTCATTATCGTTTTCATTATCGTTTTCATTTTCATTTTCGAGCTGTACTATATGTAAATGAGGGGGTATGGTCGTCCTATCAATCAAAGCAAGCAGGGTGGGCCTCATACAGGTTTAGTGTAGTAGCACTTAATGAACACTAGGGGGAGCATAGCATAGGGATGGGTAACAGTCTATGCTTGATACTATGCTCTCAGGGCACTCGTAAGTTTTAATGGATGAAATGATGAAGAATCTGAGCAGTGTTATAAAGTATTCTTGTTTTATGAAATAAACTGAGCTAGCTAGCCAGCACTATGCTGTGTAGGCTATAGGTCAAACCTGCGAGGTGGAAAATCCAGGTTCAGAAAGTGAAAGTCCTCCCCAATCATTTGTTCCAATCACCTGGATTTGCTAATTGTCTCAATTCTTCAGTCAAGAGGTAGGAGCTAACTAGGCTCATTAGTGAAATCGTGAGTTCATGGGTGGAAGAAACACGGCAGGACATTTACTTTCTGACCCCTGGAATTTCCACCTCTGCAAACCTGGTAGTAGCCTACGATAGGCTACATTGTGGCAGGTTAAACGTTGGATTGGATGGTTGTGTTGTAGCTACTGCTGGAAATAAATTAAATCCTCTCTTAAAATAAATGAAAAGACCGCAAATGAGTCACTGGATCGTTTAAACTTTTAACCTGGCTCCGGTACTTTAAGCGAACATTAAGGCATTGCTTCAAAAAGTCTATCGACAGCCAGATTCTATTCTGTTATGCAAAATGAGAAATGTCAATGTAGGCTATTTGAAAGTGAGTCGGCTTCGTCATACAAAAAATCCAGGGTTAAATCTTAAATTGAGCTTGCTAGCTGTTTATTATTATCCTAAAATAGCTCTCATAAGTGTTTATGTTACCCATCTATCGTTAATTGTGTTTACTGTATTACACACGTCATGTGTGTGCCATGAGTCACTGGACCGTTTATTTTAACCTGGCTCCGATAGATCTAGCTAGCCTACTTCAAACGAACATTAAGGCATAGCTTCTAAAAGTCTATCGAGACATTAATGTATTTGAAAGTGAGTCGGCTTTGTGATATACAGAAAATCCAGGGTGGAAATTTAAATGAGCTGTCTAACCCCTTAATCTCGTTTAGTAGCTAGGCTACACCTCTGCTTCGTGAAATTCCCTCAGGGAAAAAACAACGACACACTTGGCAGGTTCCAAGTTTAGACATTCTCGTTTATTTTTCAGGATTCTAGCTCCGATGTGTATTAAAACAATCGGATAGAATAAAACGTCATAGCACCATTTTGTGCGTTCCATTTCCAGCTGTCTTCAGCAATATTTTTTCTTTCACAACGCAAAAACGCACTTTCATTCATATTTGCGACCATATTTTTTGAAGACCGTCATGAATCTATCTAGCTTTTAGAAGCTATGCTTTAATGTTCGTTTGAAGTAGGCTAGCTAGATCTATCGGAGCCAGGTTAAAATAAACGGTCCAGTGACTCATGGCACACACATAAAGTGTGTAATAGCCTACAGTAAACACAATTAACGATAGATGGGAAACATAAACACTTATGAGAGCTATTTTAGGATAATAATAAACAGCTAGCAAGCTCAATTTAAGATTTAACCCTGGATTTTTTGTATGACGAAGCCGACTCACTTTCAAATAGCCTACATTGACATTTCTCATTTTGCATAACAGAATAGAATCTGGCTGTCGATAGACTTTTTGAAGCAATGCCTTAATGTTCGCTTAAAGTACCGGAGCCAGGTTAAAAGTTTAAACGATCCAGTGACTCATTTGCGGTCTTTTCATTTATTTTAAGAGAGGATTTAATTTATTTCCAGCAGTAGCTACAACACAACCATCCAATCCAACGTTTAACCTGCCACAATGTAGCCTATCGTAGGCTACTACCAGGTTTGCAGAGGTGGAAATTCCAGGGGTCAGAAAGTAAAAGTCCTGCCGTGTTTCTTCCACCCATGAACTCACGATTTCACTAATGAGCCTAGTTAGCTCCTACCTCTTGGCTGAAGAATTGAGACAATTAGCAAATCCAGGTTATTGGAACAAATGATTGGGGAGGACTTTCACTTTCTGAACCTGGATTTTCCACCTCGCAGGTTTGACCTATAGCCTACACAGCATAGCGCTGGCTAGCTAGCTTAGTTTATTTCATAAAACAAGAATACTTTATAACACTGCTCAGATTCTTCATCATTTCATCCATTAAAACTTACGAGTGCCCTGAGAGCATAGTATCAAGCATAGACTGTTACCCATCCCTATGCTATGCTCCCCCTAGTGTTCATTAAGTGCTACTACACTAAACCTGTATGAGGCCCACCCTGCTTGCTTTGATTGATAGGAGGACCATACCCCCTCATTTACATATAGTACAGCTCGAAAATGAAAATGAAAATGAAAACGATAATGAAAATGAAAATGAAAACGAAAATGATAATGAAAATGAAAATGAAAACGAAAATGAAAACGAAAATGAAAAGATTTAAATTTTAATTTTAATTTTGGGCTGAATAATCCTCCATTTTCATTTTCCATTTTCATTTTCATTTTCATTTTCGTTTTCATTTTCATTTTCGTTTTCATTTTAATTTTGGGTTGAATAGTCCTCCATATTCGTGAGTCATCATTCCAAGGACGTTATTTTGAAAATAAATACTGTATATGATAAAAGAGCAGCACATCTTTGAGCCACGAGTAGTCTAGTGAGGTGGTGAGAATGCAGATATACAGTGAGTCATTGGACAGTGACACATTTTTTGTTATTTTGGTTCTGTACTTGAGCACTTTGGGAGTGAAAGGATACAATGACCATGAGGTTGAAATGCAGACTGTCAGCTTTAATCTGAGGGTATTTTCATCCATATCAAATGAACCGTACATAGTCATACATAGTCTCCCCATTTTCGGGCATCAAAAAATATTGGACAGTTTAACATAATGTAGAATATTGGTCACATATCTTATACTGTTTATACTGTTTTTATCTAATGTTCAGTTGTTGCTTGTTGTCTGTTGAGCATTTGAGAAGACCGTTTTAAGAGCGGCAGAAGACCGTGTTAAGAGCGGCAGAAGACCGTGTTAAGAGCGGCAGAAGACCGTGTTAAGAGCGGCAGAAGACCGTGTTAAGAGCGGCAGAAGACCGTGTTAAGAGCGGCAGAAGACCGTGTAAAGAGCGGCAGAAGACCATGTAAAGAGCGGCAGACGACCGTTTTAAAGGGATAGTTCGGAATTTTGGACATAATGTCTCAATTACGACTTACCCATGATGTAGTTGATTGATGGAAACCATTTTCAGCTAATTCCATGCTGTCCCTTCTTTTGGACATACACACGTTGCTAATGCTAGCACAACTCTATGGCAACTGGTAGCATCCACTACCAAACACACTTAAACACTCCACAGTGCACCCAAAGCAAATAAAATATGACGACAGTCTATTAGGGGAGCGATACTTTACATTACCTACGAATGTAGTGCCGGCACTGGTCGACTACAACAACAAAGAAGAGTAACAAGTTGCAATGGCCACGTTCGCTCCGCCGCCGTACTTCCACAGAGAATATTAGGTCAGCACAAATTAAAGGATTCAACGATAGTTTGACTTCAAAAATTATGGTATAAACACTCAAAATAACCCCGATAGACTGTCGTCATATTTATTTGCTTTGGGTGCACGGTGGAGTGTTTAAGTGCGTTTGGTAGTGGATGCTACTGGTTGCCATAAAGTTGCGCTAGCATTAGCAACATGTGTATGTCCAAAAGAAGGGACAGCATGGAATTAGCTGAAAATGGTTTCCATCAATCAACTACATCATGGGTAAGTCGTAATTGAGACATTATGTCCAAAATTCCAAACTATCCCTTTAAGAGCGGCAGAAGACCATTTTAAGAGCGGCAAAAGACCGTATTAAGAGCGGCAGAAGACTGTTCTAAGAGCGACAGAAGACCGTTCTAAGAGCATCAGAAGACCATTTTAAGAGCGGCATTTATTGTATGTACAGTGCACAGCAGATAGCAGGCAGGCTGATTTTATTTATTTTCTGTATTTTCTTTTTCTATTTTATTAAAAATGCCGAGCTCAGTTGCTACTTTTAAGAATAAGCTAAAAGCTGGCTTTTAATTAGGTTCTTAGGTTCTAATGTTCTTATCTGTATTTTCTTTTTCTATTTTCTTTTATTATTCTGTATTTAGTTTTTATTGTTGTGAAGCACTTTGGGCTGCATTTTATATATGAAAGGTGCTATACAAATAAAGTTTATTATTATTTATTATTATTATTATTATTATTATTATATCCCTTGCATGCCATGACTTCCTGATGTCTGTGACCCAACATCATCAAAAGATATCTTATTTTCTGGTACTCTTACATGCGATACTATAACTTCTCTGCATTTGAATAGATCGCTATGGGAATTGGAGGGTGGGACTAGATTTAGCTATAAATTATGCTGGAACAGAATGGAATACATGATTGGTGAAATGCTGTAAGCCATCAAAGGTCTGACATATCAAACAACCTCAAACCATCACTCTGCTGCCAGATATGCAGTAGATATGGATGGATCTCTTTAAGGGTTGTTTCTCCTGACAAATTTTCCTCTTGAACTCTATGGAAAAATGAGTCTGGAGTAACAACCCTTTAACTGATCCATCCATATCTACTGCATATCTGGCAGCAGCTTGATAGTTTCAGGCTCGTTTCATATGTCAGACCCTTAATGACTTACAGCCATTTAGCCAACCATGAGCAACCAAATGCAGAGACGTTTTGCATGTAAGAGTACCAGAAAATAAGATATCAAGAGTCTTTTGATATTGTTGGGTCACAGACTTCAGGAAGTCATGGCATGCAAAGGATATGCGACCAAATATTAAAAATGATCACTTTATTCTACATTATGTTAAACTGTTCAATATTTTTTGATGCCTGAAAATGGGGGGGGGGGGGGGGACTATGTACAAGAGGTTAGATAATTTCTAAACGGTTCATCCGATATGGATGAAAATACCCTAAAATTAAAGCTGACAGTCTGCCCTTCAACTGCACTGTAATTGTATCCTTTCAAACTCAAAGTGCTAGAGTACAGAACCAAAATAACAAAAAATGTGTCACAATGAATTATGGTGCTCACTTTCTGAGCATATACTGTACAAGATGTTTTTGAATACATGCGAAAGGCACAAAAGACAAAGACACGTGAACATTGAGCATTACAATATATATTTTCTGAGAAAATTAGTAACTAATATTTATATGTTGCGTTACATTCAGGTTTAAGCCCTTTCAAAGTGTTTTTTAAACGACAATTAAAATGACAAAAGAATGAAATCAAGAAAAAGGGAGAACACAAAACACCACCCACAACAAAGTAGGAATTATAAATTACATGAGTTGAAAGATTCACAACCCAGAAAACAAAGAATTAACCTAAAATACAGTTCGGCCATTTTTTATTTTTTTTTATTTTTTATTTTTTTTAATCTCAGGTTTTTCTTGCATCTTTGTGGACAATTTCAGCTCGTTCAGTTGAACAGGTAATAAGACCTCAAGCACAGATTGTCCTGAGAATCCCCCGTGTCCCGACGCGTGTGGTGAACAGGTAGACATTCTGTCCTTTTCAGGGCGTTCCTATGACTCCTATCACTCACAGTTCTGACCCCGCCCCTGAAACAGGGCAGGTTTAAAAAAAGTGCCAATCTTTGTCAATCCGGAAGTGGACAAGACCGGGTAGCTATGAGGACACAGCACAGCGTCAAATCAACCGCATGTAAAAATCAAACACTGTACAAGCTGAAGAAAACAATAACACTGTACAAAAATTTACAAATCGGCAAGATTAAAACGGAACCTCTTCCACAAAAAAAAAATAGGGCAGGCGAACGTTTTTGAAAATTACAACTTCAGGGACAAACTGAATTCCAGGACAAGTGAAAATATATGTGCCTGTATATTGCTAAGACATACTCCAAAAGTAAAACATCAAATTTCATTCATTGTACTTTTTTTAAGTCAAAGGTACTAATTTTGATAAAAAACTGTAAATTGACAAAATATCCAAATTTAGAGACTTCCAGAATGGACAATAATTTATTATGACTGCAAATTTACCCCGACATATCCAGAGTAGAGTAAAAATATTTCTTGAAAATTCAGACATTTTAGAAACCTGTAGATTTTATCGTGCTCTCACTGCTTTCTGCATAGCCATGGTCCATATGCATAATAATCTTGCAAATGTTACATAAGTTGAGCTAAAAAAAGAAAGCCTAAATGCAATTGCTATTGAAATCTGACCCACAAAAATCCTTTTTTTTTTCTTTTCAAATGTCAGTTCTCAGTTCAGTAAATACACCAAAAACAAAGAAAGAAACTTCACAAAAGATCACATTTCCACATGAATTTGTGCTTATAGGCTATTTTTAACAGTCAAGCTAAACAGTTGCATCAGCCCGAATCTGACACTTGATTTTCCAAACACACACATTGGTTTACCACGGAAATAACGCTACACAACCCTTGACATTTGAGCATCGTCAGACCAGGCTCAAGACGACAAGACGGAGAGACTAACAAGTTCACATGAAACCAGCTACACTCAGCACCAAACCTGAAAGTGTTAGTGAATTTTAAAAAGTGATTCAAATGCATCGAATGGTGGGGCTGGCTTGGGGTAGGAGGGTAGTAACGCTTCCCTTTTTGATAGACAGGACTCACTTCCTGTTGTAAGACAGGAATGATACCTCAAATTAGAGGAACTTCCGCTATGCGCCTCGGCATTCATTGCACACCACACACCCAGGCATCTATATACAAGAACACAATGTAGTTTGCAATGGTCCGCAGTAAGTAAAAACGAAGCAAAGAATGAAAATTATTCCTCCTCAAAGATGCAGAGCACACAGTTTAACCTCATTAGAAAGGTGTCTGCTCTTTATCAATAATAGGCAAAATATTTATTGCATTAATAATGTTTGGTTGTTCTGACATGTTAGGTCATTGTGGTAATGAGATACTGACAAGACTTGAGCCTCTATTCAATCAATATTTGTCCTTAGCCTTGACGTACAAGCAAATACAATCATGACACTTTTTTCTTTATAAACACAATTTGGCATGTTCATTTTAGTCAAGGTTGAGCTTGCCAAACTGTTTGTGAAAAAAAATGGTATTGGTTTTAATTGTTGTTCAAAGTTAAAGAACAATTTGATAGAATCCCAGCCTTGTACAGGCAAAAATCTATATTCTCTGCAATGATTCTTAGCCATTAACCATCACTGATCAACTGTGTGTACCTTAACACTTTTCTTGCAATGATCTTCCATTGTCATTATCCATTTTCTAATTAGATTTCTTACATTTCTCCTTGCAGGTCCTTTAACGTGAACCTCACCTCTATGTCAGAAGTACGATTTACTTTAACCCAATTTTCATCAAATTCCATCTCCTGTCACTTATAATGAATACAGCCAAGACCAAATTACAGTGGTCTGCAAAATTCTGGCAGATAAAGCGCCAGTGTTTGCTGTGTTCCTGTACCAGAGCGGAAACCCAGAGTCACACATTAAGAAAAATCATATTGCTAACAAGCCATTTTATGACATCACCTGTAATGCTGATTTTTCCAGAAGGAACTATCTGAACCTCCATAGACCACTAGACATGATTAACCAATCAACTAAAGGGCGACGACTTAATGGCTCTGCCGATTCCTTACTGGGAGAAGCCATTACACACCATCACTCAGAGGTGCCAATGGCCTGTACATGGTACAAGACTCCGCTAGGGCTGTTCCCGTTCCCCAAAGTGTTCTTCCGTATCTTACCAAATCTAAAATTCTATGGATCAAAGTGTCATTTGTAAAAAAAAAAATAAAGCTTTCTAACAGTTCATGTTATGACGTGTCGTAATATATGCACACATTTGACAACTCGGTCAATCATAGAGATGTTTGGAGCACACATGCAGCACACATACTGAACGACCTACAGATTGTTCTCAACAGGATAATTCCAGTCACAATGTGGTCCGTGTGATTTGTTTTGTGTTGTACAAAGTAAAACAGAACTTACTTCCCTGACATCCTACACACAACCTACATACTACAGCACTTCTAAGATGGGCTATAGGCTATCTATCCTAAGGCACTGGGTGGGGATTAAGGCGTTTATTTTTTGGGAAAAATACTGACTGCATTCTACATGACATAAACCTTTACAACCTCACCATACAATCTCAAGCCTCTGTTTGATTTGTCATAAGCAATAATCAGAAAGAGACAACCAATATCTGCTAGATGCAGTGTCACGCATCTGAGGACAACTTATCATTTTACCAGCCATTTTTTGCATATTCATTTGATTTGATTGATCTTTGAGGGAATCCATCATGCACGAAGAAGCATTTAATTTCAACAAAGACGTGTAAAGGATTGGATATGAAGCAGATACATCTTTAGACGAAACGCGCCGGAAGTACACCTGAAAGCTTTACAGTAGAATAGAAATTTTCCATCTGCAAAAAAACGATGCAAGTAATCATATCCCTGCAGAACTACCAGCACCGAGGCAGGCACATGCTTTACTTTAAGGTTCATCGGTAGAAAAATATATGGCTAGGAAAATAAGAGAATAGATTTCATGAACACAAGTTTAAGACAAGTAAAAAACAAACAAAAAAATCCCACTATAAAAGCAGCTCTCATCAGAGCTTGAGATTAGCAGAGGGGGCAGCGTTGTTCATTGGGGTCTTATGCTGTAGTGAGGCAGAGCTGTGGGATCACACCCAGGGAAGCTGGGATGCACATGGACCAACAGTGAGTGAGGGGCTGTCTGTCAATAACGTCTACATTTCTGCTGGTTATTACTTCGGCATATTGCAATTCATAACCGCATGTGTAAGGATCTCTTAGAGGTTCTGCAGAAATTGTATACGCCCAGATTTGTAACATTATTCAAAGGACAGGTTTCGCTAAACGAAAACGTTGTCATTCTGAAAAGCTACCGCGGAAGGTACGATCCGCCATTTTCAACCCTTTGCCAATTTCAAGCCCTGCTGGGAAAAACCACCAAAACAAAACTAAACGCTCCTATGTTAATATTCCTATGGGGAGAGAGCACAGAACAGTACTGCCCCCTCAGTCACTGCTGTCGTCGTCGTCGTCGTCGTCCGACATGTTGTTGGCGGAGAACTTGGAGGGGGAACGGCCGAAGGAGTCCAAGTGGGACGAGAAGCCGCCGCTCAGCTGGCCGGCGGAGAGCTGCTCGTAGCAGAACTCGCACACGCGCACGGGCTTGGACGACTGGCTGGGCAGCAGGAACTTCTTCTCAGAGCAGGGCCCGCACACCACGTAGCCACACTTCCGGCAGTGGTGGCGGCGGCTGACCGGCGTGAACTTGATTTTCTGGCAGCGCATGCAGACGGTGGCTTCCGAGTCCGGCACCCAGACAGCCGCGTGCTCGCTGCTGGGCGACTTGCCGCTCTTCTCCAGCAGGTCCGCCACGCACTTGTTGATGTGGTTCATCCACTCTGACTTCTCGGTCGCCGTGGCGGCGTAGACGGCGAAGGACTTGGTGGGCGTCTTGATGAGCCAGCCGTTGCGGAGGTCGCCCTCGTCCTCCACCGTGTCGATGGTGACGCTCTCCAGCGGGATGATGTGCTGCTTGTTGTACTTCTTCTTCTGGATGACGATGTTGCCGTACACCAGGATGTCGTTGAACAGGAAGAACTGCCGGGCCTTGGGTTTCTTGCGACACAGCTTGGTCAGGACGCCCTCGCCAATCAGGACCCGGCCGGGGATGGCCAGTGGCTGCCCCGCTGTGCCAAAGCAGCCCTCCACCACCATTATGCGCTTGGAGTTGGCCTCGCTGTTAGCCAAGCGGTCCACCATCTTTCACCTTCACCTGAAAGAGGGAGAGAGGACGATGAAGTGAATCCGGCAACACAACATTCATTGCACTGAGCACAAACGCAAATTCCTGAGATGTCCAATTGAAGCAAAAAAACCTTGAACTGAAAGAGAAAATGAAAGCCAATTATAGGAATAAAATAGGAAATTGTAGGGTAAATTTTGCAACATCTTACTTTCCTATTGAATCCTTGTGCATAATGAAGTAAACTCAACCAGGGTTTGACATTAAGGCTTGTCGAATTGTCCGAGACAATTTTTTTTTTGGTCGTGTGGATGGATGGAAAATCTTGTCTTGGACAAGCTTTAATGTCAAACCCTGGGACAGATTAAAAAAAAAAAAAAAAGTGAGAGATTAAAAAATAAATAAATAAATAAATAAATAAATAAAAAAGGTTCAATTAAAAATGATCTGAATAAAAGTAGAAATTGCATGATGCTCATTTCACCTGCCATTCTGGTTACATTGTAATGAGATCATTTAACAATTAGGAATACAGAAAATGCAACAAATTTTATTGCAACAAAATTATCTATTTTGATCACAAATGGGGGGTTTCAGACAAGTAGACGAGTCTTTCGGACAAGTTAAAAATGTCCGATGGACAAGTGCTCAAAAACCTTAATGTCAAGCGCTGTCAACGTATCAAAAAAGAGCTTTGGTTTCATATTAGGGTGAAAACCTTGAAACTGCGGCAAGGTTGAAGGACAGGCCTGCTTGTGTCCCTGAGATTACTGCTTGGGCACATTCAACCATGTGTGTAATTCCACAGTGACTCATCCAAACAGTGGCAATCATCTATTCTCCATCTCCCTCCAAAAATGTTAAAGCAGAAAAAATATTAAAACTGTTTAAGTTATGATGGAAACCTACATGACATAAAATTACATAAACTTGCATTCTCTCACAAACTTTCACTAACTGGTTTGAAGAGGCAAGAGGTGGTTCTGCACAGACAAATGTCTGACTGGTTTAGCAAACTCACTGAGTCTAAACCGGAATCCCTCGGTCTACTTTCTTCTAGGCAAACATTGCTTAGTCACGACAGGGAATGCAACAGGCAGAGACGCACGTGTCCAACAACATTGTAAACAATGATGGGCAGTTTTGTTTAGTCATCGTCACCCTAGCCAGTAGTCTTCTTGCTGCCAAAAACATATTCCTTTTTACATAAGCCTCTTTATACAGCATACACTTCTATCTGCATTTTTTGCAGATTCCAGCTATGTTATTCACACATGGTTTATTTGAGACTGTACAAGTGCAGCGCACAAAGCAAATGGTATAATGCGTTTGTGTAACGAAAAATAACTAAATAATTACAAATTCTTGAAATAAGTCAGTTCTATAAATAATAAGCTATACTGTAGGCACCTAGGAGGGAATGAAGAGACACCCATAAAAGTACCCACATCACGCAGCATGTTTTTAGTTTAACGCCTTTGAAGCCGAATGACGCAATTTCCGTCACAAAACACTCCATTTAATCCCCGTCGAATAAGTCTTTTCTGAACGTAGCATCGTTTTATTTAACCCGTTCTCTGAGCATATTTCCACCAGGTACTCTGCTGATATTTTTATGCATTATAAAGCAATGGTATGTCCTATTAACATGGCTCTATGATGTGGTTACGTCATACAACCTCTTCTCATAATGTAAGATGATATAGCTGAACTGACACTTTTGGTTTTGGAAATATACTCAACTGAACACTTTTTTTAGTAAATGAAAATGATTTATTCTCACATAATAGGGGCTAACCAACTGATCCGTATCATATCCAGGCCTAAGCTTGACATTTCCTGATAGGGACAAGACTTGTGAACAAAATGAGGGTTTGCATGAGGGTTTATTATATATTACATAAACCTGTTTAATCTGTAAAGAAACTGAGGACAATGGGGGAAAAAAACATCGAAATCACCTTCAGTCTCTAAGGGTTTACCATACTTGGTGGGCACCCAATCACTTGAGAGTATAATAGATTGCAGTAGCTCGAGGACATCTTCCCCTACAAACAAAACCCATGCCACTTCTCTGACCCTGACAACGGAGAACTGCTTGATACTTGCTATAGACAGGAACTATGAATCAGCTCCACATGGTACGCATTAGGTTCTAGGTCACCAATGTAAAAGGTTTCTTTATGAAAGCTCACACAGAGAAAACATGGCAGAGACCAAAGACTGTAAACACGAATGCACTTGCAAACGGCCACTCTCACAAATCGAACAGTTTGGGCAGTATTCCTCCCCAGAAAACGCTTCCTCATTTCAATACAAGAGTCCAACGAGCGGTTTCTTTTACAATCACTGCAGGTCGCGTGTCCCTCTGAGACTGCACATTCGGAAAAGTGCTTTAGCGCTGATGAAAGGGAGGTGTGCATACCTCTGGGCTCAAGTCCCAGCGCTTCCTGCTTCCACACCATCACCAGCCGCCTTTCTGCCTCTCTGCTATCAAAGCTCACACACGCACAAACACACACACACACACACACACACACACACACAAACACACAGACAGACAGACAAGATAGAGAAAGCCTGCCTTCCAAACAGATTGTATCACCTAGTTATTATCTTCCATCAGTCAGACAAGAGGAGGAGGGTGGCGGAGGTTGATGGGGGAAAAAATGAAACAAGAACGGGTGAAAACGGTAGATGGTTATAACTACAGTGCGGTTACAAATAACCGCTGGCCTAAAATAACCACGGTTCAGGCTCATAAAATCAAACCGCATAACAGGGCTCTGTGTATTAAGCCTGGATTTGGATGGGACTTGTTTGTGCTGACGTTAACCTTCACTTTTGCACTGTACGCCCACACCGTCCCGATCAGTGTCACAGACAAAAATGTGACACTCTGCCCACTTTGTCACACATACTGCCTCCTGTGAGAGCCAAGCTACAGGGCACGTCACTGCGCGTCACACCCCCCTTCTTAAATCTTCAGTGATAATTCTGCTTTCACCTACCACTGAAGCTTTAAATTCAGAAGAAAAGGTTTTTTAAAAAAAACCCAGGGAAAGCAGCATCACCTACCGAGGGTGGCCCAGACAAGGTAGGTTTTAAATGGGTGCATCTAACCACAAACCTTCCCCTGAGTTCAATTTTCACGCTGAGTTCTACCAGAAAAGAAAGAAGAGAGAAAACAAATAAACAGCTCTAGCCCTGCATGGGCTTGTTCATGGGTGGAAGGTACCAAAAGTGGGGGAAAAAAGGTGTGCTGTTTCTGGGAAAACACTACCTACACTGCAAAAAAACAAATATTAACAAGCATTTTAATCTCATATTTAGACTTTAGAATCTTATTTCTGTTACTTTTTTGCTAAATAAAACAAACTATCTGCCAGTGAGGTGAGATATTTTTACTCATTTCAAGATTTGCCAGTGGGGTAAGATAATTTCACTTGTCAAGTAAAAAGTAAAAACGAGCTAATATTTTCCACTTTTGAGGGAGAAAATATGATTTTAAGTCTCATTACAAGACTAAAACACTTGTAAGACAGACATTTTTTTGCAGTGTATCAAAGGGATGTACACAGGGATGTAGGGCCTGCTTATGAGTGATTGCCATCTGAACCTTAGAGTGCTTATTCAAAGCTCTATCCTTTAACTGGAAGGTCTCAGAGCTCAAGATCACCTAAGTTACCGTGTGGGCAGGCAGGGGGTGTTAGTAAATGTTAGAAAAAAATCTGCTTAAGAAGCAGGACAAGATGGACCTTGGGCCCCATTTTATAACGTGATGAAGGTGAAAACAAGAAAAGGGAAAAAATAAAATAAAATAAAAAAAACAGTAAACCCTCTGGTTCTCCAGGACTAGGGGTTACATTCACCAAGACATCTGCAATGGACCTGCAAGGGTGGGCCCTTAAAGCTAACCAATGACTGCACTGAAACAAATCCCTCTGATTTGTTCTGTCATGTTGTTTCTGGTCTGCACCGATGCCTTAACACAGGCGTGTTGGAATTCACGGGAAGGGAAGGAGCATGTACCAACACTGCGGAAGAGTGCCAACACACCTAGCAGAGTATGACTCATCTGGAATTAACGGGAAGGAAGAACTCAATGAGCAAGCAACACGAGCAGGTTAAATTGTGTCGCATTAAATTTTCATTACACTCCCTCTCAGGACTTTAAACTGTTAACTGTGATAAGAGGAACAACAGGCCGTCTAACACGTGCATGTGCCCAGTGCCCACACAGACAAGCACAGGTCATGCCCCGTTCCCATTAGCAGCAGAGTGCAGAATCCCATAGCACTTCCACAGCAAACGCTTCCTTCACTATGACAGTGCACTCAGATTTTCCCAGATGAGTCATACTCTGCTAGGTGTGTTCGCACTCTTCCGCAGTGTTGGTACATGCTCCTTCCCTAACCGACAGTGACTCCTCGTGCACACGGGAGCGGGCGTCGGTCTCAAGGGGAACGGCGAGAGGACGCCGCCTTCCAACAGAGGGCGCAGCGGCTCTGGCGTTCCGCGAATCGTTGCCGCTTGCTTTCGTCCACCTCATTTTTTTTGCTCTCTCCCTCTGTACTTCTTGGAAAGTAAGGACCTTTGAGCTGACTCAGCTGCTTGAAATCCCAGATGGGTGTCGGCCGAGGACGCTGGAACGCAGAGACAGTGACGCTCCCTCTTTTTCTCCCTCCCCCTCTCTGTCAGTTGTGTGCCGGCCTGCTTGCCGGCGCCGCACCACAGAAGCGCCCGCCTTCTACGGGTTCTCAACTCCAAAAACGCAGCCTCAAATCCACTTCCGCATCTCGAAACAGCCGCATCCTGACGACAGCCAGGCCCTAGCAAGTAGTCCCCGCCGTGCATGCGCTGCGGAAAGACTACGCCTCCTAACGCGGCATGTGCCACACGTGCGCAAACGACACCAGAGCATGGAGATTGGACAATGCTTTCTGGTACGTTCGAGTACGTTCTGAATGAGGATATCCTGTAAAGCTCTCATTGGAAGCTGATCATTACACAAACCACTCCTCCCCCTCACATCTCTGGGACAGTAACACTACGGGCACTGGTTTCTTGTACCAGGGTTCCCGTACGTATCAATGCAAATAATTTTATACATTATTTAGTTCTTTCAAGGTACCATTTCCCCAAATTCAAGGGCCCATAAGAACTGCACAATAAGCTATATCAACTGTTGCGGACAATCAATAAATCAATTTGAAAAGGGCCCCGATATCCCAAAAATCAAGTCCAATCCAAAGCACAACCATTTTCAGTAGAATGTTAAAATCAGGACCTATAAAATCAGTATACATGATATATAAAATGTGAACAGCTTTTCAAAAGTCAAAATTCTGTCGCATAAGAACACCAAGGAACACACACAAAAAAAAAAAAAAACCTTTCAAGTCCAATGTTTCAATGTTCTGAAGGGAGGTGACAAGATGACAAAATGTACTATGTGACACTGAGGAAGAGGTTCTGTCGAACATTTGACAGCCAGCCTCAAGGGCACGCCGGCGGCTCGGCCTACGCTCATGGATAATTAACAGGCACACCAGTCCTCCAGCGGCCCTGCTTGTCAGGCTTCAGACGGCGGCGGAATGAAGCGGCGAGAGCTTTCATCACCACCAGTTCCTATCTATAAACAGTTCCTTTTCAGTTCTGCTTCTAGAGACTGGGTCTAATTCTGAGAGGGAGCATTTGAGCTCAACTCCACAGTCCCCAGGCTCCAGGCTTTCAACAGTAAAGAAACCGCATGCAAATTACTATTGAGCCGATTTTGTAATGCGAGGCACCTAAAAATACCAATGGCTTCCCCCGCTAATGCAAAGCTTGTGGTAGACAATGAAGCTAACAGGGGCTCAGGAGATAGAGAGTAAAGGCTATACAAGAGTACCACAGCACAAGAGCGCAGCATGGGCTCCTGGCAATTATGTACTTGAAGGACCTACTGTGGAGGGGACAATATTCCTGTTACTTGATTAACACACTTTATATACACTAGCGTTCAAAAGTTTGGAATCACTGAGACATTTTTACGTTTTTGAAAGAAATTGATACTTTTATTCACCAAGGTAGCATTAAACTGATCAAAAAATACAGTCAAGACATTGATAATGTTACATACTATTTCTATTTCATTCCATTTCTACTTTAGCAATTGTAGGCAATTTTATACATAGCCCTCCCCCCCATTTTAGGGCACCAAAAGTAATTAACATAAATTTAAATAAAGTAACAGGGCTCGAAATTAACTTTTTTACTTGGTAGCACTGGTGCTCCCAACTTAAAAAAGTTAGGAGCACCAGCAAAAATTTAGGAGCACCCACCAAAATGTAAGGAGCACCAACAATATATGTAATATATATTTATTTATTTTATTGATAAAAAACGACAATATAACAGTACGGTGACAGTAGCCTTAAAAACGCATGGTAGGCCACCACTGGGGCTTTACGCAATATCCTGGGGCCAGGATTTAAAAATTTGGTTGCAAACGCACTGTTCAGTGGCGGCTCCTGAGCTGAAAATTGGGGGGGGGGGGGGAACTTCCCTTTAAACTGATTATTGGTCTTAATAATTTTTCAATCAGTTTCCTTGATTAACAATAGGCTACATCAGCGTTTAATTCACCAATTACTCAATGCCATCAAATGTAGCCGGTTCTCCTCAATTAGGCTATTAGGCAAGTAATAAAATTATTTTAACTTGCGTCGCAAAATTGTGCACATTTTAATCAACATTATAATTGTGGATACATGTGCTCTTCGTTCTCCGCACTCTTAATTCCGAAAATATTCATGGAAATTAAACGATCTTAAAGCTCAGCTTTTGTTAGATTATTTTTTTATTGCAGGTTGTGCTAAATAAAAAAAATTAATCTAACAAAAGCTGAGCTTTAAGATCGTTTAATTTCCATGAATATTTTCGGAATTAAGAGTGCAGAGACATCATAGCCTACTACAATATCCCCTTTTCTTTACCTCAAGTAAACCTAGCTAAAGTTAAGCAGGTAACAATCGTTAACAACTACTTACAATTTCACTCTGTGCATCATCACGGCTAAACTCCTTAGCCACTAACGTTATCCTGTCACAAGCCGTTGCCAATGCCGATCGTTACTTGGCAGAGCGAGAAACAATGGAATGCAGCTTCCCCCAAGGTCCTCGTGTCCGCGATTTACATTGTGAAGTAGGCTACGACAGGCTAGTATTGGATGGGGAGACAACAACATACAAACCAGAACGATAATTTTAAGCCAATAATGCCAAATTATTTGGGGGGGCTTAAGAACATTTTAGGGTAGCTTCAGCCACCCTAAAATAGGCCTAACGACGTCCCTGTCTTCAGGTAACATTAGTTAACGCGTTAGCTCTCTGTGTCACGTAACAGTGGAGTGCAGTGAAAGGGAGTGATTGAAGGCTAATCTTAACCAATCTAAAATCAGCATTAAAGGTAAGAACGTCAAGCTCACGTTTGATTGGTTAGAATGGTCACTGTCAGCTCACAAGGCACATACTGAGTGTACTAACTAGCGAATGTACAGAGAAAGGGACGTTCGACTGGGGGGGGGAAAAGAAGGGAAAAAAAAGGTCGCACAAGAACAATTATTTGTACTCGCACAAATGCGCCCAATTATATTTCGAGGTCGCACAGATTAAATTTCGGGAGCATATGCGACCAAAACGGTCGCAATTTCGAGCCCTGAGTAATCATATTTAATATTTGGTTGCATGTCCTTTGCATGCCATGACTTTCTGATATCCATAAACCGAACAACATCAAAAGACTCTTGATATCTTATTTTCTGGTACTCTTACAAGCGATACTATAACCTCTCTGCATTTGAATGGATCTCTATGGGAATTGGTGGGTGGGACTAGATTAAGATGAAAATTACACAGGAATAGTATGGAACACATGGTGGGCTAAATGGCTGTAAGTCATCAAGGGTCTGAAGAATCAAACGAGCCTCAAACCACCACTCTGCTACCAGATAATGCAATAGATATGGATGGGATCATTTAAAGGGTTGTTTCTCCTGACCTATTTTTCCATAGGTTCAATAAGAAAATGAGTCAGGAGAAACAACCCATAAAGTGATCCATCCATATCTACTGCAATATCTGGCAGCAGTGTAATGGTTTTAGGCTTGTTTGAATACCTCAGACCCTTGATCACTTACAGCCATTTGGCCAACCATGTGTTCCATACTATTCCTGCACAATTTACAGCTTAATCTAGTCCCACCGCCCAATTCCCACCGCCCAATTCCATAGAGACCCATTTGAGAATTTGTCAAAGTATTCAAACATGACCTATGTGGTAGAGCAAGCCACTTTCTAGATCAGCTTAAAATTCAATGGCTGAAGTAGCCTAATACCTTGTGAAGTAATAACATGAATGATGTGAAATGACTGACCATTTAATTTCAAACAAAAGTAAAGGTAAAGGTTATTCTTCAGAAAACCTGACATACTCAGCTGTACTCATACCACGTCGGCCAGTCACATCTGAACAGCCCTGAATGACGACATAAGCCTTCGCTGGCACCGGGGTCAAGTTATCTGCATCTGGTCACAGTAATTATGAGCACTGATATCAACAAACCTCACTGAACAGTTCAGTGTTCCCCCCAGGATGTCTTTGTAGGTGTGGCTGTGAGATGATGCAACCCCAGACCAGGTGGGGGGGGGGGGGGGGGGGGGGGGGGGGGTTGCAGTTAACGAATAAAAATAAAATATAAAAATGACAACACACTCAGAAGCAGATTTTTTTTTTAAATGCTTCATTGTGCCATTCTGTGCTGCTCCTTGTGCCAGGGATCCAGTGTATTTCTGCTAACTTCACAACACTGTAGTGTACCCAAAAGACTATTAAAAAAAGCAGGGCAAAGTCTTAGCTCAGAGTATAAATAAGATATTTTCCAAAACAGCAAGAGGCTGTCGCCCCCAGGCTTATAAGTGACAATTTCCTAGACCATGAAGGCAAATTAAAGACATTACCACCAACCAAATGGTAAAAATGCATGCTAAACAGTATCACACCTTTTCAGCTTTTGCATTTCTCATAATAATGCTAAACATTAGCCAAAGTGAAATTCAATTTATTGACCTCAGTTACCCATGAAAATGACAGCCATGAAAATTTTACTTATGAATATGTTCATTATAAATTGTTCAATCCATGCCAATTCAAAGTCAAAAAGGTCCCTTTCTACTAGGTTGATCTCTGCAAAGTCACAGGCAAATAGTTAAAAAATTTATAATGAGCAAAATGACAATTAAGAAAAATATTCAAAATTCAAATTCTGAGAGAAAGTTCAATTTCTGGTCGGTATAAAATTACCCGTTTAAACCAAATGCATTTAAAGGTTTTCCTGTCTAGTTCACTAACCTACGCACCACTTGAGATTCACAGGAAGAGATACTATCTCACTTTCTTGCACACAAGATATCAGAAGCTGCCAAAATCTTTCAGATTCACCTTACCTAAGTAATCACCCTGCACATTTCTCACCGGTCATAAAAAGATTAAATAAATGGGCCACTTTATTATGTACACCTATCTAGTACTGGGTCGGACCCCTTTTGCTTCCAGAACAGCCTGAATTCTTTGTAGCATGGATTCAACAAGGTCTTACATATTTTGCCCCATGCTTACTCGATAGCGTCACACAGTGCATGCAGATTTTTCAGCCACAAATTCAGGGTGTGAACCTCCCGTTCCACCCATCCCAAAGGTGCCTTGATTGAGATCTGGGGACGGTGCTGGCCATTGGTGTAAACTGTCAGTAAAAGGCACCGTCATGTTTGTGGAACCAGCTTGATGAGCTTTGTGACATGGCGTATTATCCAGCTGAAAGTATCCATTTGAAAAAGGGTAGACTGTGGCCACAAAGGGATGCACATGGTCAGCAACTATGCTTAGGTATGCCATGGCATTGAAATGACGCTCAATTGGTATTAAGGTGCCTAATGTGCACCAAGAAAACATTCCCCACACTATTACACCACCACCACCAGGCTACACCATTTACACAAGACAGGATGGATCCATGGATTTATGTTGTTTATGGCAAATTCTTACTCTATCATGTGCATGTCATCATAGCCGGATCTAGGCGTAGGCAAACTAGGCAGCTGCCTAGGGCCTAATTTCCACAGGGGGGCCCAGAAAGAGGGGCCAAAAACATGAACTTTAGGCCTGTAAAAAAAAATTTTTTTCCTTTTTTTTTTTCCTCAAACATGTCCATCATTAATATGGTTTTAAAGATAGATCATAATTTATCGGTCTCTGTGTTTACAAGTTACAATCAAACGTAATACTGATGGTCTAGTGTTATAAAGTATTCCTTTTTAATGACAGAAATTGCCATTCTTTTCTTCTTCTGTTGTCCAAAAATTAGCCTTGTACAGGTGATGAGCATCATGAATACTGTAGTATTTGAAATACCAAACTAACAAAAAAAACCTGCGTTCTTCTAAACAAAGTTGAAACATTCGTAACCGAGGGTCATAATGTTGAGTTTAAAATCTGCGTATAAACAAATGAATGCCGGTATCCCCTGATAAAATCAACGATAACTCGCTTAACCAAATTTATTTTTAAAGGTTTTTAACAACAGGAAAGTATTACAGCTGCCAGCTGCGATAGGCTGTGGAAATGTCAACTGTACGCCTACTGGACACTGGCGAAATGGAATAAGACAAACTCTTCAGTTCAACTTCATGCAGGTAGGATTTAGGCTATATAAGAGATTTGAAAAAAAATTAGGTGTCTATCTAAACCGAAAGTGCATTGGGTACTGTAGCCTACCAATGCTGGTAGGCTAATAATAGTGATTTTTTTCCCCCACACCTTTGTGCACTTGTGAACTTTAGGCCTGTAAAAAAAATTCCACACACAACCTCTCGACCCAGACAGTGATAGCAAGCTATTCATCGACCCTGCAAAGTGGGATAAAATTGACGACAAAATGTGCGACTTCTTCGCATCAAACAAACCCTGTCAAAATGGGGAGGGGGGCTGAAAACAATTGTCTGTCTAGTGCAATAAATCCATTTAATCCGGCCCTGCATGTCGCAGCAGAAATTGAGATTAATCAGAACAGGCAATGTTTTTCCCTTCAAGCATCCAGTTTTGGTGATCACATGCCCACTGTAGCCACTAGGTGACATGAGTAGAACTCGGTGTGGTCTTCTGCTACTGTACCCCATTTGTTTTAAGGTTCAATGCGTTGAGTATTCAGGGATACCCTTCTGCACACCGCCGTTGTAAACAGCTGTTATTGAGCATTTGTGGCCTTTCTGTTAACTTGAACGAGTCTGCCCATTCTCCTCTGACGGCTCACATTAACAAGGTGTTTTTTGTTTATCGCACCATTCTCTGTAACTCTAGAGACTGTAGTTTGTGAAAATCCCAGGAGGGCAACGGTTTCTCAGATTCTAGAACCACCACGTCTGGCACCAACAACCATCATGCATCTTGCCGATTTTAATGTGTGGTCGAACAAACAACTAAACCTCCTCAGCATGTCTGCATGCTTGGAATTGCGTTCATACGATTTTCTGTTTGGAGGAGCAGGCTATTTGCATTAACAAACAGGTGTACCGACTAAAATGGCCATGTGTCTGTTACCCAGTCTTTTTTTTATTCTCTCACTCCCTCTCCCTCTGCAGTGTGCAGCTTTTTCACCACCTAGGCTTACGCTTTACATTTCTGACCAAAGAAGGCTCTATATCCTGTACACTACTAACACTGACAGTTAATTTATTAAAAGGCGAACAAACGGTGAGTGACAAGGCGATGCTCTTTCTGTCTGGCCCTCTCATCTGCCTAGCTAATTGAACTAGACAACATACAAGATGACAGCAAGCAAATTTTAACCAAATGATCTTTTTACCCAAGGTCATCGGTGATGAAGGGACCCGTCACGTGAAGATGCTGGTGTGGAATAAGTGAACACTGCACAAATTTGTAAGCTGAAATTTTCACCAAGTCTAATCACATGTTTGTATCGTATTACTGGTGTTCCCAGTCTTCCCCATTATTGTTGTACTGCATTTTAGGCACTAGGTCTTTCCCTCGCTCCACAGGAGTAAAATGGAGCCACACTTTTGACAGCTTTGGGGGCATAATTTAAACGGAATAAAATGAGACAACGGGCCGCTCTTCAAAGTTCAAACATAGCAGCTGAAGTGGGCCAATCATATATCGCAGAGACCTTCGCTTCAGAAAGTAAAGGTGTAGAGGTCCAAATCACACGACACGTTGTGTGGTGCGTGGCTATGAACAGACAAAAAACCTTACTTATGGGAAGACAGGCATTGATTGCTGGAATCGTTTGACTGGCATTGTTGTGATGCTACCTGATATCATTTTGAATCGATCGATACCTTGAAAGTACAGAGGACCGATACTGAGCCCTGATGCTCATAAAAGCCCCACTGTTCAATGCAATTCCATATAGATTCCCCACAGTAACAACCTCACTGAGGCACCAAGCACGTACCACCAGTTAAACACATGCATCGAACCAACAGCATGCAGACAAAAGGAGTAAAAGCAGCATGCAGAAGCAGCAGGGCTAAATTAGATTCCAGACTGTGGGCGAGACTCATTTTCCAAAACCCAGGTGATTATGGGGATTACTGCAGCCAACGTGGAGCCATTTTCCTGTATGTGGGAAGTCGGATTAACTGCTGTAGACAGAAGGTAGGCCTATTCATATCTAGGGAAACACCCCATTGCAGAGAGGTCTGAACAATGGGATTAATCTCAACTAGGACTCAGGACTGAAATAAAGCAGGTCTCGTGATATTGTTCCAATGCAGATAACACTAAGGCAAGGGCGTCCAACGCAAGTCTTGGAAAGCCGCAGTGTGCGCAGGTATTTCTGGTTTCCTTTCAATCAGCAGTCAATTAAGGCTTTGACAATGACAAGTGTGTATTCCTTAACCAACGATCAACAACTTCAATGAATCACAGGTTCTGGAACACACCAAAAACAAACAGATACTCTGATCCTCCAGAGCTGGATTCTGAAACGCCCTGCTCTTGAAGAGAGCAAATATGACACCAGTCAAAACAATGTTTAGAGGACTGTGAAGATCTGTAACATGGACACTGTGGCCATCTCATGCCAGGGGACAAGCAGAAAATAGCAGTCATACTTCATGTCACCTTCCTGTCCCTGTTTCTGTGGAGGAAGATCAGTAGTCATACTGCCCCTGTGGTGGAGGGCGAGCAGTCATAATTCTCCCTGTGGTGGAGGGTCAGCAATCATATTGTCACTGTGGTGGAGGGTGAGCAGTCATGCAGTCCCTCTGGTGAAGGATCCGCAGTAGGGATGCTCTGATCAGGGTTTTTGGGGGCAATACGATCTGATACCGATTTTTTTAAATAGAAATAAATGTAGTAGTATTATTATTATTATCATAATAATTAACAAGTTGAGAGACCAGGGTGTGTTGAGCTATCTCAGCTCTAAAACTGGTCCTGAATGTGAGCAAGGAAGGCTACTGATAGATCCCTACTGACAGTTTAGTCAAACGGACATTTTGATACTGTTGAGTCACTGGTTGGTGAATGCTTTTAAGACAAGCCATCCAACTTTGGCAACTTGGCTACCTTTTCTGTTAGTTAGCTAGCTGTGTGCAAAAAATTGATTAATGCATGTACCGTATCACGCACCACAGGTCTCTGTGCAATTGCCAGTGCAGTGGGACACAGATGAGGTTACCAGAGAGGATGGATGTCTGACGTTAAAGCAGGAAGATTTCTTATATATATTCAATATTACTGAAATTCTCGTATTGTGAATATCAATATGAGCTTCATATAAAAAAATATCAATATATCGCTGGACCCTCGCATTAGCAAGTTCACAACTGAGTGAATCCTGTTATGGTTTTAAGCTTTGGTTTCATAATGGGTAATTCTAGTGGAAAATGGCTCCTTTTCAATCTTGACCTCTCAGATCTATCTGATATTTGACAGTGACACCTATAATGAAACCTTGGAGTAACCTTTGAGGGGGGAAAAAAATAAAAAAAATTAAAAAAACACAAACCATCATTGACAAAATTAGGGACAACGCATCCATTTTCACTCCACAGACCTACAGTTTGACAACTGTAAATGTAAAAGGAATATATTGGGTCTCACTGTAATCACAAAGACTTGTTCAACAACATGGGTCATGATTGACTTAATTCTTTGCATTAATAAAGAATTAAAATTAAGTTATTCATTTAGCACATTTATTTTCCACAATGCCTCCTATTTAATCTTTGTCGTCCTCCATCCCCTTGAGTGCAATGCACACGAGAGGCACAAAACTATAGGCTAAGGTTGCAATGTGTTGCAATTTATGGTCATGATTTCTAAGATGTTGCCTAGCTTTGTTTATTTTTATATGATAAGATAATAACTGAAAGGAGACGGATAGCTGTCGGGTGCTTATTCACTTATTCCTGTCCCAGTGTTCTGTGTGAAGGAAAGACGGAGAGAATGCTCTGCAGCGCCTTTAAGCGGGGCTTTAAGAACCCCCAAAAAACTACAGTACTCGAGTAATCGCGGAAAAACCAGCTTGTCATTGTGTAGAGAAAATCATAAAATGTCCCACCCGCACTATTAATAAAGTAAGCACCCAGTTACAAAATTCAGCCTATAATTTAGCTTGATGCTTTTTCACAGAATCACACTGAACCTGGTGTCAGCTTTTACTAGGAGGTGGTTAGCCACCAACAGGCAGACTTCACTCACTGCAGCATCATAACTATTACAAAGCGCAGACTGCCACATATTGAGTGGCATTTAAATGACACTTTCAGAAAAAAAGTGTGGGAGATGCGGTGTTGAGGTCACCAACGGTAAAAACTACCACTGTGTTCAATCCCCATCCCCCACCCACAGTATGAAAAATATGTAAATGCAAGAATTTCAGACTGACAACTAAAATTATGGTATGCAAAAACAGAAATGGCAACAAAAAGACAGTTATTTTCTGAAAGGTGTAAATAAATATCTTTATCAAAATATCAACATGAACAGACCACTTCCAAAAAAAAGAGACTGTTATAAATTTTTGTAATATTTCCTGCTGTGACTATTCAAGCAAATCTCATTTTTAAATGTTTTTTCTGTGCAATGTTCAATGGTGCAATGAAAGCAGGTTCCAAATTTTACAGTCTATAATCACCGTTTTAAAGGCACCCTTTGTTTACTCATTCTGAAATTGTAAATCAAAATGCATGAATTTTAATTTCATCAATTCTTGTGCCTTAACTAGAAAATGTGCTCAGTAGAACAGACCTCCGCCAAGTCTGACAACATCCCAAGGCTAATTAACCAAAGACATTAACAAAAGCGTGAGACATGGCCTAGTAGTTGTTCCTTGTACAACCTTTTGTTCAAGTTACGTGGTGTTGCGTGAATCCGTTAAGAAGTTATGTGCATTTTTGTGAATAGGCCACACCCACAGCCACACCCCCTTTTAGCCAATTGATGTCAGAAGTTCACCAGTTCTTCCTTGTCCCATGATAAACCTTTGATCCTCAAAGTTTTGTGGCATTATGTGAATCCGTTGGGAGGTTATGCGCCTTTTTGTGATAGGCCACCCCCTAGTGGCCAATTGACCAAACGCTAAGTCCCGACCCTCTTGGTTAATGTTCCAAACTCACAAATAATTGATTTCAAGTCAGAACTTTACAGTGTAAACAATGGCTCTTTCCGAGATACTCGGGTAACGTTAATTTTGGAAAAACGAGAGAGCGATTTCCTCAAAGCAGACAGAAAGGTTGGAAACATGGAATTGAGCGGGATGTGCAAGAAGTAAAAGTGTGTAGAAATGAAAACGTGATTAGAATCAAAGTCAATTAAAGTCTACCGCTGGATAAACTGCACCAGCTGATTACCATTGAGGAGCAGTGTTTTTCCTGCACTGCAGGTAAGATTAGGCTAATGAACTAACCTAGTTATCATTAACATTATGAATATAAACACACAAAGCCAGTGACCTGAAACTGTCATGTTAAGATGCCAGTATGAGTTAGGCTACTGAATAGCTAGCTCACTAGGTAATGTCAGGGTGACCATATTTTCTATTTCAAAAAGGGGGACAGGTAACGTTAGACAGGGGTTATGAACAAAAGAAAAGCTACTTGTTAGTTTATATATGGTTTATAGAACAAGCAAAACTTAACCAGACATTTTTAGGAATTTAGAAATCCCGTCTGGACGGATAGTTTCAGTCCCAAAAGAATAACTGTCCAGGAAAAAGAGGACGTCTGGTCAGCCGAGCTAACGTAGCTAACGTTAACACCAGCTAACGTTAAATAACATAATGTTACCTCAAGTTGGCTGTTGTTCAGATCACATCAGATATGGTGGTAATGAGAGCTGGCTTTACTAGCTCCAAGACCGGCATTAATGTTACAGCAGTGCTGTTAGTGCTGTTGTAGTTTTTTTTCTTCGATTTTCAGTGAGCTACTGCAATCTTTCCATTGGTTTCAGTGCACCTTGACCGAACGCTTCACCGAGGTCAGAACGCATAGTAACGGTTGCTAAAGTATGATTGGACAATTTCTGGTTTGGGGAGGAGCCTAGCCACAGGTCAATTGGTGTGAGAAGTTAATCAGCTCTTCCTTGACCCATGACCAACCCTTTTCCAAGTCCAATTTTTTGCGAATTGTTCCATAACTTTTTGAGAACAATTAGCCTACGGCACAACTTAAATTCAAAACTCCAAGTTTGTTCAGAAATAAATTATGGCCAGTTAGCCACTGTTACATTTTAATAAATGAAAAGCACTTTAATATTTCGCAATTATTTTTCTTCTGTACCGAACCGTTAAGTCAAAACGAATGTAAGGAACGTACCCATTAAAAAGCCCAGTCTGGACTTTTCAGATATTTCATAATATTTATAGTTTTTTAAAAGTTTATAAATTAAGTCAAACTAGGCTTGGGACGATGGTCGATGGAATCGACTATTGACAATGGTTGAACCCATCGGCGATGGCTATCTTTGTCGATGCCTGGACGATTTTTCTTTTTTTAATTCTTAAAATAAAATTTCGCCTCTCATTCTGTTTTTAATACATTTTCTACTCTACCATGCATTTACAATGTAACATGTTGTCTGTGTCTTTGAAATGTGATCACCTATGCAGCGCAACGGCGCCATAATTTACCTGGGTTGAGCAAAATCACGCTGATAGCCTACCTTCTGTTAGACCACAGTGCAACTATCTATATAATTTCATTCAGGCCTAATTAAACAAATTATATATCGTATTCAACGGTGCTATTGATAAACTATTGTTCAGTGAAATACAAATTTTACTGCGGTTGTTACTTTTTTAAGTAGCCTAATAATTCCCTGAAATATTGCTTTGCAAAATGTAACTATCAGTGAAATACACATTTTACTACTGCTGGTACTTTTTAAATAATTCCCTAAATCGCAGTGAAAAGATAGACGAGAGATGCTACAGACACTGTAACAAACACGCTTGCAATTCCTGTATTTTGGCAGTAACTAACTGTTTTAACCTACAGCAGCAAACTGTATTTCTTATATAGTAATGTACTGTACATTAAAATGAATTATGGGAAAATTTACCTTGGCAGGAAGAATTATACAGTATTAAATTATACAGTATTAAAAATGTACTTGATACAGCTTACAAGTTATTTTCTTCTATTGTCTGTAATCGCTGGTTTTTTAACAACGCATTTCAACTTCTAAAAGTAGGTCACATCGATTTAGCAAGCATTACACACTAGGCTACATTGAAAAAAACACAGCATTCCATTTATCTATTGCAGGTTTAATTCAATTCAGGTTTAATTTAATTTAGTAGGTGACGTTTCTGAAATATTAGCTACCTGTCCATTTTCTTATGGAAAAAAAGGGAGAATACAGTAGTGCCTATTGAACCCCATACCAAGGTGCTGTGTTTAGAGACATTGCGTTCATTCAAAGGTAGCAAAACTGTAAATATTACAGTAGGACTATACATTATACATATTACAATTTTTCCGTCTAAAATACGGTGGGTCTCGCTGGCTACATATGTACGTTTGTTTTTCCACTCGAGCACTGTCTTTCCAATATGATTGATAGGCCTATTGTTATTTTCACATTTTGAGTGCATTTCACATACTTTAGTGCAATCGTTAAATGTATTTTTGATTTAGGCTACCGATTTTCATTGAAGATAGAACATTTGGCAGCAATTTGCAGATGGTGGAATACTATTTTATTTTTATGTTATCGTACATAATATAGACTATGGCATATATACTTGTCACTTAGGGCATGGCCAATGCATATTCCAATTTACTGTGCGCTGATATGTGGTAGATTAATGTAAAAATTTTCCTTGGAGTCATTATGAATAGGAACATAAAAAAATAAATATAAAATAACTACAGAAAAATGCAATCCTGGGGCAAAAGTATACATACTGTAGAGTACAGGGAAAAGTCATGTTTTATTGAGGTACAAGAGTAAATGATTAGACTACATATTTAGGTGTATGTAACACTGTGATATCAATGTTTTTATCTTAAACAGAAGGATCAAATGTACATGCTTTATAAAGGACAAAACAAATTTTATTGATTTTATAACATGCATAGGGGTTTTGGACCCATAGCTATCTACCCCCCTATAGCCTACTGATGAAAATATAGTAATTCCCACTAGAAAATGATGCAAAAGTGAGTTTTATGAGGCACAATTATTGATTTGTAGTTAAATATATATATTTTTATATTTTTAAATTATGTTTAGAGCAGTGCACAATTTAGCCATTTGGATAGATTTGGAGGACACTAATGGACAACAGGGTACACAGCCTATATTTTGCATCATAGACCTTTAGTAGTTCTGCATATCATCCTCAAATTTTGCACACTTGTTGACATGGAGTTTATGATCCAGGAAATGTATATATTTACCTGTTTCACTTATGTTGCTCTCAGTATTTTGTTGCAAACTAAAAAAAAATAATAATAATTTTTTTTGGCATATTTCCAAAGTTTCTTTGCATTTGTGGCACTTTATTTTGACTTATATTATGAAAATAAACAAATTTAAGTTTGTACTGTAAATGGTACACCTGTCTTGTTTCATTTAAGCCATTTACCAAGTTTATGTGATGCTTACACAGCCATAAACACCTTAAACAGAGCACCCCCTAAATAGATGAGAATTGACCAAATTTGCCATCTGCACAAAGGGGTTAAAAACAGAAACTGAAAAACAATCAAATGGTTCTTTGTTTTGCTGACTAATTTTAAGCATAAAATTACAGAAATTGGTCTCAATTTTAAAGTTCATTCATTGTGTCATGTTCTGATTTCCATTTTTCTCTAAGGGAGAAGACTTCTATCATCTGATATCGCTAGGCTGCATTAAGTGACAGGTCTGGGTGCGCACAAATTGGATTTGGTAAACAAGATGGTAATAGGGATAGCAATTATAGATATATTTACATATAGTAAATATTAAATACAACTACATACTATACAGTTGAAGTCGAATGTTTACATACACCTTAACCAAATCCATTTAAACTCAGTTTTTCACAATTCCTGTTTTCACATGTTATCCTAGTAAACATTCCCTGTCTTATGTCAGTTAGGATCACGACTTTAAGAATGTGATATGTCAGAATAATAGTAGAAAGAATTGTTTATTTCAGCTTTTATTTCTTTCATCACATTCCCAGTGGGTCAGAAGTTTACATACACTCTGATAGTACTCGGTAGCATTGCCTTTAAATTGTTTAACTTGGGTCAAACGTTTCGGGTAGCCTTCCACAAGCTTCTCACAATAAGTTTCTCTGGAATTTTTGGCCCATTCCTCCTGACAAAACTGGTGAAACTGAGTCAGGTTTGTAGGCCTCCTTGCTCGCACATGCTTTTTCAGTTCTGCCCACAGATTTTCAATTGGATTGAGGTCAGGACTTTGTGATGGCCATTCCAATACCTTGACTTTGTTGTCATAAAGCCATTTTGCCACAACTTTGGAAGTATGCTTTGGGTCATTGTCCACTGGGAAGAGCCATTTGTGACCAAGCTTTAACTTCCTGGCTGATGTCTTGAGATGTTGCTTCAATATATCCACATCATTTTCCTTCCTCATGATGCCATCTATTTTATGAAGTGCACCAGTCCCTCCTGCAGCGTTTAGAACCTTTTGTAAATAGTCCCCCCCCCCCCCCATTTTTGGGCATTTAAAAATATTGGACAGTTTCACATATTGTAGAATAAAGTAATCATTTTTAATATTTGGTCGCATATCCTTTGCATGCCATGACTTTCTGATGTCTGTGACCCAACAATATCAAAAGGCTCTTGATATCTTATTTTCTGGTACTCCTACAAGCGATACTATAACCTCTCTGCATTTGAAAGGATCTCTATGGGAATTGGGGGGTGGGACTAGATTTAGCTGCAAATTACACTGGAACAGTATGGAATACATGGTTGGCGGAATGGCTGTAAGTCTTCAAGGGTCTGAAGTATCAAGCAAGCCTTAAACCATCACTCTGCTGCCAGAAATACAGTAGGGCTGCATTTGAATAGTCAAATAAATAGCGCCTTTTTCATTTCCTTGCAATTTTTCCTTGACCTCGCCAGAAAACGTCATGGGGGTCAGGAAAAGTTGGAAGGAGAGATTTAAAGGAATCTAGCGTCTACTGTGGACTTCGAACCTCCTCTACCTTCATGGTGCGACATCCTTCACCGTCATGGTGCGACATCCAGTCGTATTGACGTGAATGTTCAACATAGCGAACTACAATTTCACGAAAAATTACGACAAAAGGCGCATCATTGCCGTCTGTATTTCACTTGAACCATTTGTTTTATTTTGGCGAATTTTAGCCTAATAAATTTGGTGTAGGCTATTGTCTGATTGTGTCATGGTTTGTTTACTTTCTATCATAAGCCAATACTAACCAACAATACTAGCTATTCATATTTGGATTTCTGGCATTTCTCAGATGCTCACCTTGTTGTTTGAATTCGGTAAGTTCCGGAAAACTCAGATGCTTATGTAAACGTTTGGCGGCATTGCATTGTGGGGCGCGAATACTACCTTCCTTCTAAAAAGGATAGTCCAGAGCTTCTTTTGTGAAAGGACGGATAAAAGGAATCGTGAAGCTCCTTTCCTTCTTAATATAAGAAATTCGAACGGTCCTTGGCTGCCCGGGAAATACTTCCGGTTCATGCGATCTAAAAGATTCTTCCTTCCTCGAATTTGACTATTCGAATGCAGCCTAGATATGGATGGATAACTTGAAGGTTTTCTTCTCCTGACTTATTTTTCCATAGGAAAATTTGTCAGGAGAAACAACCCTTAAAGTGATCCATCCATATCTACTGCATATCTGGCAGCAGTGATGGTTTGAGGCTCGTTTGATACCTCAGACCCTTGATGACTTACAGCCATTTTTACCAACCATGTATTCCACACTGTTCCAGCAGAATTTACAACTAAATCTAGTCCCACCCCCCCAATTCCAAGAGATCTATTCAAATGCAGAGACGTTATAGTATCGCTTGTAAGAGTACCAGAAAATAAGATATCAAGATTCTTTTGATGTTGTTGGGTCACAGACATCAGGAAGTCATGGCATGCAAAGGATATGCAACCAAATATTAAAAATTATTACTTTATTCTACATTATGCTAAACTGTCCAATGACTTCAACCTAAGTGTATGTAAACTTCCGACTTCTACTGTATCTCTAGTTGGCTATCTCTATGGCTTATTTTTCCGTAGGTTCAATGGAGAAACAGCTACTCTGATGGGCGCTGCTCTTGTAGTGACCGGCAGCAGGTGTTTGTGTCTCATGCGGTGTTACTGCATTTATTCGTTTTATCAGTCTCATAGTCTCAAATGAGTTATTTCTTGTCGAGTCTATTGTCTAATGTTTTGTGACTTTTTCGTGAGATTGATCAACAATGGAGATATTTTTTCTACTACTTTTACGGACTTTTCTCAACTTCACGCAAAGCCTGCACAAACCGCGTCTCGTTCAAGCAGGTAAAATTCAATACTCACGGGAGTTCCTGCTACGATGGAACCAGCCGCATCTGGTGGATAAATTCATCAATCCACTACTACTACAGAGCATTGACACAGCCGATATTAAGAGACAAAACAACATTCAAGATGATAAACAAACAGGCCGGATCCGCAAGCGGGGGGAAAAGGGGCGGGGTCCGCCTGAAACTTAAAAAGCAACAAACAAGCAAGGTTCCCCTGCCTTCAATCATCCTCAGTAACATACAGGAATAAAATAGATGAATTGCAGGCAAGTGTAAACTATCTCCACGAGTACAGAGATGCCTGTCTCTTGGCTTTTACAGAGACCTGGCTGACTGACTCAGATGTGGTCTCGGATTTGGAAATTTGTAGTTTTGGCACACCCCTCCGACTTGACAGAGACAGTGGCGTAACAGGGAAATCTCAGGGGGGCGGGGTCTGCCTGTACGTTAATCAACGATGTAAGGGAGAGACTTTGTCTGCCTGATGTTGAACTATTGTTGGTGTCAGTAAGACCATTCTACTTACCAAGAGAATTCCCTCAGATATTTGTGACAGTTGTGTACATACACCCAAAAGCCAATGCCATTAAGGCAGCTGACCAAATGTCTTTGGTGACTCACAATAGTGTTGCACGGTACACCGAAACTTCGGTACTTTTTCGATACTTAAAAAAAAAAACGGTTCGGTATTAGAATTTTCCGACGTTCGGTACTTTAAAAAAAAAAATTATATTATTCTTTTTTTTTAATATAATCTTTTTTTTCTTTTTCTTTTATGTAGCTGCAATATTTCCCTTACCGCAGAATGCTGGAATGATCAAAATAGCATCTGGAAAAACCCTTGCCAAAACAGCTTCGGTTTCCCGTTAGGCCTAATTAAAATTTCCAATGGCGGCGCTGATATTATGAGGGTGTAATTATAGTTTCCGCCTCTACGCAAAATGGCGCACTTTCGTCCGTTTCGCTATCTGACCAGAACTCTTACATTTTAGTGTAGAGTAAAAGCTAATACTGCAGAGGCAGGAGTTTGATTCTGCCTGTTTTTAAGGACTGATTATGGATCAGCACTATAGAGGAGTCTCAAAAGCAGCTCTACAGTGCTGATCCAGAAACAGTCCTTAAAAACCGGTAGAAACAAACTCCTTGTCCTGGGTTTAAGTTGTATAGTTCTGAATATCATTTGTGAAGCTAAGGGGGGTTTATTGTATATAAGTTCTGTTTTAAGTTTATTAATATTATAAATAACTAATATTTATTTACCATACGCCTTTGTGAGCAAATGTTATTTTAGCTCAGAATGGAGAAATGCACTACTTTGTTACCAACACCCTCCCCATGTGTGCGACGACTGTCCGTACCCCCGACCTGCGCGATGATACTACCTCGGCCCCGCACGCGTGTTTGATGACACCATGTACGCGCAACAACACTGGTAGTTTCGAGGGGCCTACCACCCGGCCTGAAAAAAAACCTAGGGGAAACACTGTACTGTATGTGCCTATTCTGAAATAAATGTATTCTGTAGCAAATTTCTGAATGATACAGCTTCTTCTTCAGTTCTATCTTAAAACCATGGATGTGCAGGGAATATTTTTTTAGATATTGACATTTAAATAAAACTAGTAGAAACCAGGAGGAAATTGCCTCTGAAGGGCCAAAGTAAATAGGGTTAAGGTAATTTCAGTAGAGGTACAGAGTATCGAATCAGTATCGTTTCAGTTTCAAGTACCGTTTCAGTATCGAGTATCATGATACTAAACCTGGTATCGGTATCGAAGTCAAAATTTTGGTATCGTGACAACACTAACTCACAATCTACAGCTGTCCTCCCCCGATGCGCCCAACCTGATTATCTGAGATTTTAATCACTGTAATTTTTAAAAAATCACTGAACAGTTTTCACCAGTATGTTACCTGTCCTACTCGCAAGAACAAAATCTTGGACTTATGTTACTGTTCTGTTAAGGGGGCATGTAAGGCCATGGCAAAACCCCCGCTTGGACATTCGGACCATAACATTGTTCATCTCGTGCCAATCTATAAGACGATACTGAGGAGAGAGAAGGCGCATGTGCGTCGTGAAAATGTGGACTGATGACAGCACTGAGTGCTTAAAGGGCTGTTTTGACTGCACTAACTGGTCTGTGTTTCAGGACTCATGTGACAACATTGATGAACTGACAGAGGTGGTTTGCAACTATATTACCTTCTGTGAGGACCTTGTGATTCCTTACAAATCAGTGAAAATATATCCTAATAATAAGCCGTGGGTTAATAAGTCATTGAAGGGTTTATTGGCCCAGAAGCATGACGCTTTCCAACAAGGTAACTATGTTGCAATTAGAGAAACCAGAACTGAGGTCAGGTCAGAGATTGCAAAGGCCAAATTCAAGTACAAGGAGGAAATTGAGGGTGAGCTTGGTTCAAATAATATGAGATCAGCTTGGAATGGAATGGAAACCATGGTTGGGTTGCAGGACAAAGGTAACAAGTCCAAAAATGTGATGAATATTGACAGTTTTAAAACTAATAGTTGGCAGATGGAATAAATGTTTTTTCTCTACGGTATGATAACCACGACTTCAGTGCTGAGATTAGGGAGACCCAAGAGGTCTGATGCTGAGAGTGTTAGGAACACTTTCAAACGAACGAAAGTTAAGAAAAGTCCTGGACCTGATTGCATTAGTGGGCAGGTCTTGCATTCTTGTGCTGAACAACTCTGTGGTATTTTTCACTACATTTTTTAATTGTCTTTGAACCTGCAGAAAGTGCCCAAACTGTGGAAACAGGCTATTATTGTCCCAGTAGCAAAAAAAAAAACATCACCCAAGGTCCTCAATGACTTTAGGCCAGTGGCGCTGACATCTCTAGTAATGAAGTCATTTGAGAAGTTGGTGAAAAGGCATATTCTTGACCAGATAGAGCACTTACTGGATCCCATGCAATTTGCCTATAGGGCCAAAAAAGGAGTCGATGATGCTACACTCACACTTCTTAACCTTTTATACACACACTTGGAAGGCCCCACGCTAGGCTTTCATTTGTTGACTTCTCCTCCGCCTTTAACACCATTCAACCACATCTTTTAGCAGAAAGGCTTTTAACACATTTTAAACTGGACTTTAACATTGTTGGTTGGATTTTGGATTTTTTGACAGAGGTCAAAATGTGAAGGTCAAGGGTTGTATGTGAGACAAACTCTGCTCATCTACTGGGTCTCCTCAGGGATGTGTATTATCTCCGTTCTGTACATTCTTTACACAGATGATTGCAGGAGTCAGTACGACAATAGACACATCATAAAGTTTGCTGATGACTCAGTCATTGTGAGTCTCCTCCATGACGGGGACACTGAACATGGGCCTGTAGTGGAAGATTTTGTTAAGTGGTGTGACTGCTCTTTCCTCCAACTTAACGTGTCTAAAACCAAAGACATGATCATCGATTTTAGAAAAGAGCCTCAAGTCACAAAGCCTACTGTTATCAATGAACAAAATGTTGAAATAGCAAGCAGCTACAAGTACCTAGGCACAGTGGTCGATCATAAATTTCTATTTGAGTAAAATACAGATGCCATTTGTAAAAAGAGCCAGCAGCCTCTGTTTTTTCTAAGAAAACTTCAATCTTTTAATATATGCAAGACGATGATGACCTTATTTTATAGGTCATTTGTGGAATCAGTTTTAACCTTTAATATGGTGGCTTGGTTTGGTAATCTGAACACTAGCAACAGGGACAGATTGTGCAGGATAGTGAAGGTTGCTAGCAAAATCATTGGTGCACAGCAGAAACAACTGAAAGACATATATACCAAAAACAAATTGTACGTAAGACCAACACCATTATGGAATTGCCACGACCATCCTTTATACAGTAAATTTGAGCTCCTTCCATCAGGGCATCGATTCAGAGTACCCAAATTTAAGTGCAATAGAACAAGAAACTCCTTTATCCCTACCTCCATTAATCTGCTGAACACGCACAAGTAATGACACTGCTCTTATGTGCTTAACTTGATGACATTCTTGTTATAATTGCCTTTTATTTATTTAACCGAATAAAGCGTTGTATAATGCTATATATTGACAAATATCGATAATTGGTTATGCCCAGATTATGCACTTTATGGTCAAGTGTTTCCTGTTTGTTTTTTTAATCTCATGTCTGTTAAGTGTCTGTACTTTTATGACTGTTGTGTATAATGTTGTCTGTGTCGTTTTAACCTTTGTATACCTGCCTGCAAAGCAAATTTTCCTCTGGGGACAATAAAAGTATTGATTGATCTGCATAGCAAACTACATAGACAACTAACCTACCTTTTGAACGATTTGAACATGTTATTTCACATTGCCAGTTATGGAAATCGAGGATAATGGGGGAGATCATAACTGGCCTATGTTTGTCCTTGCAAGTAACGTTAGGCAAAATAATAGCTACTGTATGAAATGTCTGCTTCGTCTTCCAAAGGATGAGGGCTACACCTTTCACTTTTATGAACTCCATTTCAAACCTAAAGAAACACATTACGGAAAGTCATCTGTGTATGACTTTGGAGTTGTTTTCGGTAAAATACAACAAAAATAATTCTGCTTGCCAAGTTAAATAGCTAGCTATATGTAGCCAGCTAGATAAATTGGGTAAAAAAAAGGTGTTCTTATAAGCAAGTAGAGCGACACTGTTTATTCCATTCCAAAACTAAACGTTCAAATTTCCCTCATAAAATCACAATCCAGCTCCAATATCTTCTATGTGTAAAGTCTCATATTCGTGCAAGAATCGTTGAGAGGGAAAATTCAGTAATGTATTTATTAAATAAATTGTGCCAGAAACAAAAGGTCTTAAGTGAGGAGGTTGTAGCCTTTTGCGTGCTTTTTCTGGGAATGTTTGTGCTTTTGTTCATACTAGAGCCGTTCTGGAAGATGAAAATATTACTAGGTTCTGACTCCTGACCCGTAAAATTGCCGGACGGTCTTGCACGGAAAATCGACTCTGTTCTGTTCACACAAGGCTAACACCGAACTTTCCAACTTACTATTAAAATTACAAGTTTGCACATTGCACAGTGAAATGGAAACCTTTACCAGTAAATTAAAAAACCAAGGGTGAACTAAAATACAAGCTGCACTGTGGGACACAAAAACAAAGGCTACATGTAGGGCTGGGCGATATATCGTAACGATAATTATCGATTGCAATAACGGCCGCTGCCAGCATGTGGGGTATTGCCTTTCTTTTCATCTTTTTTTCTTTAATTATACCTGATGCGGTAGTAATCTAAACTTCAAAACCCGTGTGAAATTCTAACGGGGAAAAAACGTCATCACTGTCTACTGCGTGTTGATAAGACGGACAATCACAGAAAGGCGTTGCGCTTTTCATGCGATTGCCAAAAACACATCACATGATCACGTGAAAGCTGTACGACCTTGCTGCTGGTTGGTTGTCTTATCAACACTCAATAGATATCAGCGGTGATGTTTTTTTCCGGAAGCATTTCACGCTGCATCTGGATGTTTGGATGTTTACTGCCGTATATTGGGTTTACTTCAAGAATAAAAGACGAAAAGAAAGGCGCCCCACACGGTGGCAACGGCCGTTATTGCATTCGATAATTATCGATGTTGTATATCGCCCAGCCCTAACTACATGTAGAGAAGCCAGGCCAGTACTTTCCATCTTTATCTTGTCGTTTTGTTCAAGATTTTACAGAAGCTTCCCATATACTCTTAATTTTGTGTGTATGTTTGGGGCTCACACTTGTGACTTGCTCTAATTGACTTGTCAACCGCAGTTAGCTACATACAATACCTTCCAGAGAGCTCACCTGCACTATGGAATCAATTGAACGCACCTGACTAGCTAATCAGAAACACCAGTGAAGCCATTTGTCCCAAACATTATGGTGCCCTGAAATGGGGGGCCGGCTATGTATAAAAAGTAATGTCATTTCTACATGGTGAAACCAAAATGCTTAAAATACCCTTTAATAAAAGCTGTGAATCTGCACTTGAACCACATGTGAATAGTTTGATTACAAATCAAAGAATGTGTAGTACAGAGCCAAATAAATAAATAAAAATACGTCTGTCCCAAACATTATGGAGGGCACTGTATTTTGTGTGATGGCATTCGGAGTCGGACGCATTACAACTGACATTTGTATTCGAATATTTGACTTTCCTTGTTTCGGATGGTTCATCAAATCCACTTCCCCGGAACATCGGTTGATGTTTAACTTTGAGCACACTTTAGTAACAAGTCGTTTTATTATGGACAACTAAATTACATACACCAACAAAAATCACTGGCTAGCACTATATTGTGAGACAGGCAATAGTATTCCAAAATGGTTATAGAAGCAATGACTTTTTTTGAACCGTGGATAGTGGGACACCTCTTGGACCTCGCGCGCTGTCTCCAGGGTTATATTATGTGACTAAGCTAGCTCGGTAACGTCAAGTTACCTACGTGGTATTTGCAGAACTGCTAACTTAATGTTAGCCCAAAACAATAGCAACATGTTAACCTGCGCGGATTAATAATGCATTGAAAATGATTCGGGTAGAAATAACGGTAATGCAACTCTTTAACCAACTTAGTCGGAACTAGCTAAGTTAACTTAATATTACAGAAGTTTCGGTCTAATGTTGTAAGCATTTGCTATCTATAGTCAACATAACCCACCTTAGCTTAGCTAACAGTTTGCTAACGTAAACGACCAGGCTGGAGCTAGCGTGTTTTATAACGTTAGTTCAAAGAGCTAACGTTACTCCTCCAAGCCTGGAATTTAGACTTTATTTTTGTAACGTTTTTTCTTAAACGTGAGATAGCAAGCTACAACTTATTCAACCTTACGTATGCCAGCTAGTTGCAGCTAGCTAGCTAACGTTAGCAGCCTTCAAAAGACTTGATAGGGAGGGAGACTCACATGACCATGCCAGCTAGCTGACTTGCATTTCGGAAAAAACAACACCTTACGTTAACCACATTTGTCCAACAGAAACATTGCCAGCTCCCTAAATAAATCATTTCATGTCTTGGCTTTGGTGGAGTGTTAGACGACAGCCCATCAAGCCACTTTGACAAATGATCACTGAATTAAGTTGAAGTTAACTAAGTTAACTAGCTAGTATGCTACAAGCACTTTGCTGTGGAAAAAGCGACAAGGCAAACCGCATAAATCCTCCATTCCAGATCAATGGGATCCCACAACAAATGAAGGATCACTCAAATCCAACTAACTAGTCAGCCATCCAGCCACCATTCGCCCAATGTAAACTGACACTGATATTCTAAAACGGAGTATATTAGTAGCCAGCTTTTTCTAATTTTACAACCGTTTCCAAGGATAAATTCAACTTTGTTTCAGTGTTCCCTTCCCTCTCACCGAGTTAGCCAGCGTGAGCTAACGTTACATTTCGAACAGCCAACTGGAAGGTTAGCTAGCTAGCTAAAATAGAATTGTCCATGCATCAAAGCTCGTAAAAAGACACCTACTGGAATTAAAGTTCAGCCAGCAACTTTCAACTAACGTGAAAGTCCTTTTTCCTGAAATTCCAAACTTGGTAGCAGTCACCCCCTCCCGCAAACTTGTTTCTTCCCCCAGCCAGGACCTCGGTCTTTACTTCACAAGCAATAACAATATGGCTTCGCGCAGTAGCGAGACTTTAGCGTCACTTGACTGAACGTGTAGAGCAAAGGGAGTGTGCGCACTAGCTAGAACGTTCCGTTTTACCGGATATCAAAACAGGACTGTAACGTTAACTTATCTAGGACTTTTAACCACAGAACTATATACTTTGTATATAGTTCTGTGCTTTTAACACAAAGTTTTCCTTGTCTCTTGAACTAGATTACAATCTGTAGATCGTAACCAACCCTTCTGCTTTATAATAAGAGGTAAAGTAGTAAACCATATCTAATATTATTATTATTATTATTATTATTATTATTATTATTATTAATAATAATAATAATAATAATAATAATTCATTAATTAATATGATTATTAATTAGCCTATAAATGAGCCATGAATGCTACACTGTTCCTTTCTTGCTACAATACCAAATAATTTTGACAAATGACAGTCAAATAGGACAGTCATTTTACCTCATGGTCTTGCAAAAATTAGAGATGAGAATTTAGATTAGATTTAGTCCATATACAACATCAGGCATTTGTTTGTTGGTGCTCCGTATCATGTTAAAACACTTCACTATTGTTGTCATTGCTTTCAGTTTAAAATTCTGAGGTCCAGCACAATTTAGATTTGCAGAGGAACCAGAATGACAACTTTTCTCAATCAGGAAGCCTCCAAGCTACAAGTTGCTGATGTGTGTTTAGAGGAGCCTATGAAAGCCTATCTGTTCTAAAAATCAGAAGTGCAAATACACTTAGGTTAGAACTAACCTAAGTGTAATAAATTGAATAGTGTGATTGGATGAACATGAGTATGAATAAGAGTGAAATTATGTGCATGCTTGGCATAAACACAAATGAGGAACATGTACAGAAGGCCTCTACACATAAATCCAACATTCACCAACGAACCAGGACTGGTGATCCTTGAGGACTAATTGCTATTCTTTCACAGCCTCTACACCACTCAACAGCAGGCAATGGCCAGGATTGGTCATTCTTGAAGACCAATAACCATTATATTACAGGAATAGATGTCTCAGGGCACTACAGATTACAGAAGCAACACAGCCTTTCCAGAGATGACACCATAATAAGCATTCTTGAAGGCAGTAGAGGCAGTCTTAGTTATTTATTTTTCTCTCAATCTTTGGTGAATATACACAGGTTTTAGTCAATTGTTGCTCATATACTCTGCAAACAACTGATTTAATGAGAATACCAGGGAAGGAAAGTCACATGCTAGTTTATTTTATTTATTGTCAAAATTAAATATAAATGTGGTATCTGGTACCTAGAATACCCTTCAATACCTGACTGCGCCACCTCCCGCTAAGTGGCAGGAGGAACCCTTAAACCCTTAGTATTTTCATTTATTTATTTATTTATTTCGGCACGCATATAGTCACACTTCATCACAATTTCTGTAATATGCCCTGAACAAACACAGTACCTGCCGAAAAGGGATACGGGAAAAAGCAGACTGCTTATCAAGGTCCCGCCCCAATTCCCAAATCAAATTTGAATGTTCACATTATACATTGTTTATTCATCAGTGTGTAGTGTGGCCGACTCTGTGGATTCCCCGAATAGAAACAATTAGCAAGAGGCATATATTATATGACAATAAGTAGAATTTTATTACAAAAATATTATATATAAAAATCCAATTAAAATACCAGAGGCATGAGGTATCAAGATATTAAGTTGATTTGATGGTGGAAAACAGAATTAACTCTCCTTAAGGTAAGAAGGTCGGGTCTGCCCGTGCACACCGCCCCGCCAGGCCCCTGTGGGAGACAGAAGAGGGGGACAGCAGGCCCAACACCAAAAAGCATGCACTACACAAGCTTAGCACAACCAAATTAATATCTGCAATATCACCTACAAAATACCACGAAATTCAGAGTTAAGTATACACACCACTTCAAAGTGTTTACACAGTGCAGTCCCACCACGGAAAGGAGACAGTGTGTCGGTGCAGACCCGGCCTTGTACAGAGTCAAGCTGTCGAAATACAGAAGACAGGAGAGCAACCTGCATTAAATGAAATGACCATCCAGCAGTATACCACACAGTAGCCTACTAAAGGTAAACCTCTAATTCCAGTCTAGTGAAATAGGGCCTATAACCCAGCAAGCAAACAGCTGGTGTAAAGGGTTTGGAAATCAAATAAACAAACAAAAAGGTAAAATAACAATAGATAACCGTGGCTGGCCTGGTCCTTTGCAAGAATACACAAACTCCCGTAGCACAGTAATGCAGAAGGAGGGAGGAAGGATTCCAGTGCAGTATATCCGAGTCTCTATAGCCACAGCAGTTTGTGGTGGTCACGTCAGTCGTAAACGTCAATTTGCTCCGGTTCCCTCCGTGAAGGACGGAACGCTTTCATCTGGCTAGCACCCTGCACGAGAGGGGGATCCACCACAACAAGGTGCGTGCAGCAAAAGTGAAGGGATCTCATCTCGACCGGTAACAAAGTTTTATCACTTCCTGATGTCATGTGACTTTCCCACTCGCTGCTGGTCATGTGACTTTCTGTGCAACTAATCACTAATCACCTCCAATATTTCCACATATAAATAGGCCATGAATATGACATAATCATATGAATAAATACAACATTTTACTGATGAGTAAATTAATTGTGAAATAATTCAATAAATTAATAATATTCAACTCATGAATAATGAATAAATGAATAATATGAAAACTAATTTCATTATTATAAAATATTATTTAATTGTACTAATTTTAACAACATGGTTACATTTAAATAAATGTTTTTCATAATATTTTATTTCAAAAGACTATGTTTATTTCATAATGGTACTAGTTTGTGACGTATAAAACCTGTATTCGGGAAGTTGCTCCAGAATTACCCACAACAAATCTGAGATAAAAAATCACACCCAGGTGGTGAAGTAAGCGGTGCAGGTTTTGAGCAATCATATTAAAAAATGCAATAGAAAATGTGTGTGTTGTTTACATGTACAAAAACAATGGCCTCTGGTTTGGTGATATTTTTACATTATGCTTCTTATTAATTAGTATACTTACAGACATTGCATTTAACAAACATGTAAAAGAGAGATAGAGATAAAAGGACAGCAATTGGTATTTCAGAAGAAACAGGAAATATGACAGTTAGTACTCTGATAACAAACAGGAAAGATTACAGTTATTACTTGAACAATAACAATGGAATTCCAAACTCAACAAGAGGGTGCATGGATTGTTGGGCCGTTCCATAACTGACTGGGTCCAGCAGAACACTGGTGGTAGATTTTGTATTGATTTTGCTTCGGGGGGTTGCTACGGCGACTCACCTTGCTAACAGGTGGAATGTTCAAAACTCCACTCTAGCAGCAGCTGGTAATTTCAATTTCAAACCCATTTTCTAACTTGTGACCACGACTACAGTTTTTAAGCTACACAAGACATATTAGACAGATGTGCAACTGGTTCCCAGGATTCCTACGGTGTGAATATCTAAGCTGTGACATGTATATTTTTTGAGATAGAGCTGTCTGAAGCTGGGCATGCTTTTCTCAAGCTACTATTGTATTCCCGGGCATGTGATGCCTAGGCGACTCCTGATTGGTTTAAATCTCATGCTACGGACGGACGGACACACATGTCACATATAGAAGCGGCTGCACCGCTTAAAAATAAAAAGGTTGTATATTTTCTTACATTTCATACAGCTATCCCACAAATGACCCCACACAACACCTTTGTATACAAAGTTGGTAGAGGACTTTTGAAAACATAGCATTATGTTTATTGAATGTTTACCATTTAATCCCACCAAATTAGCAAATCATATAGTAGTATCAAGCTGAAAAAATAAGGTTAACTGGTTTTTGCCCGGACGCAGAGCAGGCGAGCCTAAATGCCTGAATGTAGGTAACTGACTGGCTGAGTGGCTGCCTGTTCCCTGTTGTTGAAAAGCGCATGCGCAAATTGCGAGTGGTGAAAAGCACATGCACAAAATTCAAATTTTGCGGTAAAAACTTTGCTGTCTAACCCCACTTCAGTTTATGGTTGGAGGTCGCATATCGGAGGTGGTAAACGCTGCATTCCAGCTGCACAACTGCGGACTTGGCGCCATGGACACCGTTCGCAGCAAAGTTTTGGCTTTGCTAGCAAACATAGTTAAAACAGCTAACTACACCCATAACGTTTTAACTTTTAATTGTATATGTTTATCATTCAGTATCAGTATGTTGGCTGATACAAAAGGATTTCATGATGAAAAACCAAAGTTGAAGTGCTTTAAAAGCAAAAATTTTATTAAAGCAATGTTTGTGGACACCTGTGGATATGTTTAAAGATACAGGTCAATTGGCTGAATGTATAATCTTTCTCGTAGGCGTTAGAGCCCAGGGAATAGGCCTATTGTTTCACCAGCGGGAGGGGTGATACTTTTAAATCTCCTATTCATTGAATGAATGACATAATTAGTTTTCATACGTTGACGATTACCATGGACTGCTTAGTAGGTAATGTATTAACAATCAATATTTTATTGGTTTTGAGCAAATAAAAAACTTGTTTGACTGTGGTCCCGGCAAATACACGGCCTGTCAAGTGGCGAATAAATAAATAAACAGCAATTCAAAGAATTTAGCCTCCTGTTCATCGAATGGTAGCTACGTTGACAAGTTTTGTGCACAAATGTACAAACAACGTGTGACAGAGCTGGCTGTCACTACTGCAACAGACTGCATCTAAATAACCGTTTTCATATATCTCTACCGTCTTTGCCGTGTTCCACTGTCAAAACAGTTAAAGTTCCCGGTAAATATTTCCATTCAAATGCACGACACCAAGCACTTCTGGGACAACACACGGCAACATGGGTAACGCAAAATATTAATGATTAATTGTGTAATCTTTGTGAATTTTTATATTATAATGTTTGTAGAATATAAAGACCTCCACTGCGTTACAAAAATAAAGCTTTATTAGTTTACATTTCGACCCAAGAACAAACAAAACAAACAGGTAACACCAACATCACAAAGGATTCAAACAGCTACATCAGGTGGTGACAACATCAAGAGGCATCAGCCAATAAGGTGTCATCATGAACCAATTGTCACAAGTGTATAGGAAAATACAGGTCAATAGGCCTATTAAGTAAATAGGCCTATTGTTTCACCAGCGGAAGGGGTAATACTTTTAAATCTCCTATTCATTGAATGAAAGAAATTGTCAGATCACCCTTGTACAAAAAACAGAGCCAATAGCTGTTGTTCCATTGAACTAACATATTCATTTTTTCCCCCATCATACAACAATGCCGGATGGTAACATTGGACAACATAACGATGTTGATAAAGATGTCTAAGAAAGACTGCTTAACATAAACAACACAGATAATGCACTATATTTCATGCTCAAAATATAGGAATATTATATTCTACTACACCTCCTCAGAGAAAATTTTTTTTTTTTTTTCACTGCATACTATTTTTTTCTCTCTATATCCGCCATGCCTTCTCACCTGCTCCTTGCTGGCTGCATAAAGGCTTCTGGGCTGAGCTAGGCTTGCCTAGTCTTGTTAAGAGAAATACTGTGATTCATAACATGTCAAACACATCATTTCTAAAGGTATTATATTGTACCCTTCAAACCAAATGTGGAGAACAATAAGTGCCATGGAAATGGCTTTCCTAGATAGAGAACTGGATTGCTTCCATAATTAACCTATTGGAAGAGCAGGAAGGAGATCTTCCACAGACTGCACCGCCTCTTTCTCTGTGTCTCTAGCCAGTCTTGACTGAGATAAGAGGATCAGTGACGTCTCAGACGTGTTTGTCTAATCCCCCATCCATGTGGCTAGATCTTTAAATAAGGAATGTTGTTCTATAGGCATATAATCTGGTAACACGCAGGACGGGAAGAATCTTGGTATAGCATAAATGAATAGGCCAGGCTACAAAAACAAACTTCTTAATAATACGTGAAAATTTTCATTTCAATTAATCACTTCAACTGCCAATCACTTCCAATGTGCCACTCCAGAATTAGGTAGTATAAGAGAATAGAATGCGAGCAACAGAATATGTTAATGGTCCACTTGTGGAAATGACACAGAAATGGGGAAAATACACTGAAATGCTTATGCATACAGGTATGTCAGCATATGACTTCTTGCATTATGTCCTTCAGTTCATATCATTAATTATAAATATCAACAGCAAATGTACTTACCATGAATTCATAGACTTAGCAAACCTTAAAGTGACTTAATTAGTGACAGGTACCAGCAGTCTATTAAATGTGTTCTACAAGCATCATTTGATCATGCACAAAACACAAAAAAAATAAAAATAACATTACGTACAAATTCAGATATCAGATATTCACTGCTAATCACACATTGTTCTGCAGTCTTCTAATTATTATCCTACCATGTTTAGGTTTGCTTTTGTTTCTGACATTCAGCTTCTTTCACTACACTGCCGTGATAGGATACTCTCAGCAAAAAAATTTTAAATACCTTCTGTACAATTGGCTAACAACAACATTATGTAGTTTAGATATAATAGTATTATCAAACAAATGATGCAACATACCAGTTTATTTGAGGGCAAATGCTAATACACTGCACAAGGTGCCCACCTAAATTCAGTAAACTTGTTGCAATTGGTAGAAGATATTTCTTAAATATATTATTCTTGCACAATGAACATTTAAATGACAGTTTTGAGACTGCAGAAAGGAAGGAGCGATGCTAATCTATGGCTTTTTACCCATTGACGTTATGTGACCAGAATCCATCTGGAAATACTAGTTTGATCTATAGGAATCTATGGAGGCCAGAATCTCCCCTCAGTTGGAGTACATTCTAAGCCACTCACACCAAAAGATGAGGAAGGCCTGAGCTGGAAAGGTGCAGCTCATTATGGAAACTACAAACACATCTCTCTACGTAACCAGAACTGACGTTACTGCCTGATAATGCACCTTGCAGTCAATCAGAACTCCCTATATCATAAATGTTGAAATCTCTACACTGGTAGTTGCCAGCAGATAAGTGAGGGTACATTCTCAGTATTTCAAAACCTTTCTCAGTAGATTGGAAAGTTCGAGTGGGGTTTTGAAACTCCAGTGAAATTTTGACTTGTGAAGGCAAGAAGTATAGTAAAAGGTATCATGCTTTGCTTACTCAGAAGTAACAAATATTTGTACTTCACTTACTGGAAAATTTTAAGCTGCACGTTAAGTAACTTTCTCTCACACCGAGGGCTGTGTGAACCCGACATGCAAACTTTAGTGTTATAAGAAGTGGTGCTTAGCTTTGCGTGCTTTGGAGAGGAGCATGTGCTTGTCTGTAGTCCCCCAGATTGATAGAACAGTTTGCAGCGATGAGCTTTGATATATATACATGCATGTTTTTTCATTTCAATTTAGGAAAAAGAGGGGGGGGGGCATACAAAACATTATTTAAAAGTACATTTTTAAAAATGTCAGTTATGATGCGAAGCTAGGTCGGGCAGACAACTGGAGAAGCGCCAAATTGTGTCAGCTCACATGATGCTACGTCTCAAATGGGAGGGCTATTTAAATCACCAACATTACCTGAATTTGCCATCATGCTGTTGCTGGTGCTGCTGCTGCCTGCTATGTGCTTTGTGCTACATTGCTAACATGCTTGGCTTTCTCTGCATATCTCCGCATTTATGCCTCTCAGGGAGGTTTTTGCGCTCCCACCACCACCCCAGCATCCACATGTGGGCTCTGCGTCTCATATGATCCCCATGGGGGGTGGGGGGTGTCACTGGTTTACTCCCTATTATCTTGGCTGGCTTATACTAAAATATGTTATGCAGGGCTACAGTGATTGATAAGGCAGAGTCTGACGGCAAAGATTGCTTTCACTTTATATCTTAATAAAATATTGCTTAATTAAATCGTGAATTGTCTGAGTGAAATAGAGTAATGCATACTGAGATATATACAGACTTAGTATATACAGACTGTCTTAGTAAGGTGTTGGGCCACCCACGAGCCACCAGAACAGCTTCAATGTGCATTGGCATAGAGTCTACCTCTAGTCTAGCATAGATTCTAGTCTCTGGAACTCTACTGGAGGGAAGGAACACCATTCTTCCAAAAGATATTCATTTGGTGTTTTGATGATGGTGGTGGAGAGCGCTGTCTAACACTTCTGTCCAAAATCACAAAATCAAAAACACTCCCATAGGTGTTTAAAGGTCTTGCCACAAAGTTGGGTCTTTTAACTGTTGCCACAGTTGGAAACACAGAATCGCCTAGAATGTCATTGTATGCTGTAGCGTTAAGATTTGCCTTCACCATGAAAAACAGCCCCCGACCTTAAGGTGTCCGGATACTTTTGGCCGTATGGTGTATCAGACTTTGTTGAACTTTTTATGGTATCAAAAAAAAGCAGTCCGATATATTCTCTGAACATTGTTCTAAAATGCATGAGAACAGAGAGGTTTAGCGACACATTCTTGCACAAGAATTTATCTGTATGCACCAGCAACTTTGGCATTGATAAATAAAAAATTCTACTTTCATGAAATTGATTTTAGGAAGAGCTATGGGCCCATTTGAAGGACAAGGCAAATTTAGCCCTTTTCATTTCAGAATTGCCTGTAACGTTCCGTTCCCATCCTGTCCGCTCTCCGTGTTTTTCCCTCTCCCTCCGTGTCATGTTTGACTTCCATTGTCCGTGTTTTCCCCGTGCTGCAGGCTGGGCGTGTTCCCTCCGTTTGTACTACTCCATTTCTCCACTCCTGTCTCAGCCTATCCCCTCTTTCCATTTCTGCATGCATTCCTCACACTCCGCTCTGTTCAATCACCCACGCATACATTCGCACGCTTTCCTAATTGATACCAATTACACTCCTTATTTAACTCACCTGCTGTCTTCTGTCCGGTGCCAGTTCGTTAACGTTGTTTGTTTGAAACCTCTGGTCCTCGCTATTCCTTGTCTTGTTCTAGTCGCACAGTTTGGTTCTGTATTGGTGTTCGTTCACCCTGCTGAATTGTGTAACCTTTATTTAACAGTTTGGTTTTGTCTCGGTGCTTTGGGCACTCTGCTGAACTGTTAATATCCTCAGTCTGTCCTATAATCCTATAATCTGTCTCGCTAACCACTTCTCTGTTTGAAGTCTGCCAGTCTGCAGTTGTTCGCGACTCCCTGCCTGTGTTGCGGTACCTCCTGCTCTCCACCTGACGTTGTGCCCTCAGCTGGGCTTCTGCTCTTCCACACTTCAGCTGTTCCTGCGTCCGGCCGTTGCCACTGCTGTTGTTACGGTTACGGTTGCGCTTGCTGCTGTTGCCCTGCTGCTACATCTGGGTCTGACCCGGGGTCCGCTGCACTGTCCTGCTGTTTCCACTGCTGCTCCTCTGCTCCAACAACCCAGTTGCCTGTTACCAGTAACACCCCAGTCATTCCTACTCAACTTTCATGCATAACCATTGTTTGTCATTTATGTCCTCCCTCGCTTCAGGAGACAAGTTCGAAGCATAACTTATTGGATGCCTAGCGCTCCCTCCCGGTCTGTCTAGTCTGTCCAGATCTGCCAAGTCCAGTTCCGGCTTGGAATGATTCCAGGGTGACCCGCAAAGTCCAGTTCCGGTTTGGAACGACTCCAGGGTGACTCGTCAAGACCAGTTCCGGTTTGGAACAAACCAGTTGTTCCTGTCAAGTCCAGCTCCGGTTTGGAGCAAGTCTGAAGTTCCAGAGAAGCTCTGGAGAATTCCTGTTCCTGTGTTATTGTGTACAGCTTGGGACTGCCCCAAGCTTCAATAAATAACCTTTTCTTGTACCTCTGCCTCCTTGACGTTGCGTTTGGGTTCAGCCCGTGTTCAGGTTCATGACATTGCCAATGTTTAAATGCCATGGAAACACATTGTGTGCATGTATTGCTTTGACCAAGGAGTGCAAATTAACATGCAAACATGACAGTATTAAGGGCAACATTAACAGGGAATTTCCTGGGACCTGCCACTGACACTTAAAATTACTTTCTGACAGGGAAATAGTGAGCCTATGATACTCATTTTTAACAGCAGTGTTGATGGGTGCTCTTGAACAGCAATAAAGGAAAACAACTTTTGTCCAAAAATCTGAATTTATTGCCTTCTGTACCCTGACTTTTGTTCCAACTAAGCTCTTGGGCAGATTTGATTGAGGTGACAACCAAACACTGGTCTGTGTTTTACATGTCTTGAGCATTATCAGATTAAATTCTTGAAGAAAGGTCTCATTGGAAGCCTATTTGGGCCAGTGCTCGAGTTTAAAAAAAAAGTCAAATCCAGACCAGGACTCAACTTACAGCTGGCAAATCAAGCAAATTTCATTAAGATCCACTGGAACACAAAGCATGCAAGGGCATTCCATGACCAAAATAGGAAAAAAAATATAATTTCATAATGTCCACAGCTAATACGAGTCCATGTCCAGTTCTCAGCATTCAGGTACACAACAAAGGGCTTTTACCTGCATTCAGAGACTAACATAATCAAAAAAGTTCTTGTGTTTCTTTGATTTTTTGCTTATACTAATGACTAATAAACATAAAATTGCACAAGGATCTGTCATAATCTACTGCCACCTGGTGTTCGTATTCATACCTGCAACAGGTCGGTTTGAGACATAATTGCGTTCAAATTCAGTTTTGTTCATCTGTTTAATTTATCTCTGACTTCATTGAAAGCATTAGGTGATTCATCTTAATTCAAACATGAATAGGCGAGCAAAAAAGACTATTTTTACTCGCCTCTTCATGTTAATTCAGCAATTATGTGATATCCCCCCCTCCAGTATTTAAGATTTTTTAGTATTTTCATTAACTTCCATGAATTATTACCATGGGCCCTATCTTACACCCGGCGCTAAGCTGCGCTAACCCAAACGCAAGTGTCTTTGCTATCTTACACCTGGCGCATGGTTCATTATAACGCCTTGCGTTCACGTCGTTTAAATACCATCTATTCTTGCGCCCATTACAAGTGAACTGGGCGTGTTGATCTTAAGATGAGTGGCCAGGATTATTTTTGGCGTATTTCTATCTTGAGCCAGCAGAAAGCGCTTGCACTAAAACCACCACAAACCTGGTCTAAAGTCATGTCGCAGTTGTTTACATGTTATTTTAACGGTGCATATAAGTGCGTCTACATAGGCGTGTGCACAACTCGCGTACACCCTCCTGTCTGTTACACACAGGGGCGCGCACAAGCACACTAAAAATATCAAGATTGCAATGTGAAATATTATTATTGTGTAGGCTAGCCTATATAAAAAAATGCATAATAATAAAAGGGTCCATAGGTCAAAGACCACAAAGCTACCTGTCCCTCAGCGAAGGGGAATGCCAAATTAAATTGCTTTCAGCCCACTCCATCAACATCCAGGCGATGTGCGATGGTATGTGTAAGGTTACACGTAGGCTATAGACTATTCGCAATTATCCTGGATCAATTTATGACTTAGCCTATATTTGCCAATAATTTCTGTAATCTTCTGGGGGGACAATCTTCTGTTACGGGACCATGGCTGCCCATTAAAAATGGCTTTCCATTTGCTGATAACACCTACAGTTGAAGTCGGATGTTTACATACACTTAGGTTGAAGTCATTAAAACTCATTTTTAACCACTCCACAGATTTCATGTTAGCAAACTATAGTGTTGGCAAGTCAGTTAGGACATCTACTTTGTGCATGACACAAGTAATTTTTCCAACAATTGTTTACAGACAGATTATTTAACTTTTAATTCACTATATCACAATTCCAGTGGGCCAGAAGTTTACATACACTAAGTTGACTGTGCCTTTAAATTTTTAATATTTGGTCGCATATCCTTTGGCTTTGCATGCCATGACTTCCTGATGTCTGTGACCCAACAACATCAAAAGACTCTTGATATCTTATTTTCTGGTACTCTTACAAGCGATACTATAACGTCTCTGCATTTGAATGGATCTCTATGGGAATTGGGGGGTGGGACTAGATCTAGCTGTACATTATGCTGGAATCGTATGGAATACATGATTGGTAAAATGGCTGTAAGTCATCAAGGGTCTGACGTATCAAACAAGCCTCGAACCATCACTCTGCTGCCAGATATGCATTACATTACATTACATTACAATCATTTGGCAGACGCTTTTATCCAAAGCGACATACAATAAGTGCATTGGTCATTGATGCGACTACAAAGCAAATCTGACAAAGCACAACTTTCTCACAGCGTAGGAGCTATCCCTAGTAATAAACATGAGTAGTACACACAGTAGATATGGATGGATCACTTTAAGGATTGTTTCTCCTGACAAATTTTCCTATTGAACTCTATGGAAAAATAAGTCAGGAGAAGAAACCCTTCAAGTTATCCATCCATATCTACTGTATTTCTGGCAGCAGAGTGATGATTTAAGGCTTGTTTGATACGTCAGACCCTTGATGACTTACAGCCATTTAGCCAACCAGGGGCCCTATCTTACACCCGGCGCTAAGTGGCGCTAACCCAAACGCAAGTGTCTTTGCTATTTTACACCCGGCGCATGGTTCATTATAACGCCTTGCGTTCACGTTGATTAAGTACCATGTATTCTTGCGTCCGTTGCAAGTGAACTGGGCGTGTTGGTCTTAAGATGAGGAGTGGCCAGGATTATTTTTGGCGTATTGCTATCTTGAGCCAGCAGAAAGCGCTTGCGCTAGAACCACCACAAACCTGGTCTAAAGTCATGTCGCAGTTGTTTACATGTTATTTTAACGGCGCATATAAGTGCGTCTACACCTTCCAGAGTGTTACACACAGGTGCGCACACAAGCATGACAAAAATATCAAGATTACAATGTGAAATATTATTATTGTGTGGGCTATATCAAAAAATGCATAATAATAAAAGGGTCCATAGGTCAAAGACCACATACCTGTCCCTCAGCTCACTCCATCAACATCCAGGCGATGTGCGATGGTACGAGGCAATGGCTATCCATTAAAAAGGAGCTGAGAACACCTATATCAAGCCTAATGCGCGAATTGTCATTTACACCTAATGCGTGAATTATCATTCAATTGAAAACTCGCGCACTGCAATAGACGGACATTTGAGTTCTGAAAATGTGCTTCAGATGTCATTAGCCTACAAGACAGCTCTGTTCATCTAGGAATACAGCCTGTAAGTAAATAGAATGGTTGTGACTGAAAAAAGTTCAAAACCTTGTCCAGTGAATATTGCATTTATTGTTTTTCAAATAGCCTAGGCTACAGCGGATTCGCTGTGCATAAGGTTTCTTCGATAGCCTATGGTTAAAAAACGGAGATAAATGTCACCATGTTAACTGAATTGTAACCTTAGCTATTCGTCGTCCTTCATATTTTTTAAATTACAGTGACAAGGTTTCCATACTCTCAGCTTTCCATACCCCGCTGATTTCACCTGTTATTCGATAACGGAACAAAAGATTTTAAAGAGAACTAAGTGTCTAATTAGAAACGAAAATAAATTTGCAGCACATTACACAATTAATTTACAATTAATTTTAATGCCATTATCTGCATGTGCGCTTTACAGGAGCAGGTCTGTTTCCCCTGCTGTAAATCACACTTTCCATGGTCTTCCTGGGAAAGTGGATCGTTTTAAAGCATTACGCTAGCCTACCTGTAAAACAGGTTGGTCACATTTCCATAAGCAAGACATTATAAAACAAGGGAAAATATGCTGAACCTATGGGTTGCCAACCTGACAGCTTTATTGTATTTAGTGTCATCATTAAGGCAAAATAACGTTATTTATGTTATTAATCAAAATTAGAATGCAGGTAGCCTAATGAACTTCGGATGAAGCTTGAACATGAGTTAATTGCATAATCAAACGAAATTCGTTAAACAAGCAGGCTAATTTGGTGTTTTCTAAGGTGAGACGGAAGCCATTGGTCGCTTATTCTCAGCTGTTGCAGGTGCTTTTAACGAAAATTAACCGCATATATTTTGTAAACAGCACTGTCAGGAATTACCGGGAACTCATAATGGGTAGTCCGAATAATATTGATCATAGGCTACTATTGATCCATATATTTTGTAAAATAACAGCCCTGTCGGGAATTACCGGGAACTCATAGGCTAATGGTTAGTCCGAATAATATTGATCATACTCCATTTAGCCTATTCCTTGATCGCACTAAACACGCACGAGCATGTCTGTTTCGCCATTGCCAAGGTGGAAATGCAGGCTTTTAAAGGGAATGGGATATGACATTTTGATTGGTTTATTGCATGTCACGCCCAAGACACACCTATAATTAATGAAGAGACTAGGTTCAGCTCATTTGCACGTTGCGCCATGCTTAGCGCCCAAAAAACACACCGTTAAAATAGCAAAAGTGGACTTGGACACGCCCTAAATGGACTTTACACCATGCGCTTAGACCAAGCGCTAAGATCGCCAAGATAGAGCCCCATACCTTCATTCATTATTTTTGTTTTATATATGTGTATTTTTATTTTATCTTATCACCAAAAGATGCAATATATATCACCAAAAGATGCAACAGGTACCTTTGTAACAGGTATTCTTTGTAATATTAAAGATGAACGTGCACATTTAATTTGAATTCCAGTAATGTTGCTTCTTCATGTTGCTTCTTCCTTTCACTTCCGTCACTCTGCCAGGGTAACCCATGTTATGCAAGATAATATATTTTTCCAATAACGTAAAAAAGGATACTTTCAACAAAGATTATTAAAAACTCATTACCTTAGTGACATAGTGACATAAGCAATACATCAACTCTTCACACGTTTTTGCACAACATAAACTCATATCTAGGGCAACATACACGTTTATACATTACATGTAAACGTGTATATAAACCAACTAATTCAGCACGGTTTCACTTGTATCCTCAAGTGCAGTTCAAGGCCATAAACACTGCAATATCCTTGTGATCAGCACATATACATTCATTTCATTCCTCCCCCAGTGACAAAATATGAACTAATAAATACTGGAAAGAAGCTATCACTCTGTATAGTATAAGGATCGTAATTCCAACTAAATGGAAAAATTATATGTTAATTTATATTGTAAGGAACGGGTTAGAAACACAACGAATTACTTAATTTTGGCATGTTACCTTAGTCAAATGACATAGTGAGCACCATAATTCATTGGACAGTGACACATTTTTTTGTTATTTTGGTTCTGTACTCTAGCACTTTGAGTTTGAAAGGATACAATGACAATGAAGTGCAGACTGTTCGCTTTAATTTGAGGTTATTTTCATCCAAAAAATGTGTCACTGTCCAATTAATTATGGTGCTCACTGTAGCTGAGGGAGTCCCTTTCCAGGGATTCTTTTAAGTCTTGGCCCAGAAAGAAGATAGTGGTATTTGGGCATTAGTAGCTGTTGGGAAAGCAGGTTGGTTTCTTGCTTGTTTGCTTATCGTTGTGCCTGGGCATGGATGCACATGAATCACTATACATGTGACTGAGGAATATTCCTAAAACCGCCTACTGTTAGGCTACATTTTCCAGCTGGTATTGGAGAGATGTTTTGGCCACACTGTTGTGTGCTCTCAGGTTTAGGCATAGTCTACAGCCTACAACTATAATAGTTATAAGGCATAATTATACAAACCCAACTGTGCTATTCTTTTATCAATCGACTCAAGCAGTGCAACTGTTGTAACAGAATTCATCACCAGAGCACAATTCTCCCAAACCATAGCAGTTTATCTTGTAGTGTCCATGTTAGTATTAGTAGGCGATATAATTTTGGGGTATTATTCGGCTAAAATAAAGCAGTTTGTGTTGTATTCTACACATGAAGACGATTTGCCGTTTGTTACGCTATTTTGCATACCGTTTTCAATTTGCATTAGTTGCACCCGTTTTCAACGCGTGTTATACATACTGAATATTCATAATTTTTTATTTGGATAGTCTTCGCGTAAGAATTCTGAGACGTGAAATTGATGGACTCATAGCACACACTCAAGTGCAGTGCGTGGTCGAGCTGTTGAATAGAGGATGTGGTGTTATGGACAATTATTACGTATGTATATTGCTGACAAAAAAAGGCAGAATCTCCAAGAGAACCCACGACGGCAACGATGCACCGAGACGACGTAATCCCTGTTTATTATCGTTCAGTCCAAGAAGTCAACTACTTCTAACACAATTAACTGCAGAAGTACGCAGTCCGCCCTTACGAGAAGCTGTGTGCTACCGTGGCAATGGTCAAACTGGCCCTTTGCAAGTGTAAGCTACGCAAAGGTTTGTGGCAACATTTTGAGCTTCTACGGACACACAGTAAAAGAGTTTGAATCCGCATTTTTACGCACGCAGTGGATTCTTCAGGTTGCTCGTTAGTTTCCTCACAATGATGTCATTTGCAAAGGGATCACGTAAGTTAAACCTTGGAATAATAATAATAATAATAATAATAATAATAATAATAATAATAATAATAATAATAATAATGCAGGCTAAACGTCAATATGCTACATAATAAAAATAGGCTACATAATATTTGAATCTGTAAACGAGATTTACATTTAAAGACAAATTTCCTCTTGGATGACAATAAAGAATCTAATCTTAATTTCTTTCGTGCGTCAATGCATTTTCAGTTCTCTTATAGGACAAAAAGGAGCAAAGAACTCATGCACTGTCAAGAATCTCGTGCACGAGCCAAGTCCAGACGAGACGTGGGATGTTCGTTATTGATGCTTTAGTCAACATCCTAAAGTGGACAAACTATTTTTTAACAGGTAGGCTAATTCACCGCACGGAAACTTGCACGCTGTTGTCCAAAGATGCTGGAAGAGTCAGATCAGACAAACTGTACGGTGTGTTGCTGTACTCTCACCAGCAAAATACTGATGGTTGTTTTCATGATCTTGCTGATACTCGCTATCTTGTTCGGAAACTCGGTGACTCTCACCGTTGTCCTAGGCACAAGGCACTTCCACACCCCACAGGGTTATCTAAAAGCGTCGTTGGCAGTAGCTGACCTGGCAGTGGGAATCTTTGTTGTGCCCCTCTCCATTTACGCTGAAGTGTCGTTTATGTTTCCTGATTCCGCGCCAGAATGGACAACGAATAATTCGCTGACCACTACATTTCACCCATGCCATTTTGTTGGTCCTATGTTTGCTGGCTGCACCCTGGTCTCCATCACAACTATATTCCTCCTCACCGTTGAACGCAGTATCGCAGTTTTGAAACCGCTGCACAAAGAGTCTGTGATCACGAGGAAAAGAACAAGCATCTTCATCGTTATTTCTTGGGTGGGAAGTTTCTTTCTGGCGGTGTCTCCTATTCTCTACAGTAGTGAAATTGTCCTGGAGTACAATACATGCAGCAGAATGTGCAACTATGCGGTAAAGGCCGGTGAGTTTCCGACTCAAGCATGGAATATTCTTTTATTGTTCCCTGCTTTCGATTTTACTCTCCTTGGGGCCACTGTGGTCATTAACATTCTGTCGCTCTCCTCCATCCGCCAACATTCGAAAAGAAGGAAGCATTTAGCCGGAACGGACTGTAAGAGAGTCACCAGACCCACGTTTTCCGACGTCAAAGCTGCTAAAACTATAGGAATTTTGACACTGGCGTTCACCGCTTCGTTCACTCCTATTGCGGTCTTTGTTGTTGGAAACGTAGTCGGGAACGTATGGTGCAGTTTTTCTTTCTTCGCTTTCTGGATATTGACTACAAACAGTTGCTGCAATGTAATAATATACAGTGTACGAGATCAGAAGTTTAGGCACCGCGCTCAGCAGTTGCTAGTACCTTCACACATGCAGAAAAACGTAGCGGGTTGAAGGTTTTTGAATGGTTACAGGAACAGGTGCACATTGAATATTGCAAAAGATAAAAATGTATAAAAGATTGCAGGGTATATTTCAAGTCTTGCGTCTATGGGCTTGTGTCTGATACACAGAATGTTAGCATACTTGGTTTTAAATGTGCGTGTTCTTTAAATAAATGTGCTTATTACTTGAAGTTGTGCTCAGAGAAGTGGAAAAAAAAAAAACAAGAATCAGTTTCTCAGGTATATGTCAAAGCATTAGATTTGTTTTGACATTATAAAATAATTCCACTCCAGTAATCAAAAACTCACTCTTCAATTCAATCTAACTGCAGGAAAAAGGCCTCCAAATTCTAAGTAATCATTCCATTCCACAACATATAGTTAAAACTCCAAACAAAACAACCGACACACCTACATATACACACAGCATGATAATTTTCAAGCCAACCCAAACATTTTTTTACAGTGTACTTGGATCAAATCCAGTTATGACAATATCTTTTCAGAAAAGCGAATAATCAGATTTTAGTTCTAAAATTAGTTTTAAATGTGGGTGTTTTTATTGCAATTCCACTATATATATATTCCAATCCTGTGTTCCTTTCTAAGTTCCATGTAATTATCATACATCCCCAGATTGTAGGGATGAATGATTGTACTACTAACTAAATCGTTCTAATAAGAATAGGCTAAAGATATGGCATCGCCACTCATATGCACGCACATCCTCACGGGTGCACACACAGTAACATCGGAACATAAGGGCTGTCATTGGTAATCTTCGATTTGAAATTACTAAGGCCGACTTGATCATGTTTTGGGGATTAGAAGCCGCTGAGCCTCCAATCTTTGGGTGCTCGTCCTAATGCGCAGGTCTCAAGCCGTGTGGTCCCGACCCGAGCTAGCAGTCACTGAGCAGCCACAAGAAGGAGGGCAGATGGGCCGGCTATTGTTTTTTAATTCTTTCTTTTCCCTGCATGCTTAACGCAGGATTGTTACACATAACTCCAAAACCAGAACATCTGCCTTTCTGAGCAGGGTCCCTCAAAAATGGGGAGAGTCCCCTGGAGAATGGCCCAGTCATGTTTCTGAACAGATGGGATTTGCAGGGATATCAGTGAGGTTTTTTCCCCCCTTGTGTTGTGGCGTAAACAGCTGGGAAACGTGCAAGATAAAAGTACAGGTTTCATAGTTTTCGGTGGTGTATACAGTGCTACAGTTCTCCTTCAGCTGTAGGTATAACAATTCAATACGATCCAGGATGGATTCTTCTCATTTATATTACTTTTAGTTTCCAACGTTATTTACGAAGTTTTATCTTGACGTTTTGGGCTTAAAAACCACTTTCCCAGAAGGAATGGATATATCTTAAGGATATTTAATCAAAATATTGAGGTGAGCAGTTTATTATATATAATTAAATTAATGAAATGTATAATTTAATAATTTCCGTAAAGCCCGCGTTACCGCTAGGGGGCGTTCACATAAACCACAGGACCAGGACGGCATTATTTTCATTTATTTGGGGACTTACAGAACAGAACGGAATTAAATGTATAGTATTTCATAAACATGATTTATTGCTCTGCATCACACAATCATTACTCACCATGCATGCTGCCAAACAAAATTATTTCCCCCATGCCGGAAATAAAGCCGTTTCATTAAGATTGGTCATCCAATGAACCTTTGTCATGCTGTAGCTATCCACAATTATACCCAAAAAACCTGCAAAAAACCCATTTGCTGTTTCAAAGAACCTTAAAACAAGTCAATTCCCTTCTTTATCTGTTGTTCTGTTTCATCTGACATTGACAGTTTCAGCCAGTTTGCATACAGTTTTCTGATATCTTTCCCATTTTAATTTGATAGCTTGAACAACAGTGATCTTTGCTGCCATCTACTGCACAAGAAATGTGACATTGCATACTACAGTGGGGACAGAAAGTATTCAGGTAGTGACACAATTTTTGTTATTTTGGCTCTGTACTCCAGAACATTGGATTTGAAATGGAACAGTGACTATGAGGTTAAAGTGCAGACTTTCACCTTTAATTTGAGGGTTTTTACATCCATATCCCTAGCCATTCAAATGCAGAGAGGTTATAGTATCGCTTGTAAGAGTACCAGAAAATAATATATCAAGAGTCTTTTGATGTTGTTGGGTCACAGACATCAGGAAGTCATGTCATGCAAAGGATATGCAACTAATTTTAAAACGGAGAAAGGGGAAAAATTATAAGACCCCTACCCCTTGTTCCACTGTCTACTCCATTCCTTCAATTAAACCCCCTCCCCCCACCCTGCTCCACCATCCCACACACACATACACACACACTTCTACTCTAGAATTTTGTCTACACCTGTCACCTGTCAATTATATTAATTGGCTGTACAGATCGCCCCATGAAGGGGGTTGTCCTCCACTGAAAAATCTGACAAGAAATATTCATAGCAAATGTTTCTACATCTGCTGTCCTGACATGATCTCTCAGAATCATGTTATGTCTGAAACCCCTGTCTGAAATATGTGAATATGCAAAAAACTCTCAGCCTGTGAAACATAATTATGATAACAAAATGCCTATGTCATGAAACTGAAAAGTGATGATATTTTGATTGTTATTTCAACAATTAAACTCTAGTGGACATTGGAGTAGGCCTAGACACAAATGTTTTATATGCCCACCAAAAATGTCAGAGAAATGTTAAATAATCTATGTATGATGTTGATGTTGTTATTGATGAATACAGTGAAGAGTAACCAATTATTGTTGATACCATTCTTGTTAATGTTAATAAAGACAGGCTAATAATTGCATGAAGTACTTTAGCTAATGCCATTTTATGCTGTGTTTCTTTTTACTACAGCCTAAATAAACGCAATGGTTGGATTGGCAGTTGCTTGATTTTATTTGTCGTAAAACCTCCGGTACAGAAAGTGTATTTTGCTCAATTTTGATAAAGTCTTATTAAAGTCTTATTATTTGATATAATAGAACTCAAAACCATAAATTAATTGCTAAAATGCAATTTAGACATTCAATGAACACATGTAGATATTTTCCAGCAATGACAATATGCATTTGTTGTAATATGCTGACCAATGTCAACTACAACAACACATACACTGCCTGGCCAAAAAAAAAGTCGCACACTCTAATATTTCTTTGGACCGCCTTAAGCTTTGATTACAGCGTGTATTCGTTGTGGCATTGTTTCAACAACCTTATGCAACGTCACATTTATTTCCATCCAGAGTTGCATTTATTTTTGGCCGAGATCTTGTATTGATGACAGGAGAGTCTAACCACTCCGTAAAGAATTCTCCAGCACATCCCAAAGACTTTCAATTGGGTTAATTCATGTGTGAAAATGATTCCTCATGCTCCCTGAACCACTCTTTCACAATTTGAGCCCGATGAATCTTGGCACTGTCGTCCCGGAATATGCCCATTGATGGGATAACCTGGTCATTTAGTACATTCAGGTACTCAGCTGACTTAATTTTATTGCTGCATAACGTTGCTGAGCCTAGACCTGACCAATTGAAGCAACCCCAGATTATAACACTGCCTCCAGAGGCTTGTACAGTGGGCACTATGCATGACGGGTGCAACAGCGACTTTTCTTTTGGGCAGGCAGTGTATATTGCTACAGTAATCAACAGGATACTGCCCTCTGTGGGATTATACACTGCACCCGTCATGCATAGTGCCCACTGTACAAGCCTCTGGAGGCAGTGTTATGATCTGGGGTTGCTTCAGTTGGTCAGGTCTAGGCTCAGCAACATTATGCAGCAATAAAATGAAGTCAGCTAAGTACCTGAATGTACTGAATGACCAGGTTATCCCATCAATGGGCATTTTCCAGGACGACAATGCCAAGATTCATCGGGCTCAAATTGTGAGAGTGGTTCAGGGAGCATGAGGAATCATTTTCACACATGAATTCGCCACCAGATTCCTGACCTTAACCCCATTGAAAGTCTTTGGGATGTGCTGGAGAACACTTTACGGAGTGGTTCGACTCTCCCATCGTCAATACAAGATCTCAGCCAAAAATTAATGCAACTCTGGATGGAAATAAATGTTGTGACATTGCATAAGGTTGTCGAAACAATGCCACAACAAATGCGCGCCGTAATCAAAGCTAAAGGCGGTCCAACGAAATATTAGAATGTGCGACTTTTTTTTTTGGCCGGGCAGTGTATATTATATACTCTTTTCTGTGCTCCCTCCTGCAAAATGGTGCTCCGGCACCCCTATTTCAAATGCTACAGACCAAAACAAATGACAAAGTGACAAGGGAATCAAACAGATTGGCAGAATTTTGCAAAGAAAGTAAACTAAACTCTGAAAGACATACAGGTGATCTTGACCTGCCTTTCTTAATAACCGGCCATTAAGGATTGTCTGCCAGGAGCAAGCAGCTCCACAGTAGTTCTGATTACTCCTGATGTCCCATTTGTGCATGGCAGAGATCATTGCCAGTGCAATTGCATGCATCTATGCACAAGGGCACAAATGCTATATTTCAAACCAATTTGTAATTCAAAAGCACACCTGTAGGCCCACCCCATTGTAGCAACATTTTCTTTCACTTACATCAAAGTGAAGAGGCTTGTTTTTGGCTTCAGTTTGTCATGCCAAAAACATCAGTGGAATTCCTTTGCACAGTACATTAGAGGCCCACCTTCAAGTGACATTTAAAAAATAAAAATAAAAGTTTTAACACCTGACAATGCTTGTTTTTTCTCTTTTTTACAGTTAATCTGATAATGTTCTACTAATTTAGTGCCGATTTAACCTTTTGGTTTTCTATTTATTTTTAGATTTTTAGCACATACACCATAAAATGTGTTGTTAAGTTATTGAATTGTGATCATTCATTAGGGAGGGCACAAACGAGCAGGTACATCCTATCAGTTGAGTGTCACTTTACAGTCTGAAATTTGCTGCTTAACTGACACCACTGGTGCAGACAGATTGCAGGCAGTTGATCAATCAGAGTTGGTGCTGTTGAGCAATGAGGCAAGGTGCATATTTGTGGGCCGAGTACCTATATGGGTGCCGCTATAGCAAATTATGGATCACCAATCAATCAGTCAGCACTGGCATGATCTGGGGTCAAACTGGGCTGTGGCCACTGTACTGTACAAAAATGACTCAACTGCTTACACCACTGGGAGCTGTAGCTTTATTTTGTTTCGCTTTACACATCTGCATTTCACATAATTCTCTCCCCTCCTGGTTTCAATTAAGGCTTCTCCTTGCCAAGCCCTCCTGTGTCTCAGTTGGGCATATTATCACTGCCCTGACCATTTCCTAGACAAGCCATATTCAAAATATATACATTCTTGGTTTTTGCCCCAATGTAAAAAAGGAACATTTATATGGAACCCTATGATCATTCAAGGCCATATTGCAGTTTTTCCCTTGATGAAAAGAAGCTCCCATGGAACAAGTCATTTTACCACAGTCGTCTCATTAAATGTCTTGACCTTGGGAATCCCAGCCTCTGATGTCCGTCTATGTGAGCATCAGTCCAGCTACAATACAGTTCTCTTCATTGAGCTGGAGACTGAATGCTTTCTACACAAAATCTAAAAACGATGTCCCACGGTGGGGGGGACAAAAATCCATGTTCGAAAAAGGAATAACTGTAGCTATTACACAAATGCTTTAATATGGCAAATCTTCAATGGTTCGCTGCAACATAATAGCAGCAAAGCTAAAAGCACGACAGTCAGTATGTCTTCTTCCAAGACCGGAGGTACAGCTGGATGGGAAGCAAAGGGTTTCTCTTTAGTAAACTTGGATGGAAGATGTCAAAGTCTACCTTCCTCACCCGCTGCAGGTAGTCCTCCAGAACAACCTGCAACAGTAGAGAGAAACCAGATCAGTGCCGCTCCACACATGCTCAATTACATGAACGTCCACATAGGCTATACGTATGTTATACCGATATTGTATTGAGCTGTTGTATGGAGTTACAAGTGTGTCTTACTAACCCATACAGACTGGGCATCATGAGATGTAAGGGACAATATAACAAAATCTGGCCAGATGCGTCTGTCACTGCCGGACAAATGGACGGACAGTCAAACAGACGGATGTTCGTCATTACAGAACCACCTCAGCGGAGATAAAAAATCACTCATGATATATCACATATAAGCCAAAATACCATTTGCTGCATTGTTAAAACTCCAGAAGGGCATTTGAGGATGCAGAGTAGTGACCTAACACCAGGACGTGGACGGCACACAAGCTCTGCGCTGCCCCACATGGCCGCCCACTCACTCACTGCGCCTGCCTGCGCATGCCCTGATGAGCAATAGAGTCGCTCACCGTCACCAGGAAGGCGGACGTGGCCACTGCGGGTACATTTTTGCTGAAGGACTGGGCCTGAAAAACAGGAATTCAGGCACGTGACTTGTGGAAAAGTCAAACATATTAATTCTCAGCCCTCTATAGCACCTGTGATAAAACACTGACTGCTGAAGCTACATCAAACAAGAGGACTCCCTCAAGGGAAATATACACTCTAAACTAATTGAAATGAAAGACTAATTGAAAAAAATAAATTTTCCGGAATGATCTACATGGCTTCTGTGAAAAGTGTAGGGACAACAGGAACTACAATTCCATACAGTCCACAGGAGGCTCCTCCTCCACGTTGGAAGTGACGTAGGACGTTGTACCAGTTGTGATTTCCGCACTGTAACGTGATACTGCACAGCGGAATGCGCGACTGGCAATATAGTTTATAAAGGGGCAACACGGCCAGTTCTTCCCGCAGTTCAGTTCTTCCCAGTTCTTCCGCTCAGCTCGACAGGGCCTTCACTGTCTCGTCTCATGGCCCCGTGCGGCCTGCACGCCCGGGGACGAGCCCTCGCTCCACAAGGAAGCACAGTCGTCCATGACACCGATCCAACTGAGCAAGGCGGGCTCATCTACCTCCGGCTATCGGCCACGGAGGACCAGAAACGAGACGCAAGGAGGCAACGCGAGCACCCGGTGGTGAAGAAGAACCACCAAGCGGACCACGCAGCCCCTTGTCCTGCAGCAGAGCACCGCCAGTTAGTCCCCAAAGAGGCAAGCGGTCTGCAGTAGGATGACACTGCATAGTTCGGGAGAAATAATGCGACCAGTTCCATTATCCATCCATACAAACTGCAACCCTGACGTCAAAATGAACCAGTTCCAGGGACCCAAGATGAGGCGGCCGGTTCCCCTATCTATCGCAACCCTGCAAACTTGCCACCACAGGATCAGGGCGACCGGATTTCTCCTTTTCATTGTGAGTGCAATCCAACGGAGAAACCATTTAACGGACTTTAATTCAAGTAAGGCTGTAATATGGGCAATAGCGTATTAGTTAGCAACCGCAACATGTTTGTGGCTGGATGTATGTAACTGCTATTGAAAGGTTAATGTGTGTTCTGTAAAAGTTTTGTGTTACCGTTTTACTTTGGATGGTTTTAAGCCATCCACCGCGCTGCGTTAGGTTTAATGCATCATGCACAGAACGTATCTTGCATGTGATCTGTCTTTAAACACTAACCAGTCGTAATCCTAACACTGCACGCTGATCTCAACGCACACGCATCGATAAGCTTACGGCTATCCCTTATGTGTACGGTATGGTTCATGCGCCACCATTAGCTAGCTCCAGCAAAAGCTAGCTTCAAACCTCCCTCCATTTTAGTTTCTTTGTTCTCTCTGAACACGTGTCCGAGGCAACCCCCTACACGCAGGAGAACATGGAAACCCCACATGCGCCCAACGTGACACACACACACACACACACACACACACACACACACACACACACACACACACACACACACACATAGTTTGTTGTACATTATAGTAGTGAATCGCACCTTGCTCTGTTTGGTATTTTGTGTTCAATAAACTATTACATTTATACAAGATTGCCTGTATTAATGTTGCTCTTGTGTTGAACTGAATCAGCCAATGCTAATCGCAGGATTCCCCAAAATGCCTTCACCTTTTAGCTGGATCATTTATATTAATTCGGTATCAACTGAGTACACATATTGTGATTTTGCTAAGACAATTATTAATGTGTCATTTTATTGGTAATTAATTTAATTATTAATTCAAGTTACCCATTTTTAGTTAGTATATTCTCTTTTGAGAATAATATACATTTTATGAGACTGATTTATTATACAAAAACCATGCCACCAGTTGTATAAGGATGGTAGTGGCATATCGCAGTAAATATAGAGGTATGTCCCCTACATTTTTGGTACCCCGTGTATAAATTTAAATGAATATTCCCTACAAAAGGAAGCAAAGCCCATGTAGAAATAACCTATTCTGCCTGCTCCTTGTGTGTTTTACAAGACAGCCATTTTACAAGAAGCAGTGCCTTATTCAAAAACCATTTAAACAAGGGGCTTGTGACTGAGCTCTCTTACGAAACAAATGATTGAACCTGAAAAGAAAACACCATGACTGAGTTACGAGCTTGATAGGATGCAGAGGGAATATAAAAATTGCGCATTTTTACCCTTCAGTGAGGAAGAAGCAGTACAAAAAACTTGGCTGGGGTAAATTAAGTCGAGCTCAACACGGCTGGACTGCTTATATGTGTTTCCATAGAAGTAGTTGCTATGGGAAAGTTTCAGAGTAGGGCACGTACATGCTGTAGATGTATGTGGGCCTGGCTGGCAATGTCATACACCACGTCCTTCACATTCTGTTCCTGGCTCCCTCGAATGAAGTCCTCTTGTGAAGCGCCATGCTGTGGTGGGACAGAGACCAATTTCCTCAAGACCACAGACCTGGAACACGCTTCCCAGGATTCCACTTTCCACACCAGTCAGGATGCACACATCAACCACAAAAAGCTTTACAAAAAATTATATTATAGCTACTTAGCAGACATTCTTATCCAGAGCAACTTAGTTTTTTTTTTACACATACAATCAATTTAGCCATACTGAAGCACTTCATTTTAAATACCTTGTTCATGGGCACAATGGCAGTTTCCACCTTGGAATCAAACCTACAACCACACGGTCGCCCACTCACTGCGCCTGCCTGCAGCAGAGTCGACGAGCAGCACAGCACCGTACCGAGCACTTCAATTTTCTCTTTGAGGTTGACAGGAAACTGCTGTGCCATAGAGGTGGCCCACGGATGCCATCACAATGGAATTTCATCAAATGCAGCTCAACTGAACTTAGCCAAGGTTACAGCACTGTCAATGAAAGTGGCCATTAACCTCTCTAGCTATTGTGTGGGAGGAGGTCATTTCAAACACAGTTTTAAAGCAAAGGGTCCTGCATTGGGCTGAAATTGCATTCAAGACCCAGACAGTGTATATCCTCTAAGTGCAAATTACTATTCACACTCACACCTACTCCCACAAATAAACTAGTGAATGCCAATGAGCAATTATTCTAAAACAGCGTGAGCCTATTTTTTTAATCAAAAATGTGTTTGATATTTATGCTCATATATCACATGAACACATGAACGTTGTTATCCCTGAGGTGTTTACAAAACCACGCTGTTTACAATAACACATTTTATTAAACACCATTTCCCTCAAAGAAAATTCCTGCTCTTGTTTTTTTCCAGGGCCTTCTTTAAATCGCCATTCATTTAAGGCCTTCATTAATGACTTGCTTGCAGCTTGGTTGAAACTCTTTTCTGACTTTTGTGCAGCATATTACTTGCCCTACCAGTGGTAATTCTTGTCTGAATCTATGCTGTTGAAACAGTCCTGGGGCTTACCGGGCAAAACCACTACTTACATAAGTATCTACATCCACAACATAATTCAGCTGCTACCTCTGTACCAACCTAAGCTGATATGGAACCTATCTAAAAAGACTGCGATGAAAGCATGGTCGGTGCAGGTTACTAGGACTCTTTGCAGGTTATTAGGACTCTCAGAGACTGGTACACCCTCACAGACCCAGCAGCAGACATACAGATCCTTTCCAAAAAATTAGAATATCATGGAAAAGTTTTTTTTTTCCATAATTCCATTCAAAAAGTGACTTTCATAGATTATAGATTCATTACACACAAAGTGAAATATTTCTAGCCTTTATTTGTTTCATTTTTCATAATTTTGGCTTACAGCTCCAGAAAACCCCCAAAACAGTATTTCAAAAAATTAGAATAGTGTGTCGAAAATCAGCATTTACTTCAGTTATTTCAGAGAATGAATGTTTTAGAATGAGTGTCACACTCTAATCATCTAATTTACTCAAAACACCTGCAAAGTTTTTCTACAGATGTGTCGTTAAATTGGACAGGTATCTCAGTTTGGTTCAGTATGGGGAAGACTGCAGACTTGACAATTGGCCAGAAGACCATCATTGACACCCTCCAGAAGATGGGTAAGCCACAAAAGGTCATCGCTAAGGAGGCTGGCTGTTCACAGAGTGCAGTGTCCAAGCATATCAATAGAAAGTTTAGTGGAAGGGAAAAATGTGGCAGGAGAAGGTGCACAAGCACCTTCACAAGTGGGACAAATGGCGTGTAGTGTGTCTTGGAGTACTGGACATAGAAGATGTGGAAGATGTGTACCTGTTTGGATTCATGATGTTGGGCCTACTCGGCCTGGGATTTGGCCTGTTTTTGGTGCACCGACAGCTGAGAAAAATGGGGTTTGACGTCTCTGGAAACAAGGAAGTACTGACCATATTGAGAAAAATGAGGTCTGACATCTCTGAAACCAAGGAAATAATGGCCAAATTACAGGCGGAAATCATCAAGCCTCCAGGGGCCAGTGCAGATGATAGTGATGGGTAATGAACTCTGCGATTGGCACTCACACCTTCTCACACATAATGCACTGCATTTACAGGGGACACTCGAGCATCATAATAACGAAGAAACGGACACATTTATTTGGACATTATCTGAACAATATTCTGGACTGTTTGCTGTTGTAAAATGAAACAAATTGTTTTGACTAATGTATGATATGTACATTTAAATTCGACTTATTTGGACTTTATTATTTTATTTATTTTATTTTATTTTTTCTCTTTCTCGGACTGTTTTGTTATAAAGCAAATTCAGCTATGCTGTTGTGATACGAAATAATCTGTTTTAAACAATGTATAATGTGAACATTCAAATTTGATTTGGGAATTGGGGCGGGACCTTGATAAGCAGTCTGCTTTTTCCCGTATCCCTTTTCGGCAGGTACTGTGTTTGTTCAGGGCATATTACAGAAATTGTGATGAAGTGTGACTATATGCGTGCCGAAATAAATAAAATTTAAAAAAAAATTTTTTTTTTATAAAGCAAAAGAGATGACCGTAGGCTTCAGCGGATTGTCAAGCAAAGACGATTCCAAAATTTGGCGGAGTTGCAGAGGGAGTGGACTGAGGCTGGAGTCAGTGCTTCAAAAACCACCACGTACAGAGTGTGACACTCAGTCTAAAACCTTCATTCTCAGAAATAACTGAAGTAAATGCTGATTTTCGACACACTATTCAAATTTCTTGAAATACTGTTTTGGGGGTTTTCTGGAGCTGAAAAATTAATTATGAAAAATGAAACAAATAAAGGCTAGAAATATTTCACTTTGTGTGTAATGAATCTATAATCTATGAAAGTTTCACTTTTTGAATGGAATTATGGAAAACAAATTTCATGATATTCAAATTTTTTGGAAAGGATCTGTATATGTGGCCCCGGAGATAGTCTCAGATTAAATCCATTTCTGTTAAGATGTGGTTATTTCACAAAAGCTTGTTAAAGTATACTCCAACAACAAACTGGGTAACAAAAGAGAGAACACAAGTGCAAAAGCATTTAAAACAAAAAATGTTGAATGTTGAAAATGTTGGTAAATTGAATGCGTGCAAAGTTCAGGGGTTCGACTACGAGTTGTAAAGAGTTAAAATCACGTGCTGGGCGACTGGCACATCCCTTTCACACAACTTCATTAAATATGCAGATGATGTGACTATAGTCAGGCCTTTAAACATACAAACCCCAATTTCAAAAAAGTTGGGACAGTATGTAAAAAGCACATAAAAGCAGAAAGCAGTGATTTGTAAATTCTCTTTTACATACATTTAATTGAAAATGGTACAAAGAAAAGATATTTAATGTTTTACCTGACTTATTTTTCCATAGGGAAATGAGTCAGGAGAAACAACCCTTAAAGTTATCCATCCAACCATCTACGGCATATCCATCTGAGTGATGGTTTGAGACTATTATAGGTATTATATATTATTATCATATTTTATAATACTTATTTATATTTTTTAAGACATGGAAATGCCAACCAAATGAATTTCCCTGACGTGGAAGAATAAAGCATCGTATGACTTCATTTAATTATATTTATTGTCAGTCCACATCTTAAGGGCAAGTATGCAGTCTGAGGACAGGCTATTATGCCGATAGCCCCTCGCTTGTTTAGCTGGTCGCCATGCGTGGAAACGTGGTACTCACTTTGCATTCATGACACAGCAATCTTTCAATCACTGGCCTTTAAAGCCTGCATTTAAGCACATGTTGGCATCGAAGACAACGATCTGTGAGCTGCATGTAGCAACAGCGTCATCTTCTGGAGGGCTTTTAAAATAACCTGAAAATAGGCCCTTGTTACTCATAACTGTAACATGAATTTTCTTGCTTAACCCTTGTGTTGTCTTATTATGCATGCACCCCGCGGCGTGTCCACTGGGTCAAAAATGACCCACCCTCACCAGATCACTTCTGATAAAGCTTCATTGAATTTTAAACCCTAAATCTATTTTTCATGTAGAAACAACCTGTCATCCATCAATACATCAGTGAGTGAACTGTGCTTTACCACTTCACAGTCCAGACAGACTGTATCTATTCAGTATACACCACTCATTTTTACTACAAAACACATCATAACAGATTTTTTGGTTTGTTGCTGTAATGGATGTGTGGCCCTAAATTTTGATTATGACTTCTGGTTTCATAAATGCACGGTTAAAAAAAAGACATAAGACAATCTTTGCACCTTGATGGTGAAGGTGATGGCGCTTATATAAAACGTTTTTTCTAATGGTAGTGTCACTCCAGGGAAAGCTATCAGATTTAATGTTGAAAAAATGTAATTTAAGGGCTTTTCACAGCTGAAAAGGGTCATTTTCAACACAAAGGTTAAATTTCTTTTAATGTACTTCCTGTTTTTCTGTCACATTCTACATTTAAGTAAAACAATCTGTAGAATCCCATATCCTGACGCTGGATTTATGTAGCAACAGGTGGCTGAAACAGCACTGGTTTCATTTAATTGCATGGAAAATATTTTCTGAGTCGAGGAGAGCTGAAATCTCAATTTATTTCTGCTTCTCGCCATATGGGTCCCTGTTATTCTCTGTCTTTATCCTGATGTGGGATCAGGTGATGCCAGCAGAGGCAAATAGAACCCGAGCCCCCTCTTGCTGACTGAGGTGCGGCCGCACGTGCCGCCGAGCATCTTGGAAGACGGAAGGGGAGGGGAAAACAGACTGGCTGCCACTCACCAGCATGCAGATGTCCATCGGGAGGTAGACTTTGCGCCGTCGGCTGTTGTAAGGGGTGGCTCTCAGACACGTGACAATCCCGTGGGCCTTTCCAATGTGGCTGGCAGCGTGGTCTGCGTGGACGTTTGTAACACCTACACACATTTAGACATGCAAACGCACGCACGCACACACACACACACACACACACACACACACACACACAAGCGGGAGGGAATCAGTCCAGTATTTTTTTGTTTCTTTTTTATATTTGCCAGCTGGGTCAGCAGTTATTACCACTGGGCTCTGTGGCCAAGGCACTTGTTGATGGACTAACTGAGGCGCAAAGGCTGTCCAACTGTCGTTTAGCGTGAGACGTGCAAGTACCATGGAAAAGGCGGTGAGTGTTGCCCTTCTCTGCGGTAGAATATCCCGGTACAACTAACAAATGGATGTAGGATTGTAACACGTGCAGTTTCCCCAATCCAGCTTCCCATGTCATACAGACCTACGCACATCGGCCCCGACAAAATGCGTTTCTGTGGGTCTTTGATTGCATTGTACACAAGGGCCCTCCCTAAGGTTCTCGGATTCATTCTGTTCATTTGAGTCCACCCAGGAGACAGTGCCCCCTTGCAATCATAGATGTGAATTCACTCTATTGTATCCCATGGAAGATTTCTGATTCAAGGCCAAAGCAGTCTTTGCTTTTTCGAACGTGCGGCACCGGAGTGGAGAGTCACGCGCCTCGTGGATGCGAATGAAAACGATCCCCGCGATTCTTGTCGCTGTAAATGACGTCCAAATATTCACGGGCATTAAAAAATGCTTAACACATATGGAAAATCGTTTTGCATAGTCGAAATGAAACTTAGATCACTGAGGACACGGACTTATGTTTTATTTTAGGTCCACAAAAATGCTTGATGGATTTGTTCTGTCTGTTTTTAGGTCACATTTTCCAATTTTTCCATCACAAAATAGATAATTTCGATTAATGTATTTTTTTTTTTTTGAAAAATCAAGAAGAAATATTATGCATCTTACAGCACAATAAATTACTGTATTGCATTACTGCATTGGATCAAGAGATTGTTTATAAACCAAGCTGAAATATGCCTATATTTCTTTTTTGCATTTATAACACTGTGAGGTATGCTCACAGTGTGCAAATTTTAACCTGTATATAGTCACAAATTATTTTTTTGTTCATTTCTAAACTGATCAAAGGGCCAATAGCGCATCCATGGCGATGTCTACTCTGACACTATATCATTGGTTTGCTTTTTCCCCATTTCACAATGTTGTACTGTTAAAATGTTGAACAGCTTATCTCTAACGTGACTCTTACCAATTTCTATCTACATTGTTGTTGTGAACGTGGACAATACTTTTCTTTATTCTATCCCCGTTTTACATTTTTTCCCCAAATTTGAAAAGCCAAATCTCATTTGCAGGCTTGTCCCGTGTCCTTTGCCACAAAACATTTGCCTCTGTTATTCTGAGGAAACATAGACTAACATGCAGACTAGACTATGTCCTCCAAAGAATGTCCTGCCAGCAGCTGATTTTTCTCCACAAATTATAAGCAACCTAGCAACTGAATCACTTGGGGGTAAAGGTCACCCACCTTGGCTAAAAAAAAAAAAACAAGCGCTCACCTAAACATTCCAGGAGGAGATAAAGCAGAGAGGAGTGGGTGTTCTCAGAATAGGCTTCCAGTTCCTGAAGGTTCCTGTACGGTCTGTCCTCCATGTCTTTTTCCTGTCGGTAGAAAGTTCCAAAATTACAGATATAAAAGTACGAGATAGCATGCAACTGTGATTAACATCTCAGATTATAAACCCAACCCCTCAATCCAGTTTAGTCCTGGCTCATATAGCCCATAAGCATTTGCCAACAACTGTGTTCTGAGGGGGGGTCGAGTCAAATAATTACACATCTGTGGCCTGCATTCACTTCTGTTCCATCCTCTTCCCAACCATATTTACAGGTTAAGAAAAATGTGAGTTAATTTGGACTACATCCACTTTACTACCCATCCCAAGGTCAGATTAACCCATAACCTTATTTACATTTTTACAAAGGCAGTAGACTACATCATTTGTCAGAGTTCTTACTCTTTCATTGATGATTCTCAAAAGCCATCTCTTTGTCAATCTGTGCTTCTTTACTGCCTGCCAAAAAAAGAACATATAAATATACTTTTGTTCTTACACTGAAATCCCATAAAACACTGCTCATGTACTAAAACCAACGTATACATAAGTTTCTTCCTGACCCTCCAAAGTTCTGCACTGACAGGCTGGGATGGTGGTGCATCTCTGTAAATCTCATCCACAGCAGTCTTCCAAAACTGCATTCGCATCAGGCCTATTGTCTTCTGGGAAACTGAGTCCTTTACCTGAGAGACACGTGGTATAGGGCACACAATTTAACACAAGACTGCACAATTATGAAACAAATTTCAGGAGGCAAAAAACAAGGACGGTCGCTTTTTGAATGATTCATTTTACGATTAGACAGATTGCTTCAGTTTTTGAGTGCTTCATTCTGTTGGGTCACCTGACCCAAAAACAATGGCACAACACACCTCATTAGGTAAATACATGGATCAAAATAAAACTTGCAATGCTCAACAGCTGGCGCCATTCCAGGTCTTAGTAAAAGCACAGTGTACTGATCAGGAAACTTCCATCCAGCATCCTCCTGTAAAATCTGCAAAGGAGCTTACTGCTTCACACTGGAGTGTTATGTGCATCCTCAAATTAACAAACAGAATAAATTCACAGATTATGTTGATGCACAAACATGACCAAATACCTGCCTGGGCCAGTTCCACGTTGAAAGCTCTCAACGCCAAGGAGGAGCGGCGCGAGGTGTCTGGAAGAAGCAATGAGCTCACAAATCCATCATAGTCCTGACTCCTACCAAAAAAACAAACAAACAAACAAAACACCTGGTGTGAAAAGGACATTAACTCAGTGAGTCACTGTACCCCCAACATATAACCAGCAATACAGACTTGACTTATTGATGATACTGATTTAGACATGAATTTGTAACAGACCTGATGCTATTCTCAACCTAAAAGGGTGGGCTAAAAGCAACATCTGCTTGTTAGAAACAGGTACTATCACATTATATAATGGATCAAAACAAACAACTTCAATGACTCATTAATCTGGACAGAGGAAAATAACCATCACCATATTCACTGAGAATAGGGGTGGGAATCGAGAACTGGTTCCCGTTAAACCGGTTCCAAGTTGTCCGATTCCTCGGAATCGTACGTCTTCGAGCTTATCGATTCTCTTATCGATTCCAGCATGTATTCCCGACAGCTACGCATGGCAAAACAACGTCACGTCATGCGCGCCATCGTTTTTCATTCAGTCAGCGCATGATGGCAGGCAGAGTTTGGAGCCCCGTCTAAAAATATAAAATGTAAACGTCATTTAAAAATGTTTTATACTACTGCTACTGTCATTTAAAAATCAATAAAAAAAAGTGTTCACGTAAGCTCCATTTTGTGATCCGTCTTCGGAAATAATCAACTATTCAGAACTATAACAGATTTGTGGAGTGTGCGGACTTCCCTCCGGAGTCTATAACCAACTACAAGTGTAAAACTACAGTGTTTTGATTGGCGGTAGACTAATCTGACAACGATTGCCTGCTTGGCGACGCACAGATGAGTAGCCTAGATTTGGAAAGCGAATAACTAACCTAAATTAGCTAAATGATAATCTTCAATCTTCGTCATCTACAGCTAATAAGAGAAGCCAGCTTGCCTCAGGTAATGTTAAAGATCTCATCTTTCTTCCATGTAAATGTATCGGCTAAATGAGATAGGGGAGAATGGTGACAGTTGAAACTGTTCTGATAATACAGAAACCAACGCAAATGTTATGGTGCAGCTTATGAAACACACCTAGGAGCGTAACTAACTCATAAGTAAGTTTGCGATCTTCGTTAGAGAATGAAACTACTAAATATCCCAATCACAGAGCAGCGGTTAAACAGCAATATTTTAGCCATCTTTTTTTTATCAATTAAACTGATAATTTATCCTCTCTTCTCGCGTCCTTTTTATTATTTTCTGGTGTCTCTTATTTTCTTTGACGTCTGATATTTTTAAGCACTCGTATTGATCAAGCCAAATGACATTTATAATGCCATTTCAATTTACAGAATTATACAATTCTGACTGTTTTATTGGATGTTCTGCCACTTGTGCAGGCATAAATATAGCAGATAAATATTTTCCATGATATGACTAAGAAATATGAATGAAAAACGAATGCTTTATAGCCTACTTTATAAATATTGTGTCATTGAATCCATTTTAGATGACCACCCAATAGTAATAGTTGGTCTTTTAATAGCCTGGGAGCAAATAATATTTAAGGAATCGATAAAGAATCGGATCGATAATGGCATCGGTATCAATAAAATCTAACGATTCCCATCCCTAACTGAGAATACATTAGATGATAGGCCTACTGATCAAACACAGAGAACTGATGTTATATACCCTTTGTTGTGTCTGTGGGTGGATTTTGGATTCCTCATGTCTTAATCGTTTCAGAAAGCAGTTTGGTACAAATAGGATGTTGGGTACTTTATTTATAGCATATTATGTGAACCGTACCATAATAAAATGTTCAATTTGGATACCTAAATTCGCTTGATTTCTCACAGATCAAATTATATCTTCACAAAATAATGTTACATGAATGCTTTTCTTGTCTGTTTCGAATTGCATGAAACATTTTAGAACAATCTGAGATGGCGGGTGTCGTAATCCACTGTTTTGTGAAATGACCCCTGCAGTAGTTACAGAGAGATATGTGGTCAGAAAGAAAGACAGAGACCGTTGCTCATCATGACCATTAAGTGCCATTTATCTGAAAAAAGTATCATTCTCCATTTAACAATGACCAAAGGAGCATTGAGTCTTGAAATTATTGTTTGCCTTTCTTGAAAGCGTAGGCTATGCAGGTGTTACTTGAAAATGAACAGAATTTTCATAGAATATGTCGCCCTTCGTGTCGTCCAAGCATAGTCACTAACATTAAATAAGCTGCCTCTCGTCGTATGCATCACCTTTACAAGAAAATGTAACGTTAGATGAACAACGAAGGGCAAATATATCGCGAGTGCCAAATAAAACAGACCAGCTAATGTTCGCTTGCTAACTACCCGATACCTTCCAACTGTCCAGCCTGATCGCGACTAGTTTTCATGAACCCGATCACGCTAATCACAATATTATTAGCGAAGTTAGATAGTTAATATGTAGTTTGATAGCTAGCTTGCTAAGACAGCTTACCTCACAATATCAATACAGTACTTTTCGTTGTGCTGGGACTGAGCGGTCGAATTCGTTGACGCTCTAAGGCACTTAACTTCTGTAGGTCTCTGTACGCACACAATATAGGGTAAAATCTTTTTCTGACATGAAAATACGGAACTTTTGAGGGACAGAAAACCATGCTTACTGCTGATGCTAGAAGCCATATTGATACAACACGGTACCCTTCAACTTTGACCTTTATGTTTCGATATTGCAGAGAACCGCAATTTTTCAGTCAGGCAACAATATATGACAGGGTGAATGGTTTAATAAAAATAGTCACCAAGAGATATATGCAAATATTTTATCAATTTTGTTTGCAACACAACCAAATCTAAATGAACAAATATTCGAAGCTTTTAATTGTTCTAAGGAATTAATCATGATAGTTCCGACTAGTATTACTGTAAAATAGTACTTATCAAACGTGTGACAACATATTAGACCATAAATGGTTAGTATGAAAACATACATTCATAAGGTATATTGAAATTAAAGTTACAATACCGGACCTTATTTAAGTATGAACCGGAACTTTATAGCCATACCAGGAAACAACTCAGTTGCGAGTCTTCTCGTCAATAAACGTCTCTGGCCCTTAGAAGCTCTGACCCAGTGATGCAGTGATGTACGCTCTATGCTGTGACCTCATGTGGCCGGGGAAAACGTTGCAAATAAATATGGCAGTAAAAAAACATAAAAAAACATTGTGTGCGAAGGCTAACGACTAACGATGTATTCGTTTTTTATTGTTATTTGAAGCTATATTCCTCCCGAATCTCTGTGACGAATGGTTGACGGGTTTCTTCGGTAAGCTTTTTTTGGCAAGTTAGTCAGATCTTCATTAAAAAACAATTTAACATTAGCTACAGCTCTGTGTATTTACGGTGTTCAGTATTAAATTACATGCTTATTTCCTTATAGCTAAGTTACTGCAACTGTTAAATGTGCACATATTTTTAATAATCCATTGATTTATTTGAAATGTGCAAAAAAACTACCCCGAATATTCGGTGAGTTTGCACATGTCAAGTCAAGGGGGCAAGTTAGGAGAGGAAGGGGGCAAGTTAGGAGAGGAATTTGACTGTTAATATGAACTGCGTGTGTGCGTTTTTAGCAACTTCCCGATCCTCATTTAATATATTCAAAATATGTCACGCAATAGAATATATAATTATCTTTAATTGATTATGTCATCTTTTTCTCCTTGCTGAAAGCTGAAGTGTTCGCGATTGCAACCCTAATGTAGTTGATACGAGATTATTGCAATGTAACCATCGTAGCCATTTCCCGCACAAACACGTTTAAAACTCCATGAAATGGTTTCCAATGGTTTTTTCAGTCAATATTAGTATAATACCGATTATTTGTCCTGCCATTACTTGTATCAACCACCAGAGGGCAGTGCTTGCCACAATTTCCCAGAAAGGAACGAACAAACAAACTAAACAAAATAACACAGTTATGGCCACTTATCATTTTTTACTTCACGTTTAATTGATTCATTTATGCAGTTGATCTCAGTTTAGCACGTGGCTTCATCGAATTCATTAACAGAAGAGTGGGCTAAACTTTTATGCAGACTGACCTCTTGGCAGGGGGCATGTCGGGTCAGTTAAGATTTGTTGGGGATGGAGGTTGTAGAATTACATAATGAGGTCATGTAGTGTCTTGACCATTAATAATATTTGCTGTGGAGTTGTGCATGTTGCAATTTCCTGTAAACTAAGAAAGTACGAAGAGAAATAATTTTGATGGAGTGTATTTGCTAAAAATAAAAAGCCTTTTTGGGAGCTTGAAATGAAACTCAGTTGTAAGCACAAAAACAAATTAAGTCTATTTGGTCAGAGGGCAATTATTATTATTTTTGTTTATAATAAAATTTTGGTTTGTGACATATCTCATGACTGAGGTATTTCCTTTCATTGCTATGCGCTGTTGAGTGTGTTGCGATGTTATTGCACTGAGCTACATATTCATATGTGACAAATTAAAACATTCCAGTGTGTTTTGATATTTCAATTTCATCACTGGTGATTGTGAATCAGTTGTAAGGGACAATTCTACCTTTGACTGAATTATGTCATATACTGTAATTGCCTTGATGTGGCCCATGCGCGTATTTTGATAGAAAACCTTTCTCAGGGTACAGGCTTTTTGCACTCCTGTATGTACATTCTTACAGGGGAACAAGGGTGTCATGGATACCCCCCACTGAGCTGACAAAAGAACAACCAGGCCAACAGAGTGCCTCTTCTCAGAACAATAGCTACTCCATCACACAGGGTTACGGTAACTATGCCCACATATGGGGAACTGAACAAACCAACAAACTGACAACAGGAACCACTGTACTCAAACACATGGCACCTACCACAACATGCAGAACAGGAACTATCTGAGCACGCAGACAACAGGACCCACTCCAACAGACAAGATAAGCGCTACTTTGGGCACCTAAGAGTTGGGACCTTGCTATTTTGGTAAGGAGTTATTTGGGCAACTCTTTACATGATGGCCATCAGTGCTGATGTGATTGGATGTTTACTGGATTGTTTCTGAAATTATATAATTTCAGTATCACTTTGGGTTGTTTTTCTAGAGAAAGCAGAGCCAGGCCATATTGTTTTCAGGTGCAGAAAGCAGACCAGGGTCAATTACTCTATTTGAAATACTCTAAATGCTTTAACCATTTAGATCCATATACAATTTCTGCAGATTGCTGAACATTTAAAAATAAATATCTGTTTTCACCCATTTTCAAAGTGAAATTCTTGTGTCACATAATTTGGTTAGTAATGTTTTGTTTAAAATTCTCAGTGATTTGTACAAGTGGTTTAAAATGTTACAGCTCCTAAAGAGTATGAAAAGTATATATCATGAATTTGAAAACTTTCAACAACACAATCTAAACTAAACCTCCAATCGTATGGAAGAATTGTAATTTTGTTTAAAATAAATGTTTCTTTTATAACTTCAAGTAATTGACAGGAGGAAATTCTGGGGTCTACATAGTTTTAAGGTATTTCAAATAAAGTATTTGACCCTGGTCTGGTACCAAGTATCAATCAATTATCTCTAATGGCCATCAATTTAGCAAGTGCTTGGTATGTCCAGGTTAATTCCAATAGGATTTATTTACTTAGTCCTTGTTTATTTAGTGTGTCCTTGAAATACATCCCCTCCTCTAATGTGATATACAGAACATATGAAATTGTAAAGTAAGGATTACAGTTGGTAATCTAGTTTTGGCAAACTTTAGACTACAACCACAGATTCCCTTTTAAAATCCAGTTCACAGGCATGTACTGACAGCTGAAAATGGTCCTCTTGCCAAAACTGCAGTGGGCTTGCACAATATAGTCAAACGTGGATTTACACACTACGTTTACATGCACACTAATACTCCGATCTGAACCCGGTTATGGCAATACTCTGGTTACTGAAATGGTCATGTAAACACCTTTATCCGATAATGTAAGGTCATAATCCGTGTTTTCGAAACCCGATTAACACCCCTGGTTTTTTTGGCCAAACTTTCGATTTTTTGGAACATGTAAACACCTTTCTCCGGTTTCTTTCGGCTTTTCAAAACTACGCATGTCAGGCAGAAGAGGCGGTGTAACGTCAAAATGATTCCACCCGTCAACATTTGCTATGCCTGGGGTTCCTTCAACATCTCACTTCCAGAATTTTATTATTAAATTTGCATTTCACCGGTGAAAATATATTGTTCAGTGTTACGTGCTTGTGTTTGTACTAGCTAGTTTGTGGCTAGCACATTAAATAACTGAAATTTTCGGGAAATTTAGAGATCGGTAAAGCTAGCTAGTACAATAATATAAATCAACCACTACTAGCAATTAGCTATAAATAAGTAGCTATAATAATTACTAGCTAGCTATAATAATAATAATAGCCTACTAACGTAAATTTTTGACGGGCGGATCATTTTTGTCCTTACAACGGGAAGCAGTTAGTAGCTACGTTTTCCACAGAGCTGATTATGGAGAGAATCATGTAAACGCGGCTTTTGGAGTAATCACATTTCTTATGTCCATGTGAACGCAATAAGTTAAATACTGGCATAAGCTGATCGTTTCCAGTAATCGGATATTGCTGTGCATGTAAACGTACCCATGTCTAAGAACAAGAGCTCCCTTTACTGCAGCCTGTCTGGGATCATAGGAAATTAGCCAATCAGTCATTAGGACATCTCAACACAACAATGGCGAAGTAACCATTTTTTATTGATCTTTGACCATTCTAATCATCTAATGCCTTTACAGATGTACGACCGGCACATTCAGTGTTCGTGTTGTAACCTCTCAATCTGATTGCCTCAAGAAGAAAGGTGCCAAGTGGTCCTGCTGGCAAGCGGTGCATAACATACTTCTCAGTGCGTCATAGTTGATGGGATTGACCCCAGTGAAGCCTCGCCCAGCAGGTCCATCCTAGAAAGGAAGGAAGCCAGGTCCTAAGGCTGTTTTGTGTCCCCTGCCGTTCCCAAAAAACAGTAGCGCGCGTGCTTTTTTGCGCAACATTTTTCCTCCAGACCTGCAATAAAAATTGAACACTGTGTTCTCCGCGTGGTTTGTCTTGGGGAGGATTTCCGTCAATCAAAGAGGCCGTAGCAGACCTGGGAGTGACGTGGGAGATAACGGTGTTAATGTGCATTCTGTGGAAAGGTAATGACCACAAGTTCACTGTACGTGAGCGGAGGCAATATTATGGCCGTAAAACAATAAAAATCCACCTGTTGGAACTTGTTGCTTCTTGTTATGCGGAAACTGATGTGTTTACAACAGCATTCAGTGGGTCAGTTTCAGAATGGCAGACACCAAATGCGCTGTTTTATTGCATTTGGTCTCTTTGCCCCTTTACTCTTAATGAACAGATATTGTCTTTTCTGGACAAATGTAATGGTGTTTATTTACTTAACCCCTCTGTAGCCAGTGGCTGGTTTTGAAGAGGTTCATGTTTCATTTGTCCAGTGGAAATGTCCTTAAAAAAATCAATAAATAAAAACATTTTCATGCTGCATACTTATTTGCCAGGACAGTACTAGGACGTTTTGGAAGCTGACAGCTGCTTGGTTTCTGCCCTGACATGTCTGCTGGCTCTGCGACCGTGATGTGGGGGAGCATTGGAGGCCATCGTAGATGGTTCTTATTGATCCACCTCTCTCAGTCCGATGTGGGTGAGTGGCTTAATGAGTAATGAGCTTATATGCCGTATACTCCATAACAGGCCACACTGGTCCAGTGTTTCTAGCCACCGTGCGTGTAACTAACTTCTGAAGCATTCCTGGAATTCTGGTTTAAAATACTATGCTAAAAATCTTGTCTGTTACACAACATTTTGTGTCTTCTATGAGCCTCATCCATCAAATTTACAACAACTTCTCTTTGAACATGTGAAATATTCTCTTTGAACATGGTGAATGAAGCACACTGTTTACAGGTATAGAGGCACTATTCAAGGAAGGCAGTGGCTCCGACTTTGTGCAGGTTATTTGCTGTACACTTTGTGGAGGCACTGCCATCTGCAAAGTGCAAAATGATCCAGTAGAGGACGGCAGGCTTTCTAGAGGCCCTGGTGCTTATTAATGTCATTGATCTTGATGTAGGAGACTCCTCCTCCTTTTTCAGTGGATTGTTGGCCAGCCACCTGTCAGGTCACTGGCAGCCCAGAGAGTAATGGCGTAAATAATTGTATTATGTACTGTTCAAATTCAGCAGCTTGTCCCTTTGATTAATTATCTTTAATAAATGTGTTTCAGATAATCTTTTTATGTTCCAAGCTCCGAGTTATGTTTTAATGACCTCTCTTGCACAGTGAGTCGGATTCATGAGTTGATATCCTGATTATGTGTTTTTTCTTGCGCCAAAATGTAAATGGAATACTTATTTGTGAAACGTGAACTCTTTGTTAAAAATATTTTTAAAATAACGTCAAAATTTAATTTAAAAAAAGTTCAGACAAGAAATGTGTCCTTGTCCCAACCCTATAATGTTCCGTAATTATTCTTTGGAAATGAAGAATAAATTAACAAGAGCATTCTCACTGTTTCATTTTGGGTGTTTTCTTTCTTTATTTGACACAAATGGCTCCCCCCCCGCCGCTCATGTTGTTGAAGAAAATCCATTGCCATGCCCTACGTATGTAGTACGTACGTCGGGCAGTATGTTTATGTTTTTCTCTCTGTCATTGGACATCCCAGTACAACAGCAGAGCTGTATCTGTGGGGGCGAGCTGGCTATTCGCTGGGACGCGGGAGCCAAGCGGCGAGTGTGTTCAGAGAGGGCTATCGTTGAGAATCTCTCTTCTTCCCTTTGTGTGTTTCTGTACAGATGGATGTGTCGTGCGGAGCGACTGTAGCCACGGTAATCAATGTGCCTTTATTCCTCTCCTTTTGTTCCCTTGTGTCAGGCCTAGTTTGCAGGGGCTACATTTCTGGGCACCTTAGAGAGTGTTTGAGAAAGGAGGGGATGAACAGGAGTGATAAAAGAAATGACCCGAAGAGGACCGTGTTCAAGAGCAAGCTGAAGAGCAGACTGTAGCTTTGCATAGTAGTGATTGCAGAGTAATTGTTGTTCCAAGCGGGCATGTGTGTCCCTAGGCCTCTGTCGTTTGTGATTAAGATTAGCAAACGGTGTGAATTTTATAAATTAAGGCTGTCAGTTGATTAAATGACATATTAGAAAATATACTCACACTGTTGTGTGTACCTTTGCTATAACTCTTCAGTGGTTTTTAGAAATTTTATTAAAATCGAACACAATGTATACAGTATGTACTACGTATAGTAGTGCTTGTAGTACAGTCATTAAATACATGAAACAAGTAGTGTTTATGCTTTTATAAAACATAACAATGCAGGAATTCATGCAGTTACCTACAACAGTGCTGACCCAATCTTTTCCCCTCTTCAAAAGCGTAGCGTCTACATCAGGCCCGTTGCACAGACACACCTACAGAAATACATGCACTCAAGAAAACACAACTAAAAATACATGCAATTAAACATGTAACAACCCCTCTGAATAGAAATATGAATACCCCTGTCTGGCCTCACACTACTAGCATATAGCGTATCTGCGATCTGATGCGGTCAGAGGCCAGTTTGGGCTTGGGAGCATGTGTGTGTTTTCTGTGCTGACACAGCTGCATGTAGGGAGCGTCACCTCTAACCTCTGCGACTGCCGCATGTGCCCGGTTTCCATGTCAACGGCTGTAAATCAATGTGTGTGTGTGTGTGTGTGTGTCTGCGTGAACAAGAACTTAAAAAAAATTAATAGGCTCTCCTCCACCCGCCCCTCTTTGGAGGACAACTTTGTTTATTATTTATTTATTGAACAAGGACTCTTGCCAGGGTGTCTGTGGCTTCTGTGTATTGCTGCCTGCTGTTTGCCATGGTGGATTGTGTGGACGATGTTCTTTGGGGTAAACAAAAAAAAAATAATTTACTTTACATAGTGTACAGTATATTTATGTAATGCAGGAGGCAAGTAAATTTTTCTACAGTCTATGCAACAAACCTAAGCAGCTAATCCATAGCGCAGCTGCACGTTTAGTCTCCAGCCTTCCCAAGCATTCTCACGTCACACTCCTCCTTGCCTCTACCTGTTACATCAAATTCAAAACCTTGGTACTAGCCTACAGGGCAGTGAATGCAATGGCTCCACCATTCCTCCAGTCAATCTTCAGGCTACATGCCAGCCTGAGCGCTCTATTCTGAAACCTCAGGGAAGGCTGCCTGTCCCTTCCCTGTGTGGTTGCTCGTCCTGGCCGCAGTGCCCATTTTTACCGACCCCCCCCAGTGGTGGAACGACCTTCCCGCAGTGGTCAGCACAGCAGAATCACTGGCTATCTTCTGAAGCAGGCTGAAGGCACGCATGATGCATCTTGGTTCCCCTCCCATCCCCGTCCCCCCAGCACTTGCTGTTTGATTAATGTAGTCACTGTTATAGTACTCATAGTTTAATCCTTATTATAGTATGAATTTATGATTATGTCATTGGTGTAGGTTGGTACAGTTATCTGCATTAGTGCTGTAGCTGTGTTCTGCACTGTGGTCTCGGAGTGTTCCTAGCCAGGTCTGTGTTGCTGTTGCTCACATAACTCAAGTGGATGACCTTATGTTCTGTTGCATTGCAATTTGCAAGTCACTTTGGATAAGACTGCCTGCTGAATGAACGTGTAATGTCAGAAGCAGTACAATACAGAGGGCCCGTCGACCCTGTTTTTCCCTCTCGTTGCCTGCTTCCCATTGGCATTGGAGCATGTTTAACATTACCGAAAAGATTAGTTATTTCCTGTAGTTTTATCAGGAAAATAAATAAATAGAGCATGAACAACAATCTCTTATTTTGCAAAACAAGTCCTTCAGAATTGTGAATGAACAGATGGAACAAATTAGTTAAAATAGCCTAGTTATGTCACTTCCTGGTTGCGTGGCCTCGTATTCTGGTCTGTTTTTTCATTGTTTTCATGGAACTCACTGGAGAAATTAAGGACTTTTTTTGCTTTGTTTAACAGTAGAAAATGACCGCCATCTCATCTGTTGGTTAATTAATGGTATGCCTAATTGGTTAAATCTGTCCCTTTTTACAGAGAATATGTAAAAACTAGACGCAGGACTTGTTTCTTCAAGATGCCCTATTGATTTCTTATTTTTCCATTTCTGTTTGAACCATGAGGAGGAACATCATTGTCTGGGCATGTACATGTGATCTGGTGACAGGAAGCTGTCCTTACATTCAGTGGAAAGTGTAAGTGCTTGTTGTACAGGGTCACTGAGCAGAGATTAACACATGACTGCCAGTGATGTTCGGACCCCAGGAAGATTAGCTGCACACTGTGTGCCGCTAATGGGGATCCTAAATTAATAAATAAATGACTGCCAGTGATGAGTATCTGTGCACTCACTGGAAGTCCAGTTGAGCTTGTGCACATAAATATTTCATGGATAATTCCGTGTTATGTAACAGTTTCACTCCACAGTGGTGCTTATAGGCGATATGCATGAATATACATGCCTAAAATGCAGTGTTGCATGTAAAAGGCATCCAGGGTGGTACCGTTTCAGCAATAAATCACAGCAGAAATTTGTTGTGTGCACTTTATCTTTTCGGACAGTCCTGTGGACTTGTGTCACACAAGGTACATCTATCATTTCCCCCAAGGTTAATGGTGCTTCTAAATAACAAACATTTTTAAATGTCAGTTAGATGCAGTTAAACGTACAAGTATTGGGACGGTGACACAATATTTGTTGTTTTGGCTCTGTAGCAGTTGTTTTGGCTCACGAGGACATTGGGTTCGAAATAAAACAATGAATATGAGGTTAAAGTGCTGTCAGCTTTAATTTGAGGCTATGTACATTCATATTGGGTGATCCATGTAGGAATTAGAGCCCTTTTTACATGTAGTCCCCCCATTTTAGGGGAGCAAAAGTAATTTGACAATTGGCTGCTGAGCTGTTTCTTGGCCAGCTGAGTGTCTTTGTATCAAACGTTTATGCACAAGAAAGCTAACAAAAGGTCTAGAGTTGATACCCAAAACATTGGGTGTGTCAAAATCAACTGTTTGATACATGGCTAGGAAGCAAGAATGCACTGGTGAGCTATAGCAAACGACCTGGTAGACCATGGAAGGCCACTGTAGCGGATGACCGAAGAATACTTTTAATTGTGAATTGTCAAACAGCTGAAGAACACTATCCAGGATGTAGGCATAGATGTGTCAAAGACTACCGTAAAAAGAAGACTACCCCAGCATAACCTCAGAGGGTTCACCGCAATATGCAAACCACTGGTAAGCCTTAAAAACAGAACAGCCTGGTTAGAATTTGCTAAAAAAAAAAAAAAAAAAATAGATATCTGAAACAAAGTCTTATGGACAGATGAGATGATCATTAACCTGTACCAAAGTGATGGAAAGAGGAAAGTGTGGAGAAAGAAAGGAACTGCTCATGATCCAAAGCACCCCATCATGTGTAAAAATGGTGGAGGTAGTGTTATGGCTTGGGCATGTATGGCCATGTATGCCACTGGAACTGGCTAACTTGCCTTCATTGATGTGACTGCTGATGGTAGCAGCAGGAAAAATTCTTAAGTGTGCAGAAACTTCTTATCTGTTCAGATCTAATGCCTGAAAACTTATTGGGCGACGGTTCACCTTGGAGCAGGACTACAAACATACTGTTAAAGCAACAAAGGACTTTTCAGGGGCAAAAAGTGGAATGTTCTTGACTGGCCAAGTCAATCGCCCGACCTGAATCCAATTGAACATGCGATTCACTTGCTGAAGACAAAATCACCAAGAAACAATCAGGAACTGAAGATAGCTGCAGTACAGGCAGGTATCTTCCCTGGTGATAACTATGTGGGTCACAGACTGCAGGTTGCCATCGAATGCAAAAGATTTGCAACCAATTACTAAATATGACAACTTTATGTAAGATTATATTAATTTGTCAAATTACTTCCGGTCCCTTAAAATGGGGGGACTATAGGTTAAAAGGGCTATAATTCCTACATGGATCGCTGGATATGAACTCAAATAACCTTAAATTAAAGCTGACAGTCTGCACTCTAACCTTATTTTTATTGTTTAATTTCAAGTGAATGACTTAAGGCAGTCATCAAATGAAAAGGATTTGCAGGTACTAAATATATAACTTAATTTCAGATTATGTTCATTTGTCCAATTACTTTTGCACCCCTAACATCACCCAATATTAATATAAATACCGAAATTAAAATTAAAGCTGACGGTCTTCTCTTTAACCTCATGTTCATTGTTTTATTTTGAATCCAATGTGCTGGAGTACAGAGCCAAAACAACAAACAACTGACCCTGTACTTTTGCATTTAACTGTATGTCGTGTTGGAAATGGAAAGGAAATTGACTTTTTCCAGAGAATAGCCATAGATCTTCTTTAAATTGCCTAGAATAAATGCAATATTGATGTCAGCCAAACAGTAAACATACTGTCTGTGTCCGTGCACTGAACTGCAAGTAGGCTTGTTGTGTGTAATTTAATCACAGCCATCCCATGTGCAGTCATATATGATTTTATCTGCACAGACATAAAGAGTAAAATGTAAAAACGTAGTCTGCTCTTCCAAGTGAAAGAGTGGTTTCACAACAATGTGTGTTACCAAAATGAAGCTCATATAGATGCACACTAGATGAAATGGTAATCAAGGTAACTGCATGCAATAATCAGGTTGCAAACTATTCAAGGTGAAAACAGGGTTCCATTGTTGTACAGACGGGGGCAGGACCCACACGAGTTCTATCACCTGAGATGATCTTATCCGTTGGAGCACACCCCGGGTGTGGGTAGATCGCTGAAATTCCACAGATTTGCATCGCTCATTCTCCCTCTCTGTCTCTCTCTCTGTCTCTATCGCTACCCTTTTCTCTTTCTTTATGCAAGAGGAAAGGTAGAGTTAGATATTCTTCCTTTATCTAATATATCTTTCCCTCCAACTCCCCTCCGCCTGTAAACACGTCTAAGGTAGACGTTTTGACCTCTCAAATTCCACTGTTGAAAACCGGAACGGAACCTCGCAAACACTGGAACAAGACGCACGCGGGGTCACAACCGGTTGTGTAGAACCACACTTCATAGGTTTATGACTGTTAATAAGCAGATCTCACATTGAAGCCCATTGTTTTACATTTGAAGTTTATATGGGGCGGTGTTTTGTCCTTGTGTGCTTGGTGTTGTGGAAGATTACTCGGTGCAGAGCGACGCACCCTGCATGTCTGTCTCAGATTTTGCCACCATGCTGCCACATGATAGTGGCTTCCCACCTTCCTGGCGTGAGGTGATAAACACAAGGGGGTGGTGGGGGGGGTGTGAGGGGCAGTCCAGACCTCTGGTAAATCTCTCAAAGTAATCCATCAGCCCTGGGGCGCATGCGCCTCCAAAATGCTGGAACCACGCACGGTCCCCCCGACCTTTACCCGCAGACTAGGATAAGAAACGCTTTGCCAAGCCTGCATCTGTGCTGGCCATTGCTTCACATGCAAACCGGTGACTCAGCATGTTCGCATCCTCCCCTTCAAGATAATTATTTTTCCGTTCTGCTTTCACCAGAACGGAGTCAATGTCTGCCGATCGGGTGGCCTCCGTCCTTCAAGGTTCCCCCCCCCCCCCCCCCCTGGCCGCGTCGCGCAGATGGAGAGTTTAAAATAGATCCTGCGTGGCCTGTCTCCCTTTTAAGGCCACGGGGGGGATTCTGCTCAAAGGTAAGAATTCTGTACCTTAGTAATATTCTAACGAAGCACACGTTCACAAGCAGCTGTACGCTTCTGCACGCCTGTTGCACGCCTACCTCAGAGAACGTGCTTATGTCATCTGCTTAGCTTTACAGCTGCGGTGCGAAACGTGGGCTACGGTGTAAAGTGGCCCCCGTGTTTATGGCTAATGTCTGTCGAATCAGATGTTTAATACTTGGCTAATGCCTCTCATTAACATAAGTTTCATTAACACGAGTCTCAGTCTCATTTCACAGCACAAGTTAGGAAAAAACAATGGTTTGAAACTTCCTCTTTTTTGGCCCATTTCAAATCTTAGTGTTCTTGTGAGTGACACGAAAGAATAGTCGAGAGCTATAAAATCGTCTGCACTTATTTACAAAGGCCTTGAGGCATACATAGGTAGTGGATACTGGAAGCCTTGCACCTTTCTCAGGCAAGTGAGGGATCACGTGGCCTGTTGTTTCAGTGGAGCATGTTGCATGGTGTGTGGAAGCTGCCTGCAGGGGTTTATCTGCCATCAATCCCCTATATTTGAAGAGGACCAGCGCCATTATCAGTGCCAGCGTTGTCTGTAACATGACCCAGACCTCCAGAGAATCCAGAGCACTTCCCCGACTTGATAATGACCCCCCCCCCCACACCCCCACCACCCGGGTAGGAGTGAACAGGAGGCTGGTAGAGCAGCCTGCGCTGAGCTGGCTTTTAGAGGGGTGCTGGGGCAGACGAACGCCACATTCGGAGTAGTCCTTTTCTGTCACCTCTGCTTCTGCTTGGGAGGGACCGGGTCCTCCGCTCTGCCCCTGCCTGGCCGACTCCCACAACTTATTTTTCGGGAGGAGCCAGTATGGAAAGCAGGTGTCTCCGAGGTGCTCAGCCTCCACGCAAGGCGCTGATACTTCAGAAAATAGACACTAGCACGCTCTGTCCTCCTGCCAGTGAGTGGGTCTTTATCTCACCCCCAGCCCCCCAGCTCAGTAATCCCACACTGAAGGTCATGTACCCCCCCCCCCCCCCCCCCAATTATCGCTCTTTGTAACCAATGGGTCTACCATTACTCTCCGTCTCAGCTGCATGGGTGTTTGTGTTGAATTTCATGGCCGCGCAGACTCGAGAGAGCGACGCGCTCCAGGGGAGAAGAGCCCATTCTCTCAGACAGCCCCATCCTGGTCAGGCCCATGCTGGAGCCGAGCGGAAAGTCTGCCAACATGCCACGCATCACCTAATTGCTCCTCTGAAGAGGACTGTGGGTGAAATTGAGCATTTTACTTTTGTTTATTTTTTGCTGCCCCTCCCCCCTTTTTTCTTGGGCCATTTCCATTCCTGAAAGGGCTTCTGAGGGAGGGCGTGTTCTGAAAGGTTAGTATTTGTGTACTGTACACAAAAATGTTTTAGTCTGTAAAATGTGTAGCAGCTGAGGGAACTGTCCTACATTTTACCATTGTCTTCTTTAAGAAACACGAGGTCAAGGCCATTATTTACTCGGTGACCTTGCAGGTGGCCCATGAAGACTGCCATTGAAGGCCATGATAGTCTCTTAAAGACCAAATGTTTTAGTTTTTTGCTTAATTTTATTTAATTTTTTTTCTGTGTCTCATTTTTTTAAATTATATTTTGGAATGCTGTTGTGTCAGCACTCTGCTGCCTGAACCCACACACGCAGCATTGCAGCTGAAGGACATGCTCTCTGATACACTCACCCGTGAAACTGTAACTTTTTCTGCATCACAAGTCACACAGTATGCTACAAGAGAGATAACACCGATCAAAGAGGTGCATCTCAATGACAATAGGAAGTAACCTTTCGGGGAGTAGTTTGGAACCAAGGAACCCTGGCCAATTTAAGCCAGTTCCATCCCAGTGGGATGAAGTTAATTGTATCCCACAGCTGCAAGGTCCTGGATATTGTCAGCTAATGAAACAGCCCAGACTCAAACTAGTTATGTCTAGGCAATAGGGCTCAGCCTGCATTTAGTGAAATTGCCACTTGTGAGTACAAAGCCTGTGGGTAACGTCCCCTCACCATCCCCCCGCAGGTCTCTCACAATGTCTTGTTGTCTTTAAGATTTTCTCAGATTGATAGCAAATTTTGTATTCCGTGTCAAGAATGTTGGCATGAAAAAGGCTCCCCCTACACAAGTTGATATGATTTCACTAGGAGAGGGGTTGTGTTTGAGAATGTGTTAAAATTATGCACCTTCGTACATCAACCCTATGCAAAAATGCAAGCAATCAGTCGGGACGGAGGCCTATCTGTTGCTATGGGATCAGACGGTGTGAACTGTGAACCCCCCCCCCCCCCAAATTCTTCCACACCTATCTTGACAAACCATTTCTGTACGGACCTTGTGCACTGGGGAATTTTCATTCTGAAACAGGAAAGAACCATCCCCAAACTGTTGCCACAAAGTTGGAAGTGCAGAATCATCTGGAATATCATTGTATACTCTGGCATTAAGATATGCCTTCACTAGAACTAAGGGGCCTAGCCCGAACCATGAAAAAAAAGCCCCAGTCCAAGGGGTGTCCGGATACTTTTAGCTATATAGTGTATAACAATTGTGGTGTAGTATGGCATGCACGTGTGTGTGAGAGGATAAAGATTGTGTTTTAAATTACACAAAAATACATTAGAAGAGCAGGGATTTATTTAAAGCATTTCTTAGGCTTTTGATTGTGTTTATGTACAGGGAAATGGATTTACTAGATGTCTGTGATACAGATGGGGGATATTTGTTTAGTTTTTTTTCTAAAAGGCACAAGTCAAAAGTTTTCATGTAATCAAGTGGATCAGTTGCACTTTGGTTGGGTGGGTGAGGCACTTGCAGGGGTGGGATAAGTCGTTAAGCATTTGTATTCGGATGAATTATAAGAGTGTTAGTGTACTATGTTCATGAAGAGCATGTGAAATGGACAGAGTGAATATCTGCCACTGTAGAGTAATTTCTGTCGTGTTGGGTGCGGGGCAAGTCTGCCTTCACTTTGGAAATGCACTGATTTTGGTGGGGGGGTATCAGGCTGGAAAATTTCACTTGTCCAGGACCAGAAGATATTGGTAATATCAGACCATAACACAGAGGACGTAAGCAACAGACAGGAGTGTGGGTAGGCCTTTTGTCTCCTGATGTCCCTTCTGTTTTTATTTTATCCACCTTCAATAGTTTCCATTTGTGTGCATAATACGTGCTTGGCCCGTCCAAGTTTCCTCAAAGAGAAGCAGGGCCTCGTGACCTCCTCCTTGTAGCATAATAGAGTTAGCTTCTGGAAAACGCATGAATGCAGCCGAGACATGTCTGCGACTTTGTAACCAAACGGTGTCGCTCATTTTCCCTGTTGGGTGATTTTTTTGTGTTGTTCAGTCACTAATCCTTTTTTCCCATTTGATTGCCACTGCAGATGAAGAGATTGTTTTTCAGTGTTGTCAGAACTTGTTCTCTGTAGTTCATGTTCCTTGTGTTTACTTGGGAAGGCACAATGTGAGTAGGCTGTGTTTGGTGATGACCACTTTGTACTGATAACACAAGAAGGGTGTTGTTTGGTTTTCTGTCATATGGAGAACTCGGTGCAAACTGTGTTTTAAGCCACTTCTCTGGTTACTGTATGTCAAAATAATCTGATAAATTTATCTGACATGGCCCTTTTTTTTAAAGTATGTATGCATCTGTGACAGTTCTATAATGCTTATGATATCAAGTGTGGAAAAAGTTATTTAAAATCAGCGAGAAACCAGTTTTTTAGATAAAGGATGACTGGCAGGACTATTTTAGGCTCTCAATAATCTATCAAGTCTATGAAATCTGCATGCTTCTTACAATGACATAACTCATTTTTCCATGGTTATGTGAAGTTCAAACTATCATTTCAAAGCTGTGATCACCCACTGGGTTTTCCAAGATTCTGTCGAGGGCCTGCTGGTCAAATGTTCTTTATACTTTTGACTGCAGTATTTTTACATACACATCTGATCACACATCTGTTTTTCTTGTTCGGTGGCATTACAATGTTCAACCACAGGAATACTAGAACCACAGGGCAATTGCATTACTTGCACGTCGAGATTGTAACATGCATAAATACTTGCATAAGGTATTGAGGGTATTTAGAGATGATGCATACAGTACTATATCATAATAATATATAATAAGTTGGAATGGGATTACCTGAAATGACATATATACCTATAACTCGTTTTAACAAAAACAAGTAAAATAAGGTCAGTGTACAAAATAACCCCAAATTAAATTTTTTCCCTGTAGAGCCAAATGGCCAAGTTTACAGCATAGCTTTTCTCTCTCATTTTATTTTAGGATGTTATCTTCTCATCCACCTTGTGATGATAGACAAGCTGTATTATGTCAGGCCTATTTGTTTTGTAGTTGGAGCCATTTTGTTTCAAGTGTAAGGAAAATGGCAATACTAACTACAGAGTGCACAGTTGTAGTGGTGGAAAAGCCTGGCTTCCTTTTCTTCAACTCCCATTGTGCTTGGGTGACCAAGTATGGCAGTGAGCCTTGACCTAAGCCTCTGCATGTTTTTGGTGAGGGGTAAGTTTTGTTTAACCCTTTAATGGCCGCTCAACCGTTTGGTAGAGCATGTTTTGAGTCTTGATATCTTGTTGAAAAATATGTTGGACTTAACTCCACCTGACTGAGCCATATCTATCGGTGTACGTGGTAGAGATGGCTCAATCCAGGTGGAGTTAAGTCCAACGTATTTTTCAACAAGATATCAAGACACAAAAGAGTGCTCCACCAAACGGTTGAGTGGCATTAAAGGGTTAATGGAGCGCAGCAGCAGCCTGCAGTGTTACTGTCATACCTCATGCTCCAAGCTTCCGTGTCCATGGAGAGGTTTACTTTTACTTCTCATTTTAACACAAGACCGACAAAATAATTATATTACTAGCCTGTGCATGTTGGCTTTGTCTGACAACTTGCAAAATTCTCTCCACAAGAGGCACAGAATGTGATTTGAGTGGCAAGGTGGAATTGCCAGTTTCGTGATTCTGATGTTAGAATTCTTCTCAGATAAGCGTCAGCATTTCAAATTTGGAATGCCAATAAACAATCCTGTTTTCTTTATTGAATAGATGCTAAGTTGAATTTTCCCAAGGGGAAAAATGGACGTCCGAAATAATGACCCCAATGAGACACCCATATCCTCTCTGAAGGTGTTTGAACGAGTGTTTAGTGTTCTCGTCAATAAAATTGTAGAGCATCATCAGTCACTTCAGGCTCTTATCCCAGCAGTGACTGACAGGTTGGCCCAGCCAACCATGCAGAGTTACTCGAGGTCTGCCCCAACCCACCGTTTGGTTGTGCTGATGCAATCCTCAAACCAGATGTCTCACTCACTCAGTAAACTCCTTTTTCCAGTCTTGCTCCTTCTCCTTCCCTCCCTCCATTTACAGTCCCAGCCTTAGGCACATTCTCCCTCTGCATGTCACCATGGGGTGAGTATTAAAGATTATGAGGTTCTCCTTAGAAAAACATCCCACAGGACTGTAGAAACCTTCTTTGAGAAGGGCCCTGTTTTGTGTCATATTTGTTTGGGGTTCTTTGCAACCTAGATATGAGGTCCTGTTGACTTTTATTTTTTGGGACAGTGGGACAAGTCCTTGTAATAAGCAAAGTACTGCATGTTCAGTTTAAATTCAAGTGAACTCTAGAAAAAGGCAGATGGCCAAGGTTACCTCAAATTGGACCCGTATTCTGGGCTTATCTTAAAGTACGAGCGATAAAACCTCATCCTTAGTAACCATATGGATGAAATGAATGATTGTTAAATGTCAGCATAGACTCTGAAGGTCCTGTAAATCTTAAATGCTGCTTAAGCAATTTCTGCCTTCGGCTTGTACCCTCCTTCAGACCTACAGTGCAAAACAAAGATTACAGAAAGTGAAAAGTCATCTGTAAGCATGTTATTGGACTGAATTAAATCAATGTTGACAAGGAATAGTCTCTGATGTCCCTGTGCATCAGACAACGTTGTAAAATAAAGGGAGGGTCAAAGTATCATAGGATGGGATATGATCTTATTCTTGCTCACTGATGTCCTTATCCAGGGTGGCATACATTCTTATATATTTTAAATTCATACGGCAGAATATCCACCCAAAGCAATTAAAGCATAGTACCTTTCTGAGGGAAAAAAACTGCATTGGAAAGCCCCAGAATAAAATTTGCAACCAAAGTTGTAGGCCCAGGTTTGCCACATTAGCACACCAGCAGATGTTCTCAGAAATGTCTACACGTGTGACATAATTCTGTTTAACAGATGCTTTCAATTATGAATGAATCGGAGAAAAAGCACAGGTAATTTACGTAAACATAGCCTATGTGTCAAGAGTAGCTACATACGCATGTACTCTGGGCTCCCAGTTGCCATTGTGCAAGCTGTGTCAATTATATCGTAAACATTAACAAGATTGCATAAGGAGTGCTATAGTGGGCTGGCTGGAGGGGAGAAGGAGTGTAGTGTGTTTATTAGTTCATTGTGCACTGACCTCAGAGTTTGAATGTTAATTATGGACAATTATTTGCATTTGTGGACATTTAATATTTTACACAGATTAATGTCCAATCATGCATTTTGCATCTGTGTGTGCCATATCATAATACCTGGACAGACTTTTCACCCCTTTATTTCAACTTAATTTTCACCATTTTGGTAGAGGGTTTTCAGGTTGAAAAATTAAGTAATTGCTACATACTTGAGTGTCTCTGAAAATTCAAGCGCCTTTGGAACCTTTTCAGTTCTTTTTAATGGTGGACATGCACTGGAGTGAATGCGTGTCAAATTCTAAATGCTTCTTGGTTTCAATATCATTCAACCTAAGAGCCCCTAGAATTATGTTAGGATTCTTAATGTTTATCCAAGGACTTTATATAAATAGAGTTAAAACAACAAAATTTTTACCTTTGGTGTAATTCTACACTGTATGAAAATGACCTTATTTATCTGCAGATACCATAACATAAACACAGCATGCAAAGCTGGCAGTGTTATCAGTCTGTTTTGGAAAAAAAGGGGAAACATTAGCTGAAGAAGTGAAAGGCACATGTTATCTGTGTGTTGTAATACTAAAGTGCTTCGCTTGTGTTGTTGTTACACATGTAGAGTGCTAGCTGGTGGGGGGTGGTGTGGAAGGACAAAAAAACAAGATGACAGGGCGTGAGAGTTCTGATTCACACTTACATCACCTCAAAACTGCAAACGAGTGGTGGGAAAATATTTGCCTTTCAGGAAGAGTGTGTTCCCCTGGCTAAACAAACAACACTGGATCAGGGCCTCCAGGAGTAAAATTTCCCTTTGGGGCTGAGGGGAGAACAGAGGCCACAACAAGCCCTCACCCCAACAGCTCACAGGGCCATCCCAAAATAGAACCTTTGTGAGCCTGAACCCTGAGTTCAAAAGGCCCCCTGGCCTAGCCCTCCCCCTTCTCCAAAACCGAGCGACTCACATGTAATGCCTAAGTGAAAAGGGCTGTGTTTTCTTTTGTCTTTTAGGTCATACCCCCCTCATCTTCCTGGAGTAGCTATTTAAATTTTACCTTCGTTCACTTTGCTGGGTGTTTCATCATCAAGTTTAGGTGTGGACGTTTCCAATGCATGTCTCAACACCAAGTGATTCATGGTGAAAAAGAATGAGTCATGTAAGGAATTTTATCAATTCAGTTTGGACTAATTCTCTGTAACCAGCCATTTTGTTAAAGGAAACTCTGCCATATTATTCTGTGTGACACAACATTTCATATTTCTGTGTAAATATATTTATCAAGATTTCGCACGCACATGTTTCTTAGACCAGTGATATAGGCTACCAGCCAAGGCATCCTTTGTCCAAGCTGATATTCCTGCCTAGACCTTGGAGAATATTGGACTGTGTCAGGTCTGGTTAGCTATGGTGCATCCTTGTGCCCCAGGGGTACTCTCCTTCTCCTCAATTGGTGACCTAAATACTGAGCTGCGCTGTCATCGTTTTCTTTGTGTGAACCCCCTTTTGTTTGGTCCCCAGAGCTCCAAGGCCCAAAGTGCAGGACACCATGAAACACCCACTCCAGGTCTGTTGCTAAATAATACATTTGAATTGTAATAGACAGATTTCATGAATGAAGTGTATATTACGTGTATCAAGTGTAGCCTACATAAGCGTATCTTGCCTGTGTCATCAGAATTGACTGTATTAATGGTCTGGTGTTGTATTTTGTACTACTCCAAGCACTGTGGGTTCACAACTATGATTTTAAAAAATGCTTTAAAAACCAATAATCAAATATCTTTATAGGAAATTATATCAGTTATTTTATGGTAATAAACTTAATGTAATAGGGTCCCAGTACAAGTGTGTACAGTGGGCAATTTAGTAAATGGACATTGTTCTGCACATTTAATTTTCAAAATAACTTGTAGTTTTAAGACTTTACAATAACTACACCATCACTAGCACCATGCATTGTTCTCTAGTTTGCACTTACATCTATCCTGATCAAGTCCAGTCCAGATATAGGATACTCATCTTTATACCATATTGGACGTCATCAAACCAAGCTAAGCATATATCAGTCCATCGATATATCTAAGTATTGGTCACAAATCTGTCACGAATGCATAGTTCCCTATTTTGTAAGAACACAAAAATTCGGCCGCAGTCTGTTAGAATGTAATACTATAATCATGATAATGCAAGACTATGCGGCCCATATTTGTTAACAAAACGTTGCATAATATTTTGTTTAGGCTACAAACTGTAGATTTATAAGCGTTAATAACAGTTAAAAACCGACAATTGCTTCGCCAAGAGTTTAACTGGCAAGATAGGAGCCGGATGACCTGAAATATTCGTTTTTATGTTCATATACGTAGCTACACTTTTAATCTCTTCTTTAAAAACCCATTCGGATCTTTGCCCAGTCTAGTCTTGCTCTGGAGGCAGATCACGTGCGTTGGTGACAGTTTGTCAGAGTGCATAGCTGCATTTCATTGGCTCGCAGAGTTGTAAGAAGGCCCTCCCATAGGCTGGTCAAGCTGACGTCATCCCCGATCAGCTGTTAACGTTCCACAACAATAACAAAGGGATCAGTTGGGACCTCGAAAAGGGTGGAAAAAGCGACGAACTATTAGCGCGTATGGGTCCATAAACTTAACATTTCTTCTAAGAAGAAAACTTATTTTTTGTAATCGGAATACATTGCATGTTCTACCTCAGTCTTAAGGATTTCCCTCTAAGATTTCTCCCTTTCCTGTTTACATTTTTCTTGCAGCAGGTGAGTTTTTTCTTTCTTTGTGCTTTTTGAGAAAAAGTTTGTTGGATTGTGATCCGCAGAAGTGAACCGGCGTCCGCTCCGCCTTGACAACACCAACTATAATGTGCGCTATGGAGAACAATACAGTAACGTTACTAATGAAAAATGACGGAAACACATTATTTTGTATGTAGGCTATTGTAAGTTACAGCCACTGCTAGCAAGCTTGTTTGGCTAGTTGTCTGTAAACGTAACCGTTGTAGTTAAACGGTTGACTCTTAATCAGTTTTTCAAGCACTTGCATAATCTGTTTAACTAAAAAGTTAAACAAATAGGCCAATATGAGTAATGCAAAGTGGTACGATGTATAATTTGAATATGTGGAGTCGCCGTCCGCCCATATGGGTGTTGAGTTACGTTTGAACTCTCTCCACCCTCATCCCCTTTTGGCAACAGCCAGCCTAAACTGTAACGTTAATGGTGCTCGACAAAACCTCTGTATTCCTAAAAACGGATTAGTCAAATAACGATCGTTTTGTTGGAGGTAGGCCTAATGAAGGCAGAAATGACCCCGGCCATAATTATCAGTCGGGAAATCTTGTCTGCAGATGGTTTTCTTCTAAAGTCTTGGAAAAGGCAAAGACTTGCTCGGAATCGCGATGTTGATAGTTGATCACGATAAAATGGGCAACTGTCGACACCGTCTCGTCGATTCATTGAATGATGACATTTTAGAAAGGCTGTTATGTGGTAAACTAACACCTAAACATCTTAGTTTCCATCTGTGACTAATTAAACAAGAGCATGCATGTCTGCTTTGTCAATTCTAGGCCTAGCAGTCAGTCCTGATCATAACGTTTTTGTCCTTGGCCATCCCGAGATGACCTATATAATTTGATAATGGGAATCATTTTCTCTATTGACAGATGGTTACACGATTAAGCCCTATCCGACTGTGGCATTCAGAGGTATCGGATTAAAACTGCGGTCAAGCTATCACGGGTTCGGAAAAAGACGGTCAAGCTATCACGGCTTAAAATATACGTTCGCAAATATACTAGAGATTACGTCGGAAACGCGGTCACGTGCCCTGCGTTAGCTGTAAATGAAATTGCTCAGAGAGAAGCAGCGAGGATTGTACAACGCAGAATTTTAAACGTTTACACAATTATCACAATTATGCTTTCAATTACAATTTCAAGGAAACTATATAGGCTACTACGATGTTTTGTAATACATGAGCAACAGTGTTGGTATGAATTGCAGGTTACATATGAAAACTAATATTTTAAAGCATTTAACTCCAACAAATCAAAGGGATTGTACAAGTCAACACATAAATCTAGTTTATGTCTAGTGAATATCAGAAAATTTTATGGTGGGGATTTTTAATAATTAAGCATGGTTGGTACAAGTTTGCTATGTGAAGGGAAAACCGCTATGGCTACCATATTGGAGGCCCTATAACTTCATCAAATCAAAAAGTTTGTTCAAAGAAACACTATTACCACATACTAGATGGGCTATCGTCTATGTACAGTGAATTACAGAAAAAGTTGTTGTGGGAATTTTTAATAATTAAGCATCAAAGTTGGTACAGTTTGCGATTTGAAGGGGGAAAACCGCTATGGCTACCATATTGGAGGCCCTATAACTTCATCAAATCAAAAAGTTTGTTCAAAGAAACACTATTACCACATACTAGATGGGCTATCGTCTATGTACAGTGAATTACAGAAAAAGTTGTTGTGGGAATTTTTAATAATTAAGCATCAAAGTTGGTACAGTTTGCGATTTGAAGGGGGAAAACCGCTATGGCTACCATATTGGAGGCCCTATAACTTCATCAAATCAAAAAGTTTGTTCAAAGAAACACTATTACCACATACTAGATGGGCTATCGTCTATGTACAGTGAATCACAGAAAAAGTTGTTGTGGGAATTTTTAATAATTAAGCATCAAAGTTGGTACAGTTTGCGATTTGAAGGGGGAAAACCGCTATGGCTACCATATTGGAGGCCCTATAACTTCATCAAATCAAAAAGTTTGTTCAAAGAAACACTATTACCACATACTAGATGGGCTATCGTCTATGTACAGTGAATTACAGAAAAAGTTGTTGTGGGAATTTTTAATAATTAAGCATCAAAGTTGGTACAGTTTGCGATTTGAAGGGGGAAAACCGCTATGGCTACCATATTGGAGGCCCTATAACTTCATCAAATCAAAAAGTTTGTTCAGAAAAACACTATTACCATATACTAGATGTGCTATAGTCTATGTACAGTGAATCACAGAAAAAGTTGTTGTGGGGATTTTTAATAATTAAGCATCAAAGTTGGTACAGTTTGCTATGTGAAGGGAAAACCGCTATGGGTACCATATTGGAGGCCCTATAACTTCATCAAATCAAAAAGTTTGTTCAGAAAAACACTATTACCATATACTAGATGTGCTATAGTCTAAGCACAGTGAATTACAGAAAAGGTTGTTGTGGGAATTTTTAATAATTAAGCATCAAAGTTGGTACAGTTTGCGATTTGAAGGGGGAAAACCGCTATGGGTACCATATTGGAGGCCCTATAACTTCATCAAATCAAAAAGTTTGTTCAAGAAAACACTATTACCATATACTAGATATGCTATAGTCTATGCACAGTGAATTACAGAAAAAGTTGTTGTGGGAATTTTTAATAATTAAGCATCAAAGTTGGTACAGTTTGCGATTTGAAGGGGGAAAACCGCTATGGGTACCATATTGGAAGCGCAATAACTTGATCAAATCAAAAAGTTTGTTCAAAGAAACACTATTACCACATACTAGATGGGCTATCGTCTATGTACAGTGAATCACAGAAAAAGTTGTTGTGGGGATTTTTAATAATTAAGCATCAAAGTTGGTACAGTTTGCTATGTGAAGGGAAAACCGCTATGGGTACCATATTGGAGGCCCTATAACTTCATCAAATCAAAAAGTTTGTTCAGAAAAACACTATTACCATATACTAGATGTGCTATAGTCTAAGCACAGTGAATTACAGAAAAAGTTGTTGTGGGAATTTTTAATAATTAAGCATCAAAGTTGGTACAGTTTGCGATTTGAAGGGGGAAAACCGCTATGGGTACCATATTGGAGGCCCTATAACTTCATCAAATCAAAAAGTTTGTTCAAGAAAACACTATTACCATATACTAGATATGCTATAGTCTATGCACAGTGAATTACAGAAAAAGTTGTTGTGGGAATTTTTAATAATTAAGCATCAAAGTTGGTACAGTTTGCGATTTGAAGGGGGAAAACCGCTATGGGTACCATATTGGAAGCGCAATAACTTGATCAAATCAAAAAGTTTGTTCAAAGAAACACTATTACCACATACTAGATGGGCTATCGTCTATGTACAGTGAATTACAGAAAAAGTTGTTGTGGGAATTTTTAATAATTAAGCATCAAAGTTGGTACAGTTTGCGATTTTAAGGGGGAAACCCGCTATGGGTACCATATTGGAGGCCCTATAACTTCATCAAATCAAAAAGTTTGTTCAGAAAAACACTATTACCATATACTAGATGTGCTATAGTCTAAGCACAGTGAATTACAGAAAAAGTTGTTGTGGGAATTTTTAATAATTAAGCATCAAAGTTGGTACAGTTTGCGATTTGAAGGGGGAAAACCGCTATGGGTACCATATTGGAGGCCCTATAACTTCATCAAATCAAAAAGTTTGTTCAAGAAAACACTATTACCATATACTAGATATGCTATAGTCTATGCACAGTGAATTACAGAAAAAGTTGTTGTGGGAATTTTTAATAATTAAGCATCAAAGTTGGTACAGTTTGCGATTTGAAGGGGGAAAACCGCTATGGGTACCATATTGGAAGCGCAATAACTTGATCAAATCAAAAAGTTTGTTCAAAGAAACACTATTACCACATACTAGATGGGCTATCGTCTATGTACAGTGAATTACAGAAAAAGTTGTTGTGGGAATTTTTAATAATTAAGCATCAAAGTTGGTACAGTTTGCGATTTTAAGGGGGAAACCCGCTATGGGTACCATATTGGAGGCCCTATAACTTCATCAAATCAAAAAGTTTGTTCAGAAAAACACTATTACCATATACTAGATGTGCTATAGTCTAAGCACAGTGAATTACAGAAAAAGTTGTTGTGGGAATTTTTAATAATTAAGCATCAAAGTTGGTACAGTTTGCGATTTGAAGGGGGAAAACCGCTATGGGTACCATATTGGAGGCCCTATAACTTCATCAAATCAAAAAGTTTGTTCAAGAAAACACTATTACCATATACTAGATATGCTATAGTCTATGCACAGTGAATTACAGAAAAAGTTGTTGTGGGAATTTTTAATAATTAAGCATCAAAGTTGGTACAGTTTGCGATTTGAAGGGGGAAAACCGCTATGGGTACCATATTGGAAGCGCAATAACTTGATCAAATCAAAAAGTTTGTTCAAAGAAACACTATTACCACATACTAGATGGGCTATCGTCTATGTACAGTGAATTACAGAAAAAGTTGTTGTGGGAATTTTTAATAATTAAGCATCAAAGTTGGTACAGTTTGCGATTTTAAGGGGGAAACCCGCTATGGGTACCATATTGGAGGCCCTATAACTTCATCAAATCAAAAAGTTTGTTCAGAAAAACACTATTACCATATACTAGATGTGCTATAGTCTATCCACAGTGAATCACAGAAAAAGTTGTTGTGGGAATTTTTAATAATTAAGAATCAAAGTTGGTACAGTTTGCTATGTGAAGGGAAAACCGCTATGGGTACCATATTGGAGGCCCTATAACTTGATCAAATCAAAAAGTTTGTTCAAAAAAACACTATTACCATATACTAGATGTGCTATAGTCTATCCACAGTGAATCACAGAAAAAGTTGTTCTGGGAATTTTTAATAATTAAGCATCAAATTTGGTACAGTTTGCGATTTGAAGGGAAAACCGCTATGGGTACCATATGGGAGGCCCTATAACTTGATCAAATCAAAACGTTTGTTCAAAAAAACACTATTACCATATACTAGATGTGCTATAGTCTATCCACAGTGAATCACAGAAAAAGTTGTTGTGGGAATTTTTAATAATTAAGAATCAAAGTTGGTACAGTTTGCTATGTGAAGGGAAAACCGCTATGGGTACCATATTGGAGGCCCTATAACTTGATCAAATCAAAAAGTTTGTTCAAAAAAACACTATTACCATATACTAGATGTGCTATAGTCTATCCACAGTGAATCACAGAAAAAGTTGTTGTGGGAATTTTTAATAATTAAGAATCAAAGTTGGTACAGTTTGCGATTTGAAGGGGGAAACCCGCTATGCTTACTCCGCTGGCCTCCAACCCAGAATACTGCAGCTGAACACCGAAGGACTCACCTCCAACAAGATCAGCATCATCGAGCAGCTGGCCTATACCACCAAGGCCCTCGTCATCCTCCTCCAGGAGACCCATTGCGTTTCAGCAGACAAGCTAGTATTACCAAATTTCACACTAGCTGGGTCTATCCTAAGCAGGAAACACGGCCTTGCCACGTTTGTCCATGAAAGGCTGAGCTGGACTCTCGCCGACCAATCTCCGGCTGACTCGGAGATTGAGTGGTTGTGCGTGGACGTTGCCGGTTTTAAAATCGTAAATGTCTACAAGCCTCCCCCCTCGCGATTCACGCCGGTGTCTGTCCCGGTGTTCCCCCACCCCTGTCTCTATGCTGGCGACTTTAACTGTCAGCATGAAGACTGGGGGTATAATACCAACACACTCAACGGAGAGAACCTGGCTGCTTGGGCAGCTAACAACTGCCTGGCCCTGTTATACGATCCAAAGGGTGCAGCCAGTTTTCTCTCCGGTCGCTGGAACACTGGGACGAATCCTGACGTGGCATTTGCGAGTGTCGGTGCAGACAACCGGCTCCCGGACAGACGTGTGCTCGGAAAGTTCCTGCGGTCCCAACATCGACCATCGCTGATAACCGTGCCTAAACTCGTGGACTCTATCCCGAGTGAGCCGGTGAAGCGATGGAATTTCCGTAAGGCCAATTGGAAACGCTTCCGCCTCCTCACTAACAAATCCACGTGGCGTCTCCCATCGCCTAATACCAACAACGTGGATGAGGCATACCGGGACTTCTGCGGCATGTTAGTGAAAGCGGCCAAGAAATCCATCCCACGCGGACGTCGCAATAGCTACAAACCGTGCTGGGATGCGGAGTGCGAGAACCTCTACCACGTTTTCCTTCGAGCTCCTGCCGGAACCGAGTCAAACAGGGCTGCTACAGCCCTGTTGTCAAGACTCGGCCGGAGGAGACAAGAGCGCTGGGAGGAGGCTGTCAATTCCATCGACTTCTCGCACTCCAGCCGCAAGGCATGGAGTATCCTGAACAACCTCACTGGCAGGTCAAGACACTCCCCTCGTCACTGCCCCATTTCTGCAAATAAAATCGCATCACAATTTGTGAAAAATGGGGTATACGAGGGTAAAGACCGCGAGTCATCACGACTCGTGGCAAAAGAAGTGTCTGACCTCTGGAGGGCCCCAACATCTAGCAGCGATAACATCTCCGGTGAATTTACACCGGAGGAGTTAGCTGCCGCCCTCCAGCACCTAAAGCCAGGAAAAGCTCCGGGCCCTGATTCCATCTGGCCGGAGCTTATACTCCATGCCGCACCTGCCCTGAAGTCCTGGTTAAGAGCTTTCCTCTCTTCCTGCTTGCGCCAACTCAAGATCTGGAGAAGAGCCCTAGTTGTCGCGATCCCTAAACCGAATAAGCCTGAAGGGGATACTAAGAGCTACCGTCCCATCTCCTTGCTCTGCATCCCCTTCAAGATCCTCGAGCGTCTTATCTACGCCCGCGTCGAACCGATCGTCGACCCGCTGCTCCCTCGGGAGCAGGCCGGGTTCCGACGCGGGAGATCGACCGTAGACTAAGTCACTTTGATGACTCAAGACATCGAGGACAGCTTTTCGTTCAAGAAGAAGGCCGGAGCCGTTTTTGTCGATCTGACGGCTGCCTATGATACCGTATGGCACCGCGGCCTCACCTGCAAGCTGCTCCGCTTGCTGCCGGACAGGCACATGGTCAGTATGATCCTGGAGCTTGTCCGAAATCGCAGCTTTAACCTCACCACCGGTAGCGGACAGCAAAGCAGGTTACGACGCCTCAAGAACGGCGTCCCCCAGGGATCTGTCCTGGCCCCCCTCCTCTATAATATCTACACCTATGACTTGCCTGATACAGTCTCGCGGACGTATGCCTATGCGGATGACCTCGCGTTGGTGTACTCCGCTGGAGACTGGCAGTCATTGGAGGGGACTTTGAGCCAGGACATGCAGACACTAGTGGCATACCTCCGGAAATGGAGGTTGAAGCTCAGCGAGGCAAAGACGGTGTCGGCGGCCTTCCATCTTAACAACAGGGAGGCTAAACGTGAGCTCCGAATATATATTGGCGGAACACCCCTGCCATGCTGCGCTGAGACAATTTACCTCGGCGTGACATTGGACAGGTCGCTCACGTTTCGCCGACACCTTGAGTCACTGCGCAAGAAGTTAACATCTCGTGTGGCATTGATGAGGCGACTTGTCGGGTCAGGCTGGGGCGCCGACGCAAGAACATTGCGTACGGCAGCCCTGGCCCTTGTTTACTCGACTAGTGAGTACTGCGCACCGGTATGGTGTCGCAGTGCCCACACCCGCCTCATCGATACGCCCATTAACGAAGCCTTGCGCATCGTGACAGGATGCCTGCGTCCCACTCCCGTGGACAATCTTTCCATTCTTGCAGGCATCCTTCGCCGCGCGGGAGCCACAGCACGTCTCGCGTGCCGGGCCGTGGAGCCAAACCATCTGCTCCACGAAAGGCTCGCTGTAATTGCTGAGCCTCCCCGGCGCCTTAAGTCGAGACACCCATTTGTGCCTGCCGCACAGGAATTCCTGCAGCAATGCAGTGATCTTAACATCAGTGCGGCACGGTGGGCGGATTACATCTGGAGCACGGAGTGGGAGGAGAACACCTCTAGACTCCGTGACTTCATCCCAGACGTCGGTTTTCCCCCTATTGGAGTGGACCTGCCTAGACTGGCATGGGTGAGGCTTAACCACCTCCGGACCGGCGTTGGGCGCTTCCGCTCATCGATGCACAGATGGGGCTTGGCTTCTTGCGCAGCCTGCGAGTGTGGCGCGGAGGAACAAACCGCAGACCATGTCATCCTGGACAGCCCTTGGGCTTCACCCCTCCACATCGTCGCCAAGCCTGGTGGCGGGTGGCGGCCATGTGGGGACTACCGCCGCCTCAACGATGCGACCACGCCCGACCGCTACCCAGTCCCACACATTCAGGACTTTTCAGTACACCTGTCGGGTAAGCGGGTTTTCTCTAAAGTGGACCTGGTGCGCGGGTACCGTCAGGTGCCTGTGCATCCCCCGGACATCCCCAAGACGGCGGTCATTACACCCTTTGGACTTTTCGAGTTTCTGAGGATGCCGTTTGGACTGAGAAACGCTGCTCAGTCTTTTCAGCGGCTGATGGACTCTGTGCTTCGGGACCTCCCCTTCATCTTTGTCTACCTGGATGACATTCTCATCGCTAGCGCCACCGAGGGGGAGCACCTGTCTCATCTCCGGGCCCTCTTCGCGCGGCTCAGCCCGCACGGCCTGATCGTCAACTGGGCGAAGTGTCTGTTCAGGCTGGACACCATCGACTTCCTCGGACACCGCATCACGTGTGAGGGGGCTGCCCCCCTCCCCTCGAAGGTGGAAGTGGTCGCTGCCTTCCCACGCCCCCTCACAGTCCGGTCGCTGAGGGAGTTCATTGGGATGGTGACCTTCTACCATCGCTTCATCCCTCGGGCCGCTCACGTCCTGCAACCACTGTACGGGGCTCTAAAGGGCAAGACCCCCAACCAGACTATCGAGTGGACCGCGGAGCGGGAGGGGGCCTTTAAAGACACCAAAGCTGCGCTGGCCCAGGCAGCCATGTTGGCCCACCCCTCGCACACAGCGCCCATAGCCATCACCACTGACGCTTCCGACTATGCCGTTGGTGCGGTGTATGAACAATGGGTGGGAGGTGCCTGGCAGCCCCTCGCCTTCTTCAGCCGCCAGCTGTCACCCGGCGAGTGCAAGTACAGCACCTTTGACAGGGAGCTCCTCGGTCTGTGGCTCGCCATCAGACACTTCCGGTTTTTACTGGAGGGCCGCAACTTTACTGCCTTTGTGGACCATAAGCCCCTCACATTCGCTATGTCCAAAGCAGCGGAACCGTGGTCCACCCGCCAGCAGCGGCAGCTCTCCTTCATCTCTGAATTCACCACGGACATCCAGCACGTGGCGGGTAAGGCCAACCTGGTTGCTGACTGCCTCTCCAGAGCGGAGTGGTCCAGCTGGTCTTGGACTACTCTCGCATGGCCGCGGACCAGGCCACCGACCCCAGCATCCAGACCCTCAAATCGGCGGATACAGGGCTGCACCTGGAGGCGGTAACTTTCGGCGACTCGGGGGCCACGCTCCTGTGTGACATTTCCTCAGGTCCACCTCGGCCGGTGGTTCCTGTCAGCTGGAGGCACCCCGTGTTCGAGGCGGTGCATGGTCTGTCTCACCCGGGCAGGAAGCCGTCGGTGCGGCTAGTGGCGGCGAAGTTTGTGTGGCACGGGCTCAAAAAGGATGTGAGAGCCTGGGTCGACGCGTGCACAGCCTGCCAGCGCACCAAGGTCCACCGCCATATCAAAGCACCCCTGGAGCGTTTCTCCGTGCCCGAGCGGAGGTTCGACCATGTGCACGTCGACCTGGTGGGTCCCCTGCCTCCATCCCACAGCTACACCTACCTCTTCACCATGGTGGACAGGACAACCCGCTGGCCAGAGGCGGTCCCCCTCTCCTCGATGACGGCCGCTGACCTGGCCCGGGCGTTCATCGGGACGTGGGTTGTCCGGTTTGGCACTCCATCTGACCTCTCCTCTGACCGTGGCCCGCAGTTCACTTCGGAGCTGTGGAGCACCGTGGCGGAGGGCTTGGGGGTTAAACTCCACCGTACCACCGCCTACCACCCCCAGGCCAACGGCCTGTGCGAACGTTTCCATCGGTCCATGAAGGCCGACCTCCGAGCCAACCTGACGGACGGCAACTGGCTCGACAAACTTCCGTGGGTCACGCTCGGACTCCGGACGGCCCCCAAGGAAGACCTCCAGTCCTCCTCGGCCGAGCTGGTCTACGGGCAGCCGCTGCGGGTCCCCGGGGAGTTCATACCCAACACGACGGACCCCTGGTTTGCTGTGGCACAACGTGCCTCCCTGCTGGACAGCACCAAGGTCTTCGCCCCTGTCCCCACGACTCAGCATGGCGTCCCTGCATCCCAGGTGCCCCCAGGCCTGCGGTCGGCGGGTTATGTATTCATCCGCCGCGACGCACACCGCAGCCCACTGCAGCCCCCGTACGACGGCCCGTTTCGGGTCCTGGAGCACGGGGCCAAGCACCTGGTAGTGGACATCGGCGGTAAGCCTGAGCATGTTTCGGTGGACCGCGTTGAACGCGCACACCTGGACTTGGATCAACCAGTGGACTTGGCCATGCCTCCTCGCCGGGGCCGCCCCCCGGGCCAGCCTCCTCCCTCCCCCCTCACTTCCCCCCCCCCCCGTCTCCGTTGCCCCCCCGCCCCGTCCGACAGGAGGAGACCGTTTGCACTCCTGCTGTTTTCCCCTCCCCTCCTCCCGGAGTCGTTGCGGCCGGGCCATCCGCCCTCCATGCCACGTTGATTTTGTTTATTAGGGCGAATTCTGGGGGGGCTCATGTGGTGAACACTAGGGGTAACAAATTCACCCCGGAACTGTGGGTGGGGTTTGGGGGATATATAAGTGCGTTGCACAGGAAGTATTGTCATTGCTGCTACATTCAAGTTGTACCTGTCGGTTTTAGTGTGTGTTGTTTTTAGCTAATAAAGTGAAGTATCCGTGAAGTTGCCTCTGTTCTCCGTCCTCCAGCACTACAGTTGCATGTTTTGTTTTTGTAATTTTTTGAATGCTTTTTGGTGGTACACTTACCAGTTTTCTTTTGTACAAAGTAAAGGTACCAATTTTGATGTTGATTTATTAAAAGGTTCATGTAAAAATCCGATTTCGAGTTTCATTACACTAGGACACACCTATCACATGCTAGTAGTGCTGTTTTGAAAACACCTCTGTTGGTGTAACATTGTGGTAACATTAACTGAAAAGTGGTACCCAGTTTCAACCTGTAAACAGCAATAGGTACCAATATTGATGCTCATTTATTATGGGATTACCTTTTGATTTGGTGTTATAGTATCTCCAATATGGTACCCATAGCGGTTTTCCCCCTTCAAATCGCAAACTGTACCAACTTTGATGCTTAATTATTAAAAATTCCCACAACAACTTTTTCTGTAATTCACTGTGCATAGACTATAGCATATCTAGTATGTGGTAATAGTGTTTTCTTGAACAAACTTTTTGATTTGATCAAGTTATAGGGCCTCCAATATGGTACCCATAGCGGTTTTCCCCCTTCAAATCGCAAACTGTACCAACTTTGATGCTTAATTATTAAAAATTCCCACAACAACTTTTTCTGTAATTCACTGTGCTTAGACTATAGCACATCTAGTATATGGTAATAGTGTTTTTCTGAACAAACTTTTTGATTTGATGAAGTTATAGGGCCTCCAATATGGTACCCATAGCGGTTTTCCCTTCACATAGCAAACTGTACCAACTTTGATGCTTAATTATTAAAAATTCCCACAACAACTTTTTCTGTAATTCACTGTGCTTAGACTATAGCACATCTAGTATATGGTAATAGTGTTTTTCTGAACAAACTTTTTGATTTGATGAAGTTATAGGGCCTCCAATATGGTACCCATAGCGGTTTTCCCTTCACATAGCAAACTGTACCAACTTTGATGCTTAATTATTAAAAATCCCCACAACAACTTTTTCTGTAATTCACTGTGGATAGACTATAGCACATCTAGTATATGGTAATAGTGTTTTTCTGAACAAACTTTTTGATTTGATCAAGTTATAGGGCCTCCAATATGGTACCCATAGCGGTTTTCCCCCTTCAAATCGCAAACTGTACCAACTTTGATGCTTAATTATTAAAAATTCCCACAACAACTTTTTCTGTAATTCACTGTGGGTAGACTATAGCACATCTAGTATATGGTAATAGTGTTTTTCTGAACAAACTTTTTGATTTGATCAAGTTATAGGGCCTCCAATATGGTACCCATAGCGGTTTTCCCCCTTCAAATCGCAAACTGTACCAACTTTGATGCTTAATTATTAAAAATTCCCACAACAACTTTTTCTGTAATTCACTGTGCGTAGACTATAGCACATCTAGTATATGGTAATAGTGTTTTTCTGAACAAACTTTTTGATTTGATGAAGTTATAGGGCCTCCAATATGGTACCCATAGCGGTTTTCCCTTCACATAGCAAACTGTACCAACTTTGATGCTTAATTATTAAAAATTCCCACAACAACTTTTTCTGTAATTCACTGTGGATAGACTATAGCACATCTAGTATATGGTAATAGTGTTTTTCTGAACAAACTTTTTGATTTGATCAAGTTATAGGGCCTCCAATATGGTACCCATAGCGGTTTTCCCCCTTCAAATCGCAAACTGTACCAACTTTGATGCTTAATTATTAAAAATTCCCACAACAACTTTTTCTGTAATTCACTGTGCATAGACTATAGCATATCTAGTATATGGTAATAGTGTTTTCTTGAACAAACTTTTTGATTTGATGAAGTTATAGGGCCTCCAATATGGTACCCATAGCGGTTTTCCCCCCTTCAAATCGCAAACTGTACCAACTTTGATGCTTAATTATTAAAAATTCCCACAACAACTTTTTCTGTAATTCACTGTGCTTAGACTATAGCACATCTAGTATATGGTAATAGTGTTTTTCTGAACAAACTTTTTGATTTGATGAAGTTATAGGGCCTCCAATATGGTACCCATAGCGGTTTTCCCTTCACATAGCAAACTGTACCAACTTTGATGCTTAATTATTAAAAATCCCCACAACAACTTTTTCTGTAATTCACTGTGGATAGACTATAGCACATCTAGTATATGGTAATAGTGTTTTTCTGAACAAACTTTTTGATTTGATCAAGTTATAGGGCCTCCAATATGGTACCCATAGCGGTTTTCCCCCTTCAAATCGCAAACTGTACCAACTTTGATGCTTAATTATTAAAAATTCCCACAACAACTTTTTCTGTAATTCACTGTGGGTAGACTATAGCACATCTAGTATATGGTAATAGTGTTTTTCTGAACAAACTTTTTGATTTGATCAAGTTATAGGGCCTCCAATATGGTACCCATAGCGGTTTTCCCCCTTCAAATCGCAAACTGTACCAACTTTGATGCTTAATTATTAAAAATTCCCACAACAACTTTTTCTGTAATTCACTGTGCGTAGACTATAGCACATCTAGTATATGGTAATAGTGTTTTTCTGAACAAACTTTTTGATTTGATCAAGTTATAGGGCCTCCAATATGGTACCCATAGCGGTTTTTCCCCCTTCAAATCGCAAACTGTACCAACTTTGATGCTTAATTATTAAAAATTCCCACAACAACTTTTTCTGTAATTCACTGTACATAGACGATAGCCCATCTAGTATGTGGTAATAGTGTTTCTTTGAACAAACTTTTTGATTTGATGAAGTTATAGGGCCTCCAACATGGTACCCATAGCGGTTTTCCCCCTTCAAATCGCAAACTGTACCAACTTTGATGCTTAATTATTAAAAATTCCCACAACAACTTTTTCTGTAATTCACTGTGCTTAGACTATAGCACATCTAGTATATGGTAATAGTGTTTTTTTGAACAAACTTTTTGATTTGATCAAGTTATAGGGCCTCCAATATGGTACCCATAGCGGTTTTCCCTTCACATAGCAAACTGTACCAACTTTGATTCTTAATTATTAAAAATCCCCACAACAACTTTTTCTGTGATACACTGTACATAGACTATAGCACATGTAGTATATGGTAATAGTGTTTTTCTGAACAAACTTTTTGATTTGATCAAGTTATAGGGCCTCCAATATGGTACCCATAGCGGTTTTCCCTTCAAATCGCAAACTGTACCAACTTTGATGCTTAATTATTAGAAATTCCCACAACAACTTTTTCTGTGATTCACTGTGGATACACTATAGCACATGTAGTATATGGTAATAGTATTTTTTTGAACAAACTTTTTGATTTGATCAAGTTATAGGGCCTCCAATATGGTACCCATAGCGGTTTTCCCCCTTCAAATCGCAAACTGTACCAACTTTGATGCTTAATTATTAAAAATTCCCACAACAACTTTTTCTGTAATTCACTGTACATAGACGATAGCCCATCTAGTATGTGGTAATAGTGTTTCTTTGAACAAACTTTTTGATTTGATCAAGTTATTGCGCTTCCAATATGGTACCCATAGCGGTTTTCCCTTCAAATCGCAAACTGTACCAACTTTGATGCTTAATTATTAAAAATTCCCACAACAACTTTTTCTGTAATTCACTGTGCATAGACTATAGCATATCTAGTATATGGTAATAGTGTTTTCTTGAACAAACTTTTTGATTTGATGAAGTTATAGGGCCTCCAATATGGTACCCATAGCGGTTTTCCCCCCTTCAAATCGCAAACTGTACCAACTTTGATGCTTAATTATTAAAAATTCCCACAACAACTTTTTCTGTAATTCACTGTGCTTAGACTATAGCACATCTAGTATATGGTAATAGTGTTTTTCTGAACAAACTTTTTGATTTGATGAAGTTATAGGGCCTCCAATATGGTACCCATAGCGGTTTTCCCTTCACATAGCAAACTGTACCAACTTTGATGCTTAATTATTAAAAATTCCCACAACAACTTTTTCTGTAATTCACTGTGGATAGACTATAGCACATCTAGTATATGGTAATAGTGTTTTTCTGAACAAACTTTTTGATTTGATGAAGTTATAGGGCCTCCAATATGGTACCCATAGCGGTTTTCCCTTCACATAGCAAACTGTACCAACTTTGATGCTTAATTATTAAAAATTCCCACAACAACTTTTTCTGTAATTCACTGTGGATAGACTATAGCACATCTAGTATATGGTAATAGTGTTTTTCTGAACAAACTTTTTGATTTGATCAAGTTATAGGGCCTCCAATATGGTACCCATAGCGGTTTTCCCCCCTTCAAATCGCAAACTGTACCAACTTTGATGCTTAATTATTAAAAATTCCCACAACAACTTTTTCTGTAATTCACTGTGCGTAGACTATAGCACATCTAGTATATGGTAATAGTGTTTTTCTGAACAAACTTTTTGATTTGATGAAGTTATAGGGCCTCCAATATGGTACCCATAGCGGTTTTCCCTTCACATAGCAAACTGTACCAACTTTGATGCTTAATTATTAGAAATTCCCACAACAACTTTTTCTGTGATTCACTGTGGATACACTATAGCACATGTAGTATATGGTAATAGTATTTTTTTGAACAAACTTTTTGATTTGATCAAGTTATAGGGCCTCCAATATGGTACCCATAGCGGTTTTCCCCCTTCAAATCGCAAACTGTACCAACTTTGATGCTTAATTATTAAAAATTCCCACAACAACTTTTTCTGTAATTCACTGTGGGTAGACTATAGCACATCTAGTATATGGTAATAGTGTTTTTCTGAACAAACTTTTTGATTTGATCAAGTTATAGGGCCTCCAATATGGTACCCATAGCGGTTTTCCCCCCTTCAAATCGCAAACTGTACCAACTTTGATGCTTAATTATTAAAAATTCCCACAACAACTTTTTCTGTAATTCACTGTGCGTAGACTATAGCACATCTAGTATATGGTAATAGTGTTTTTCTGAACAAACTTTTTGATTTGATGAAGTTATAGGGCCTCCAATATGGTACCCATAGCGGTTTTCCCTTCACATAGCAAACTGTACCAACTTTGATGCTTAATTATTAGAAATTCCCACAACAACTTTTTCTGTGATTCACTGTGGATACACTATAGCACATGTAGTATATGGTAATAGTATTTTTTTGAACAAACTTTTTGATTTGATCAAGTTATAGGGCCTCCAATATGGTACCCATAGCGGTTTTCCCCCTTCAAATCGCAAACTGTACCAACTTTGATGCTTAATTATTAAAAATTCCCACAACAACTTTTTCTGTAATTCACTGTACATAGACGATAGCCCATCTAGTATGTGGTAATAGTGTTTCTTTGAACAAACTTTTTGATTTGATCAAGTTATTGCGCTTCCAATATGGTACCCATAGCGGTTTTCCCCCCTTAAAATCGCAAACTGTACCAACTTTCATGCTTAATTATTAAAAATTCCCACAACAACTTTTTCTGTGATGCACTGTGGATAGACTATAGCACATCTAGTATGTGCTCATAGTGTTTCTTTGAACAAACTTTTTGATTTGATGAAGTTATAGGGCCTCCAATATGGTACCCATAGCGGTTTTCCCTCTTCACATAGCAAACTGTACCAACTTTGATGCTTAATTATTAAAAATCCCCACCATACAATCTTCTGATATTCACTAGATATAAACTAGATTTATGTGTTGATTTGTACAATCCTTTTGATTTGTTGGAGTTAAATGCTTTAAAATATTAATTTTCATATGTAACCTGCAATTCATACCAACACTGTTGCTCATGTATTACAAAACATCGTAGTATATTCAGTTTCCTTGAAATTGTAATTGAAAGCATAATTGTGATAATTGTGTAAACGTTTAAAATTCTGCGAAATAAAGAAAAAAAGGCAAAAATTCTGCGTTGTACAATCCTCGCTGTTTCTCTCTGAGCAATTTCATTCACAGCTAACGCAGGGCACGTGACCGCGTTTCCGACGTAATCTCTAGTATATTTGCGAACCTAAATTTTAAGCCGTGATAGTTTGACCGTCATTTTCCGAACCCGTGATAGCTTGACCGCAGTGGATTAAAGTAATGAAATGCAAATCCGTGTTAACTGATATTAAATATTCTTTGTCTGCACTGTTTACCGCACGCCCTTAAAACACAACACGTGGATGACGTCATGCGTCTAGCACTGAACCAGTGTGAGAGGATAACAGGTTGGTTTATGGTTTCCCCCATTTGATAATACACGGTCATGGTATCAGGGATCTGCTTTTCGTGAAAAAAGACGTGTTTTTCTGAGACGTATTTGTTCCATCCTTCAGTTAATGTTTTATTATTTGGTTCGTTTGTTAAATATCTGTTACCTCTGTAGGCCAGACACCCTCTGCTTTGTTTTTAAGAAAATGACCCTTTGCCATTGCGAACAGGTGCAGGCGATTAAGCTATAACGCACACAGTGCCTTTTCAGAGATATTTAAAAATGCATGTAAATGCGGATTGTCACAAAGAAGTCAGGACAAAGGGCCCCTCACCCCTTCCTGTCCAGTGAAGCTCACAGCTGTCTTAAAGCACTCGACTCAACAGATAAGAATAATACCCTTTGAATCTCTGCCCAGAACACGCATAAGCCTTACATTTTATGGAGACGGCCTATGTAGATTTTAATGAACATATCAATTTTTGAAGAATAAATGAGAAAAAAAGAGATTTGAGGAGAAAAGTGACCAGCAGTAAAAGTAAGCATATGTTCTGTGTATGACATATCGGTTCTTCACTACCTGTGCACGTCGTGGTTGCTGCTGTAGTATATATCCAGCTGTATAAATGGATAATATGTAAAAAAAAAAAAATTTTTTTAAAAATGCTAAAAAGTTGTGTAAGTCGCTCTGGATAAGAGCGTCTGCTAAATGCCTATAATGTAATATGTAATGCTGTAACATTTTACTTTGGCTAGTTTTAGTTTGTCCTCTTCTCTACTGCATATGCTTACCAGTATGTTTACTGGAGCACTGCTGAATGTCACATTGCTTTGTATATTTCTGTGTCCGTACCATATGCTCTAAGTATGAGCATCTGCTACACAAATAAGTTTGCAGTATGTACATTTTAATACCCGCCTGACGGGTTTGATTTTTGCATGGCCGAATCAGTTATGAAAGGGCTCCCTCCTAAGTGTCTCTGAAGGTGATTGTTAAGTTCACTCAATAAATTGTGACTGTGGAAACTGCTGAGGATGGTGCTTTACCAGTCCCGTTCCACCTGTTCTGAGAATGCTGCTGTTTGTCTGTTTTTTCTTTTCTTTCTGCCATTTGTTTTCATATTTGTGTCAGGAAGCGTGCCACTACTCTCCTCCCTGTGTTTATCCGATCTCCATCCCTCTGTCACGTCCCTCAATCTCAATCACAAAATGAGTGCAATGCACTTATACAATACCAGCACTCTATGTTTGCAGCTGCCAGTCAAGGGCTCTGCCATGTAGTACCGGGGGGGTACCCTATTTCACTAAGCAGGATTACTGAGTTACAGTCAAGCCGGAAAGTCTGAACACTCCTTTCACCTATCCACGTTTTATTACGTTACAGACATATTCTACAATAGATTGAGTTCATTTTTTGTCTCAAAATTCTACACAAAATAGCCCATAATGACAAAGTGAAAACAGGTTTTTAGACATTTGTGCTAATTTATTAAAAATCAAAATGTTAAGTATCATATGTACACAAGTGTGCACACCCTTTGATATGATACCCAAAAGTGAGCTGAGGTGCATTTTGTTTCCACTGATACTGCTTGAGATGTTTCTACAACTTAATTGGAGTCCACCTGTGATAAATTCAATTGATTGGACATGATTGGGGATTGCCAACACCTGCCTATATAAGGTCCCACAGTTGACAGTGCATGTCAGAGCAAACTCCAAGCCATGGGGTCAAAGGAATTATCTGCAGACCTCAGAAACAGGATTGTGTCAAGGCATAGATCTGGAGAAGGGTACGGAAAAATCTCTGCAGCTTTACAGGTCCCAAAGAGCACAGTGGCCACCATCATTCGTAAATGGAAGAAGTTTGGAACCACCAAGAATGTTCCTAGACCTGACCGCCCGGCCAAACTGAGCAATCAGGGAAGACGGGCCTTGGCCAGGGAGGTCAGCAGGAACCCGAGGGTCACTCTGACAGAGCTCCAGCGTATCCTTGTGGAGATGGGAGAACCTTTCAGAAGATCAACCATCCAGGCAGCACTCCACCAATCAGGCCTTTATGGTAGAGTGGCCAGATGGAAGCCCCTCCTTAGTAAAAGGCACATCACAGCCCGCTTGGAGTTTGCCAAAAGGCACCTAGAGGACTCTCAAACCATGAGAATCAAGATTATCTGGTCTGATGAAACCAAAATTTAACTTTTTGGCCTGAATACCAAGCGTCAAGTCTGGAAGAAACCAGGCACCGCTCATCACCTGGCTAATACCATCCCTACAGTGAAGCATGGCGGTGGCAGCATCATGATGTGGGGATGTTTTTCAGCAGCGGGAACGGGGCGACTAGTCCTGATAGAGGGAAAGATGAATGCAGCTAAGTACACACAGATCCTTGAAGAAATCCTGCTCCAGAGCGCTCTGGACCTCAGACTGGGGCGAAGGTTTACCTTCCAACATGACAACGACCCGAAGCACACAGCCAAGAGAACAAAGGAGTGGCTTCGGAGAAAGTCTGTGCATGTCCTTGAGTGGCCCAGCCAGAGCCCAGACCTGAATCCAATTGAACATCTGTGGAAAGAGCTAAAAATGGCTGTGTACCGACGCTCCCCATCCAACCTGACGGAGCTTGCAAGGATATGCCAAGAGGAATGGGCAAAAATGTCCAGAAACAAGTGTGCCAAGCTCGTAGCTTCTTTCCCAAGACGCCTTGAAGCTGTAATCTGTGTACAGATATGTAACCCCTAAATAACCTATTTTTGTCAGTAAAATAAAATTGCATATTTTCTAAAAACCTGTTTTCACTTCGTCATTATTGGCTATTGTGTGTAGATGTTTGAGGCAAAAAATGAACTCAATCTATTGTAGAATATCTCTATAACGTAATAAAATGTGGATAGGTGAAAGGAGTGTTCAGACTTTCCGGCTTGACTGTAGCTGGATAACTGCACTGAGTAAAACCAGGGACTGCTCTTTTTACTTCAGTCCATGTTCTGGACTTGGGAGGGTTCCGGGTTTTAATCAGTGCAGGTATCCAGTGAATTCAGTAATCCTGCTTTGTATGTATGTATGTGTGTGTATATATATATATATATACATTTTTCTCTTCTGAAAAAGAGGTGCAAATTGTATAGCAGAATTGTGTTTTTCTCTTATCTACATGTCAAATTGCCCTTAGCCAGGGAAACTATTAAAATTTTAATTGGTTATTATTATCATCATAATTATTATTTCAGATATCCAAAAATGTAGCTGTACCTTTGCTCCAGTTATGCAGGTTGCCATTTGCTCCAGTGTACAAGACCGACCTGCTGATTTCAGGTGTAGTCCCTTAGCCGTGGGTCAAGTCAAGTTTACTTCTAAAGCACATCTAAAACAACTACAGTCAATCAAAGTGCTGTAAAATTAATAGATATACGAGTGTGTTAATAAATACATGAGTCAAAGGGTCAAAGGTTGTGCCCTGTGGTTCTCCTGACAACCCTGCCCATGCAGCGGCTCGCTTATGCATACGAAGGTGCGTAGTTAGTTTTGTGAGCTGACCGCCTCGCAGACCTTTCACTTGGAACAGGGGGTCATTAATGCTTCGTAAGCTGCTTCTGCTGTATGCCAAGTGGTAACTTAATATGTCTCTGTGTAGTCTTCAAATGCAGACTACTAAGTCACAATAGGCCTGAGTTTATCTCATAAATTGTCTCTACTTCTTTGTTATCAGCAAAGGGCATTGCATGCACATGTTGGTAATACCTGGAAACAAATTAACCCATTTTCTCCTCAGCTGTGATGTGTGACACACGTGGTGCGTCCCAGTATTCTTCACTCCTCACCTCCTTTCCTCCACTCCTGTCCTCCACTCGTTTCCTACCTGGAATTATGCAAAACTGCCTGTACATTTCAAGTACAAGTAGTTCCATGTACAGTATACAGTGTACCTGACATTGCGGTTTGCGTTGAGACATTAATTAATATGTAATCAGCAATATAACACAAAGATCGGTTTCCGGGGAGAAAAGGAGGAGAGGAGGTGGTAGTGGAGTAAAGGAGGAGGCATTTTTCGAGTATTGGGATGTAGCCACACACACACACACAAGAACATGCCCCCTTCTTCCCCACTCCCTTCATTTTCACATGGCTCTTATGACATCACCTTCCCCTTGTCTTTCCTTGTTGTTTTGTATATCTGAAATCATGTGGTCAGAAGTTAATTATTGTTTGTTCTCTTTTTCTCTTCCCCTTTCTCTCTTTCCCTGTTTTCCTCCCCCTTCTCCTTTCTACTCCCTCCCCTTCTACCCGTGTCCTCTCTATCTCTTCCTTGTCTTCCTCCTTCCGCCCTCATGCTTTCTGTCTCTCTCCCTTTTCCTTTGCAACTCCCTCTTCCCCTACCTCTCGTTTATTTCCTTCCCTCACTCCTCCCTTCTCTTCCCCTTTCCTTCACCCCCCCCTCTTCACTTTCTCTCCTCCTCTATCCCTTCCCTTTCTCTGTCCTCCAGGGGCCTTCTGCAGAGGCGCCGTGAGCTATGACCGACCCTCGGCCCGCTTTCCTGAGATGAGAGCATTCACCTATGCACTTTAGCGCCTTCCCGAGCAGCCACAGCAGCCGATGAGCAGAGCGCCCCGGCCTCGCCCCCGTCCCTGTCCACAGCCAGGAGAGACCCCCCTTCCAGCGCCACGCGGGCCTCAAGCATGTTCCACAGGCTCACCAGCATCCTGTTCGGGGACGACGCGGAGGACGGCGGCGCGTGCCACGCCGACCCGGCCTTCAACGAGAAGGAGGAGGAGGACGAAGACGAGTGGATCCTGGTCGATTATTTAGGTGAGGGAATCGGCCTGCCCTGCAGCTCGCGGCGCAAAGCCGTTTCGCTCAAACGCGCAGCGCAAACTAGACGAGACTTATAGACGGGCCGCGAAGGGAACTTTTTCACCCACTCGCCAGAGTGGCTTGTGGATACTAAAAATCACCGGCCATTTTCAACATGTTACCAGCCATGTTACCTTTTACAGTGTAACACAACTTGGTTGGTTACCCGCCAAAGTGGCTGCTCGAATAGAAATTCTTACCAGCCACAATCAAAATTTCACCAAAATTTATACATAAAGTACATGTGTTGGAGTGTTTATAATTATCCTTGCTGAGTATGCTTTTGTAAGGAAATGAAGTGACCCCCATCTCTCAGCAGTATGAAGATTTCAGGTGCTACGCGACAGATGCTCCTTGTAACCCAGCCGTGGGGCGCTTACCTCGTTTGCCTTTGACACAAAAGTTAGTGCTGACAAACGATACCCCCAGTGCACAGACGCTGGGATGCCACCTACTGGCGAGTGGCCCGCACCACATTCTGGAAGCCAGCAACTGTGCGAGCGGCGGACCCGGCCCGGGGTGGCTCTGCGATGCCACCCGACCCAGCGTGTGTTATCTGAGCGCATGGAATATTTCGGAGCGACCAGCCGCCAGACCTGTTTAAAGGCCAGACAAAGGGGGGGGGGGGGGGGGGTTACAGTAAAAATAACCCCAACTGCCCAACCGACTGAGCTTTTGCATTCATCGCATTTGGCTGACAAGTGAGAAGTCTAGAGAGCCAGCATGGTAGACTGCCGTTGCCCGGGCTTTTGGTCTTTATGGGGCTCGCAAGTCAATAACAGATGCCGGATCAACCAGTCCTGCCAGGGCTGTGGATTTAAGTAAACACTATATGCCTTTATTGTATCTTATGCCGTGTGCTCTCCCTTGCACTGCAGTGAAACAGGAGCTTCACTTCCCGGATCCTTTACAGCCATTTTCTTTGTTTTTCAGTTCTGGGCACAGTAATTGGCTTTGCACAGACTAGTGAGCGCTGTAATCAGTCTGCGGGCCTCTCTCTCATCTGCCAATCACAGCTGAACTCTCGGAGTCAGCGGAGTCAGGGATTGCCATCTTGCGTTGGGGCAAGTTAGGAGTCATGCTTCGCAAGAATCTGGTCAGAAATCAGTGTCCGGGGTGGCTATGTGCAGACAACCACAGCTGTTGTCTGAAAAGCGTCTTTCATGTGAACGCAGTAAGAATTTTTCTGACAAAATTGCCCAGGAACCCAGTTTCTTAATCTGGTCATGTAATTTCATGGACAGCAGTTAACGGTTGACCCTAATATTACAATTTAATAGCATCAAATGCTATTCATGCATGTGCATCAAATCAGATTGAGATGTGGAACCGATTAAGCGTTTTAAGCTTAAATTCAGCGATGTACCTAGTGCTCACCGATTGGGATGACCCATTTTATTCCCTTTGAAAACTGTGCCCAACCAAGTGCATTTCCTGGTTTTGTAATATCACTCCTCTGTGGCCTAATTAGCTGTGTGAATATCAGCAAGATAGGATTGGGTCTGCCTTGTTTGCATTCACTCCCAATGTTTACCACCATAGTCAGCTGAAGTATTCTGTCCTTTGTCCCATAAGTAGGCCTGCATTTCACACGCCCACGGGAAATCCCTGCGGCCAAAACAATGTCAGCATGAGACCAGACTCTGATATCGTTAGCACTTTTCTAAATTGCCTCTATCATCATATACTGTGAAAATCTAAAGTAATCATAGGATAAATCAAACTTAGTAATGTATTTTGGTCCAAAGGAATGGGTGAATTAATTCACTGCCTGCTTTTCAAAGACCGTCCCTGAATGTTGCAGCTGAGTGAGGCGGTCTTGCTTTGAGCTGTGAGATACTGCATTGTGGGTCAGGCTGACTGATTGACTACAGCTGCTGCCTGCCACAGAATGCTGACACCCAGGTGTTAAAGAGGCTTGTTTTTGTTTTCATGCTTGGCCCAGTTCTCCAGACAGTGCTGCAGTGGCCCCTATGGGCCAGATAGGTTATTGCTGTTAATGAGGCGTTTCCAGTAATAGACACTGTAACATGCCAGTCTGTCAGGACAGAAATATCTGAGTAATAAATTGAAACTATTACTCTATATATATCATGTTTTTATTACATTTCATGTATTTTTTCATATCGTTTTTAGCGGACAACATTGTTGCATGTAAATTTTAATGAGTAGTTTTCATGTGATGACACTTTGTTGTGGTTAGAATCATGCTTTTCCTTTGCAGTGTATGGTACTGAACTACTGTTTATATTGATTGTGATGGTAAAATGGAGTCACAAGACCGTCTTTCCAGTTTCATTTGTGTTTGTGGTGTGAGCTCTGACCGCACCCTTTGCTGACCGTGGCCTCTTCCCTTCACAGCAGCAGAGGCTTGCACCAGCTCCTGCATGGACAGAGCGGTGGGGGTGTGCCCTCAGGACATCCCGCCCCCTGACTGCCCCGTCCGCTACTCCTCCTGCTCGTCCCTGGACTCGGCGGCGGACGAGCCCGACGACGGGGGCTTCCTGCGGCTGGAGGCGTGCGCGCTGGAGGAGAGCTGGTTCATCACTCCGCCCCCCTGCTTCACAGCCGGCGGCCAGGCCCCCGTGCTGCTGGAGACCAGCCCCCTGGAGAACCTGCTGATCGAGCACCCCAGCATGTCCGTCTACGCCGTGCACGCCCCCCGCCACGCGCTGAGGGACGGTGCCTGCCATTCGCTCGACCAGCCCCTCATCAGGTACGGCCACTCCGGCACCCCGGAGTAAGTAGGCTAGGCAAAGGAAAATAAGACCAATATTATTTTCAAAGAACATGCACTGATTCTAATATCCATTTTTGCAAAAGCTGTATTTTTCATAATCATCTATTGGCGGCGCTAGACTACCTTTCTTTCCGAACAAAGTTGCACAGAAAAAAATTAAGTGGAAACTCTGAATATGCATATCTTGCACGATTTGCAGACAAGCCTCATTTTCATCAAATCTCCACCCCGCGCGTGTAATGCCACATATATACTGCAGAGACGCTTAAAGCACAACTGAAGTTTGGTAGAACTTTGGGTTGTGTAGTTACCTGGCCATGATATGAATCCAAATAGTGGCAAAATATCTTCATTAGTTGCTCTGTGCTCCCCTGGGGTGAATAGTGTATTTGTCGCTCTCCATTCACTTCTATGGGGCAGCTAAAACGGTCTCAAAATGCCACTTCTAGCACGTATACGACCGGGAAAGAAGCGGATTCTGTCAATACAAAAAATAACCAGTCCTCTTACGTATTTTTTTTTGTGTAATTTAAATTATTTATAAAGTACTATTTTCTTCAATGTTGTTAGCAAGCTACCAGAAAAGACTACCAAAATGTCGGCAGGTCGGACCATAGACAAGTACTAGGAACGTATGCGTCTGTGGAAATTTGGACCAAAGAGTGGTTTCTGACGCATCGGCGCATTAACGCGGTTTCTGGCACAAGAACATAGCCTACTGACCGGATCTACGTTCCAAATAAAATACGAAAAAGCAAGAAAGGGGCCATTGAATTAAAAAAAAGTTATTTTTTGTATTGATAGAATCCACTTCTTCCGCAGTCGTATATGTGCTAGAAGTGTCATTTTGAGACCGTTTTAGCTGCCCCATAGAAGTGAATGGAGAGCGACAAATACCCTATTCTGGATTATCACCCCAGGGGAGCACAGAGCAACTAATGAACATATTTCGCCACTAATTGGACTCATATCATGGCCAGGTAACTACACAACCCAAAGTACTACCAAACGTCAGTTGTGCTTTAAAACAGCGGATAAGTCAAATCTCTGAATCACAAATAGCTTTAAGCTACGCGGAATTTCGAGAGGAAGTCCCATTTGCATGTGCTTATCTCAACTGTGAATCTGGCCCTTAATCTTTAAGTGGTCAAACGTGACGAACGTGTGGCTGCGTAGTATGAAATGTAAGAAGGACAGAGGAGACCTTTACAGCCCACTCGCATATTTTTAGCGTTTTTGAGCTTTTCGCATCATCCTGGAGATTTTCAAATGTGTTCCATACTGGTTCAGGTCAAAAAACTTTGGTCGACGTATGCATATTTTAGGGTTTAAATGCGATGTTTCCGAGTTCTTAGTAAAACGATTTGCCACGTGACATGATGTGTTTTTGCATAATTTGTCGGAGGCACAATCCGAATGTGTACAGACAGGGGGCTGGGTTTCGGCGGTACACATTCTAATTGCGACTCCAACAAATTATACAAAAAAAAATTATGCACTGCCCTTAGCTAACGTTTTGTGGGCGTTTCAGGTACTAAAACCAGGACAATGCTGATGCGTATGGGCCTTTAATGGCAAAATCACTTTTACAGTGTGAAACACGTAGCCTCTTGTAGCAGCTGAATTAAAGAACTCATTTCACTATTTGTACCCACTGCTCTGGGACTGAAAGGCCACACAAAAGTGTCGTACTTGTAGTTGATTGGACATTCTCTTGGGGAATAATTTAGCTGGTTGGGTACGATGGTGTGGTCTGTGTGTAACCGCTGCCTCTGTGTGTTTGTGTGTGTTTGCAGAGTGGAGGCTCCACGCAGGCCCAGTAACCATGCAGCCTGCTATGCAACCGCCCTCTCTGCCCGCACCTGCTTCCCGGAGCAGGCCAAGCAGGGCCGCCTCGCCCAGCGCACGCGGGACGGCGCCGAGCGGCAGCACCTGTCCCGCAACGCCCTGCGCCGCCTCAACCTGCTCCGCGACGGCAGTGCCCGGCAGGCCAAGAGCGGCGGCGGTGTGCTCGTACACCAGCCAGGACAGCGGCAGTTCAACTACTGACCGCCGCCCTGCTGGTCCCACCTTCATCCGCCTCCCCTCGCCCTGCTTTGCCTCTCCCCCCCCACCCCGCCCCGCCCCGCCCCCCCCCTCTCCCAGGCCCGAGACACACCTAGCCATGCTGGGGCTTTGTCTCTCACAAAGACATGATGGAGTCAGTCAGAATCGATGCCGTAGGTCACTTTACTCCGTGGCAGGTTCCCTCTGATTGGGAGAAAGTGCAAGATTAGAGGCGGTGCTGAAGAGGGGCGTGGTTTCAAAGCTCCGTGTTCTTGAATGGTTGTGTGCATTTGTAAGCCTCCTCATGTCCTGTATGCTACGGTACCGTTTCTTACAGTGTCCTTAGCCCCAAAGCGGCGGGCAAAGATGGGGTGCTGTGCAGAGTACAATTTAACTAACAAGTCGGTTTCAGGGGGAGGGTTTCCTCTGAAAAATGACCAGCTTGTGGTCTCATTGTTCTGTAGATGAGCATTTTACGTTCTCACACAGTAAGCCCTCATTAAGAACTTTTTCTGGAGCGTGCTCGACAGTCTTATGGCATAATCTCTGTATGCTGTCTGTGTCTGCCACAGGCCATCTCTTTCACTGTTCTCAGAAACCCCAACAGACCTGTTCAGACCGTTTTAAAATGTGCGGATGCACAGAATATATACACGCACATGCACTGAGGTTGGACAAAATAATAAACGCCTAACGTTATATGAATATCAAGTGACTAATAAGGAGTAGGGTTAACCATTTGCCTTCCGACCAGCTTAAATCCTTCTTTCAATCTTTGTTGTTCGGAACTGTTTGTAGTGGGTTATTGGACCATTCTTTAAGATGGAAAGCGTCCAGTTCTCTGAGTGTTGAAGGGTAGAAATCTGCTTCACACTCTGCACTTTAGAATTTCCTATAACTGTTCAATGATGTTTAGATCTGATGATTTTAGAGGTGTTCATTCTGGTGTCCATGAAACCACTCTTGAATCTTTTTTTTAACAGTGTGTATGGGAGCGTTATCATTTTAGAATATGGAGACATCACAAGGGAACCGTATTTGCACCATAGGGTGCACCTGGTCTTGTAAAATGGCTGCATATTCCTCAGCCTTTATACGACCATGCAGAGCCATCATCTGTCCCAACGACTCCCGTGAGATGGCCGTTACGGATCCACCACCGTGTTTTTAACAGTTTGCAACAGACATTGTGGGTCGAAGGCTTCCTTTGACTTTCTCCAAATGGAAACGTGTCCAGATGCAGGTAAAAGATGACTCGTCAGGCCATATTACTTTCTCCAGTGGTCAGGGGTCCAGGATTCGTGCTCCTCACACCAGGTTATGCGTCTTTGTGCATTAGCCTCGGATACAAGTGGTTTCCGAACGGTGGCCCTGTCATGAATACCGGCTGTTTGAAGCTCACGACATACAGTTTTTGTTGATACTGGGATCGCAGCGGTATTGATTCAATTCTGTGGTCATTTTTGAGGCCATGGTTTTGGGGTGTTTAGCACCTGTCCTGTTAAGTGTTCGTCTGTCCCTGTCGGTGAGCTTCTTTGACCAGAGTTCCTCTTTGCCGATGCAGCTTGTTCCTGTTTGCCATATGTGAACACAATTATTGACACCGTTCCTGTTGCCACATTAAGTAATTTAGCAGTTTTTCTGACCGTTGCACCAGGCAATTCGGGTAATGACTATTTGGGCTCTTTGGAACTCTGTTAGTTACCTTGTGTTGCTTTGGAAACTCGAAAATCAAAGTGCTGATTGTAAGGCCTCTTTGATAGCTGCACATACTGAATTGGAATTCAATTCAATATGACTCACCTGTGTAGCTACCTTTTGAAATTGTGTTTTAGTTACTTTCATGTGGTGTTTCTGTTATTTTTTTGTCCAACCCCTGTGTGTGTGTATTTTGTTATGAAACTAGTTTTAATTAATTGAACTACTGTGCATGGAACTATCAGGGAAGCCATGACCTCATTCTATCATAGTTGCGCGTCTGGAGCTTGCACCTCTTCACCTTAGAGGGGAACCTACCCGAAATCAATACTTTCACACTATTTTAGGAAAAAACTGGGTTAATTATCACTAAACGCCTTCTTTTAATTTTAGATTAAGCTAAAAAGAAAAAAGTAAAAATATACAAAAAGAAAATGAAAAAAAAAGTATGAAAATAAAATCAAGAAAAATATTACATATCAGTATGAAGTTGGTGTATGAGTGTATGTTATGTACATATGTATGTATGTATGCAGCGTTCTGGCTATGTTAGCGTGTGATTTTGTTGCATGATTGTGTAGCGCTAGACTCCAGAGAGTTGAAAAAATGAAAAAAAAAAAAATTGTAATGTATCTTTCATGATATTTGTAATAAATCTGCAGTACACTTCTCAGGGTTAAGACAATTCACCTTTACACTTTATTCAAATGCAGATTACTTGACAACCATTTATTGTCTTTGTACATACTTTAAACCTTCCATATTTGTCATAGAGAAAGTGTATGACATTGCCTTGTGAAAATGTTGTAGTTCTATGAACTTTTTAAAGAAATGTGTATTTCTTAAGAACAGAACGGAAATGAAATGCTTTGCTAGTCTGAGGACTGTGAACACGAGCTTGCTTTCTAGCTCAAAACCTTCTCAATCGACTGTTAAAACCAATCAGAAGATGGAGTGCAACTGTTAGTCTTTTTATTTTGTTTCTGCTTGTTGTATTTGTTCTATATACTGTACGTTCCAAGGTTTTGTACTTTTCATCTATTTTTTAAAAACTTGTTTAGTTACATTTAATGGAGATGTATTTAAATATTTAAACCAAAAACTAGCAACCCACTTTATCCCTGCAGTAGTTTGTATTTCCTTATTTTGTTTTTGTATAGCCTTTGTGTCAGTAATCAAATGTTTGAAGCAGAGATCCCAGTGTTCTCATAAGCAGTGTTTCTGTTGAACATCACCACTGTCCTAACAAATGCTTGGGATGGAGATAAAGATATATCACGGTCTTGTGCCTCTGAAATGTAGTGATATCAACACAAAATGCTGGTGAAAGTCTGGGGAATTACAACTGACTCAAACTCTTTTGTCCAGTCAAAATTACTTGAGGCAAACTCCAAATAATTTATGAGTAACCAAATATAAAGCATTTTACTAACTGGGGGAAAAAAAATAACCTGTTGTTTTTAGCATGGTTGACCATGAAAGTACTTACCTAGTGTTTATCGGGTGTGTGCGAGAGAGTATGGGCATGTGTTTGTACAGGTGTATTCATACAGATTTAGAGTGATTTATTCCCCTTGTTAAAATTTTGTTTGGATTTTCCATTCATTTCAGCTTGTATACTTGATCCACAAGTATATTATCTCAGAACTGTAGTTGTGTGATGCATGGTCAACAGACAAAGGGAAGACTAAAGATCGCTGAAACTTCACTTTTTGATGTTTATGGCTAGAAGGAGCCCTTTTCTGTTCTCAGCTGACTCACCTTTGATGTAATAACAGGGATTCCTATTTTTGCCTTGAATTGTGTTTTGGAATATGTGCCTTCCAGGTTAGCAGTATGACAATGCATTAATGAAGAACTTGAACTGTCCAAAGGGACAATACAAATGAACGCAAACATCTATGCACAGGAAGTAGCTTTTTCTGTGAGCCACTTGCTCTGTACAGCTTTTATACACAGATGTAGCAATTTTTCCCTTATGTTTAAAGTGTGAAGAACATTTTATGTGGCATTTCTCACCACGTTTTAGACTCTGCTTGATTGATTTAGTTTACTGGAATAATACAGCACTTTGCCAAAAAAAAGTTGTAGAAATTTAGCATTAACTGTTATTTGTCTAATTATTCATCTCATACTTGGTTGGGATATATGGCAAATGAATAGGGTGCTGGTTGCACTTACTGTTTTGTATGG